>CM060886.1:105598008-106198008 GCA_030762935.1 Hymenopus coronatus | reverse complement strand
TATAGAACACTCACCTGCAATTAAAAACATGACGTAATAAAGTAACCTACAAACGATAAGGAATGTGGCGTACGGAACAAGAGAGTGCCGGTTTCTTTCTGTGCCTTGTGTACAAATAAACATTAATTCTCCCTTAAATGGATGTAAAATATAATAGCACAGTTATACAATTAGTGTCTGATAGCACAGTCTCTCAGCTGTACAAATAATGTGCTGTTTGCATTGTTTTGTAAAACGTCAGAACCAGGATAACGTTACAAACGAAACCTCAAGGGATACCTCTAATTACTAACACTAATGTATGTACATACTTTGTCCTTTGGAGTAAACCTTTCAGCTCGGCGTATAAGACAAACTGAAGCTTCGTAAACCTAACAAATGGAAACCAATGCTCTAGGGATCAAAGAACAAGAAAATACAGGCTGCACGACCTTAAATTTTAATTAACACAAATGGCATGTTGTACGAAAAGCAAACGTGGATATGTATTCGTTCATAGTAGAATACAATAGGCTAAGGAATTGGTCAAACCCTACAAGGAGCAATTTATATATTATATGTATTTATAATCTCAATATTTCTGTTGTAAATGATTAATTTATTTTATCTGCTATGTATAGGAGAAATACTATATTGTACCCAAATATTCGACACAAAAATTTCATCAGAAATACACATTTCGAGACTCACCGAATTAAAATAAAAAACAGTTTTAGAAAAAGCTCCAAATTGCTTGAAGGAATAAAACAAACACTACAGGTAAACGATGCTTTAAAAATAAGAATATAGTTCGCAAGGTTAAAAAAGAAGAAACATTTGGAAACTATGGTATAATTTGATGGTGGTCTATAAGTTTTTGTTACAAGGTACGTCCAGAAAGTAAGTTCCGTTTCAATTTATCTCCGCTGCAGCGCTGCGATCGCAATTCAGCACATGCGCGGTAGACGCTCTGTATCAAGGAGAAGAAAGTGCGCCATTTTGAGATCGCTGTTGTGCTTGTTTACAATGTCGGTGTTGATTGAAAATCCCGCCGTTTGTGAAATCAGATCTGTGATTCGTTTTCTGAATGCTAGGAAAGTGAAACAAATTGAAACTTGTCGGCAAATTTGCGAAGTTTACGGACAAAATGCGATGAGTGATTCTATGGTGAGAAGATGGGTCCAACAGTTCAATGAAGGACGTAGTGAAGTGCACGATGAAGAACGAAGTGGGCGTCCATCTTTGGTTACAGAAGAACTAGTTCACGCGATTGATGACAAGATCCAGGAAAACCGCAACTTTACAATTAGGTAGTGCTCTCGCTATGGAATTTACCGAAAGCTCACGATCACTAATTCATGAACTTGTTAACGATAAACTGACATTTTGTAAACTTTGCTCACGTTGGGTACCAAAGATTCTTACTGAGCAACACAAAACAAAACGGATGGGTAGTGCACTTCAGTTTTTAACCCGTTATGATGAAGACTGCGAAAAACCTCCTACAGGGATTTGGCTGGGACGTGTTGGACCATCCTCCGTACAGCCCTGACCTCGCTCCTAGCGACTTTCATCTGTTCTTACATCTCAAGTCTTTCCTTGGCGGTCAACACTTCAACAATGATGAAGAGCTGAAAGAAAATGTTTCCAACTTTTTGAAGACACAGGCGGAAAACTTCTATGAAGAAGGTATACAAAAACTTGTTCCACGCTATGACAAATGCCTGCAAAATTTCGGCAGTTATGTGTAAAAGTAGTTTAAGAGTTGTAAAATTTTGTGCAATATATAATTATTCTGTATCTGTACACAATTTAATTTTATTATCAAACGGAACTTACTTTCTGGACGTACCTCGTATTAATAATAAAATTGTCTTTGTGTATGTGTGTTTGTGAACAGAATAACTTAAAAAGGGAAAGTCCGTAAAACACTAAACTTGGCATAAGTATCTCTCAAAGATGAGATATAAAACTTTAAATAAAATTCCCTACCCCAAACTTCCATTTATATGGGACATTTTTCTAAAGTTTTGAGATTCTCAAAAAATGATTGTAATGATTTTGATTAAAATATCAAATGTATAGGTATTTTAACAACAAATGAAATGTATATCTTGAATTTTCAGGGAGTTAGCCTCTGAGTTTCTCTTGCTTCATTGAAAAATTTCCAAACTGGTAAAACGTATTAGATATATAAATATATCCTACTGCAAAAATGCATACCTCGATAAAGCACGCAATTTTATGTCCAGTAATTCTTTTTTTGTGTAGAGTCAGTTATTTCCAAGATTCATTGTTTTAAATTTTCCAATACTAATACAATATGTCCGAGTCGCGTTTGAATCGAGAAAGGGGCAGGAGAAAGCCGGAGAGAGCAAGGTAAACGCAGCGAATGCTTAGTAAGTTATGCTGCATTCACAATGAGATGCAAGCGCAGACGTAACGTAACATAAGCGCAGGCGCAAGGAGACACCATACACAACGCAATCGTAAACGAAACGCAAGAAGTTGGCACGGGTTTCTAGATGCGCTAATTATATGCGAATATCTTCCAAGCGGTCCGCAAGCTACAAACTGAATAATATAACCAACAATATCATATAAAAATTCACTCAATCTTTTACAAATAAATATGTTATAAAACTATATACTTACAACTGACGCTCGCGGCAGTGACGTACAATAATTGCTCATTCAAAATTATTGAAAATAGTACAAGCATAGAGACTTCAGAAAGTGATAAAGCTACACATTTAATGAAGTAAGAATTGTCTCTCTACGTCTTCGATTTATGAGAATCAAGAAATCAAGACACAGATGAGTTACATCCATTAAATCAAAGAAGAATTCGCAAGGAGACTGTCATAACCTCTTGAGGGAAATTAGAGATTGCGCGGAACTGCACGGCCAAATAGAAGAGCATGCGTGCACAGCCCTGTAAAATCTTTCAGTGCGATCGTTTATTGAATTAATAGGCAATGCATAGAAAAAAGGAAGCAGAATGCCTTCTCTTTGCATGCAACGCAAGGATAAAGTTTGGAGTTTGCAAACTCTTGCGTTGCGTCTTGCGTGTTTCTATGTGAATGCTTACATTAAATAATACTCCCCTTTTATGGATATACACTTCACCCAATGTTCCTGTCATTTTAACCCCTCCAAAAAGTACAAATTGTCAAGCTCTACAGAATACGCTTCTTTCTGACAACGACCATCCCATTTTATCTAAATTTTGCTCCGACGAGCAATTTCTTCATATTTGGGTCGGTTGAATATGGGTGTGACTGTAAGGAGCCAGAACAAGTCGCCTGAATTCTCTCGGGCTGTGGGAAAATCGCTTTTCTTGCGGATTTACACGTGCGATGCAATAGGCGTAGACAAGTAGCAAACGTTTTTGTCTATGTGTGCGCGGTTGTTTGTTTTCCCGTGATGCTATTGTCGAGGCGCTGCCTAAATGGTCTCCCATCCTCCCGCCATCCTGTAAACCTCACAATACCGTTTGAACGTGGTTAGGTTCTAGCACGAATGGGTTACACCTTCGGGCTGCCCTCGGCCCACCAATTGCTCGTGTTGTATCCAAGCACCCAACAGCTGCTAAGTCCCTATACAATTCTTCCAAGTGACATCAAAATTATAAATAAAATTCCCCAAAATAAACAAATTTAGCAACATGATTACACCAGCGGTGCACAAGGGCCGATTCACCACGACAGTAAACAGTTGAGGAACAATCTTGCTGCTTCCTTTAACTCCCCAACCTCATTTACACCCGCCATTCTGGAAAACAAACAGCTACTACTGCTAAGCTCCTTACAATCCTTCAAGAGTTGCTTGGACTTCAAAATTTCAGCCCCAAAATAAATATTATGTAAATTAATTACACCAGCGGTGCACAAAATCATTTTCACCCGCGATCCTGCAGGAGTGCGGAACCGAAGCCTCCCGGACCCTTGAAGGTCCCTAACTACATAGCCCCCAAGCCTCCCCAAAGCAGGTAGCCTCCCGTCGAAACAGGTAACAGTTGCAGTTTGGTGTTTATAATATTTAATTATTATATTAGTTTTGATGGCCTATCACATATATCTTCCGTAGCTTTTCTCTTCAGGTCACAAAGTACTTTGTATCTCTGAATTTTGTCACTAGGTGATGCCACGTGGTTATGGTCCTCCTGAATATCCGGGGCATCTATTTCTTCCTTGGTAAAGGTTTTAATATTTGAAAATTTATGCCGGTCCCCATGGCCGCGCTCGCTAAAGTGCTTCGCTTTGGTGCTTCGCTGCGCACTTCGTGGTTTCGAGTCCCGCTTTGGGCATGGGTGTTTGTAATTGTAAAAGGAAAACGTTAAAAATTAATAGGTCAACTAAGGAAATGTAGGAAACTGGAAAAAAAAAAAGAAAAAAAAAAAAAGGAATACAGCGCCGGAACCCTGACAAGCCTTCTAAACGTTTGCAACGGTTAACATTGCACGTCCTTCGCGCTACCCCACTTTTTAAACACTTCTGGAATCCGAAAGTGTAACCGTTCCCAAGTAGACTTTTCCTTCCTGTTGTACTCACAGTAATTTCAGTCTCGTCGGAAAACATGCTAACTGTGAACTAATTTGCCGTGCACTGAAAGAAATCAAGAAAAAAGTAGGCATACCCATTCTACCCCACCTGCTGGCTAATTACATCGGTTTCGCGGGAGGCTTAGGGGTTGTTACCTGCTAAGCTTACCTGGGTACGGGAGGCATCGGTCCTGCGCCCATCCTGCAAACCCCACATTCCCGTCAGTACGTGGTTAAATTCTAGAATTTAGAATTGGAACACGTCTAACATACCGTCGGGCTGCCCTCCTTCACCCCAAACTACCTTTTACATGAAAAAAATTCGAACATTTTGATTTTCTCAAACATGGCTCTAACAATTTTGATTAAAATTTCTTATATTTAAGATATTTACATGCCAATTAAAATGTATATCTTGAATTTTCTGGGAATAGCCTCTGAAGATCTCTTTGTTCTGGATAAGTTCTATTGAATTTTGAATAACTGGTAAACCGTAAGAGATAGACAAAAAATTACCACACAAAAAATGTAGATCGCGTTAAAACACACAATTTATGTTATACTTTTTTTTTTCGTGAAGTTGATCGGTTTTGAGATATTCCTTTAATAGTTAAACGTCCTTTAACCTGGTTGGTCATATCGGACGATGAATGAAATTGGTGAAATGATCACGGAGTTCATAGAGCTTAAAGTTACTCGATATTCGTCTTCTCAGGATAAGGGACACCCCTGGAAAAAATTTAATGCGGATAACTCACCCTAAGAGAGGTTTGAACTCGCAACCTTTTGAATGTGAGGCAGACACGCTACCACCACACTACCCAGGCGGGCTATTCCTTGTTTTTGGTTTGACTATCACTTTAACCTACGGTACTCCCTTGTTTCGCTTCTATTTACAAGGAAGCAAGAAATAAGACTATTTCTGATAATTTTTCTCAATTAGCATAAAAGAAGAATAATCTTTTTAACAATAATTTGTTTCAGAGATGTAGAGAAAGTCATGTGAATGGAACACATCAACTTTTTTTTATAAAACAAATGTTCATATTATATTATTCACAAATTTCATTAAGTCTAAAAATGGAGTTTTGCAGGGCAGACTTGCTTGTTTAAAAAGTTATTGCTTATTGAACCACCTTGGTAATCTCGATGGAATAGGCACTCTTGGAGGCTTCCAAATAAAAACCTCTCTCGCTCGGATTCAGAAAGGAAAGATTTGATTGAGGTGAGTTAACGGCTGCGGAAGAAAGAGTGAGATGGATTCTTATTCAGGATGCTGACGACAGATGGCGGAAGTGTTTCACAAGAGGAATTTTTCTGTCTCTATCCCGATCCGTGTTTACCTTCTGATTCTTTCCTCTCCTCGCGCTTGAGAATAGGAAATTCGTGCGAAAACAGCACACATTTCAAAGGCGTATTTGCGTAGTGACGTAGAAATGACTATTCAAAGACTTTCGCTAAGGGCTTAACGGGCAATTTTGTTCTAAAATCAAACATTTAGAAGGTCTAATGTTTTAGTAAAAAATCTGATGTGTTCCATTCACATGACTTTCTCTACATCACTTAACAATTTATTGTTAAAAAGCTTATGCTTCTTTTTACTTCATGCTAATCGAGAAAAAATTAGCAGAAATAGTCTTATTACCTGCTTCCTTGTAAGTAGAAGTAAAATAAGGGAGTACCATAGGTTAAAGTGACAGTTAAAAGCTGATTGCTAGTGACTGAGGTTCCTTTGTTCGTATGGACAGGAATTGACAAAGCTGAAACCAAAAACAAGGAATATTTAAAAAGTCATCAACTCCACGAAAAAAATAGATAACATAAATTGTATGTTTTAATGTGCTCTACAATTTTTGTGTGATAAGTTTTTGTCTATCACTTACGGTTTACCAGTTAAACAAAATTTCGTAAATTTCATCCAGAATAAAGTAGTCTACAGAGCCTATTCCCAGAAAATTCAAGATATACATATCATTCATCAAGTATATACATTTAATATATATTTTAATCAAAATCGTTACAGCCATTTTTTAGAAAATCAAAATATTCGAAAAATGTTCCATGTGAAGGTAGTTGGGGGTGGGGGGGACTTTCCTGAAAATCTTCGTGTCGCATCCTTGGAAGATATGGAACTTAAAAACCAAGTTTGGTATTTAGCGGTCTTTTCGTTTTTGAGCTATGCTACACACAGACAGACACACACAGACATTTTTCTAAAAATGCTTTTTTTTTATTCAGGTGATCTCAAAACATGTATTTCCGGTGAAATCTCGCTATAGAATTTTTGGGTACAATGCAATACCCTCTCATACACTATGTATATAGTACGTATAAAGAAAGTAAAAATCTAGAATCGTAAAAACTATATTATATAGTTTATAAAAATGTATAGGTATATAGTGGAGAAATTAAAAATCAGATGTTATATTTATGGTTGTCTCCTTAGCGCGGTGGCAGCGAAGCTGCTTACCAAGCGGGATACCTGGTCCGGGGTGCACTCAGCCTCGAAAGGTCCCTGGGGGGCTCAATTGAGCTACTTAATGGAGAAGAAGGGGCTCCAGGTCATGAGGACCGCATTAACTGGCGGGGGCCTCAAGACGCCACATCTCACCTTCCAATACTGCACCCCATCCATGATGTCTGTAGTGGACGGAGATGGGGGACGCAGCGGCCGGGCGGTAGGCTAATGTTCCCCGTGACATGGAGTTATGTTCCATTTACATGACTTTCTTGTTCTCTCGGTAACAAATTATTGCTAGAAAGCTTATTGTTCCATCTACTCCAAGCTAAACACGATAAATATTACAGAAAAGGTCTTATTACTTGCTTCCTAGTAAGAGCTGGTTGCCATGTGGTTGAAATTCCTTTCTTTGCATTCCCAGGAGTTTAGAAATTCCCGTATGTGAAAAGTTTTAAGTATTTTAAAATATAACAAATAGCAGGAATATCTTAAAAAAAATTAGTTGCGAAAAAATGTTTATGATATAAATTATGTCTTTTATCCAGAAGCACATTTTTTGTGTGGTAAGTTTTAGTTTATCTCTTATGATTTACCAGTTATGTAAAATTTAGCAAGATTCATTTAGACTGAAGAGCTTTTTAGAAGATACACCCAGAAAGTTCAAAATATACATTACATTTACCAGGTAAATATCATTAATATACGTTATTTGTTTAATGTGAAGAGTGGTTTGGGATAGGGAGATTTTTCTCAAGAAATGTTAATGTGGCATCCTTGGAAGATATTAAACTTAAATACCAAGCTTTGTGTTTTACCGACTTTTGTTTTTCAGTTATCCTCTTCACACACAGCTTTTTCTAAAACATGTATTTCCGGTAAAGTCTTCGGTATCATCGAATTTTTGGGCCTAGTGCAAAACTTTATCTTCATATGTAGCATATACTATGAAGATAAAGTAAAAATCTGATGTGTTGCATTCACATGACTTTCTCTACAACTCTGCAATAAATTAATGTTAAAAAACTTAATGTTCTATTTACTTCCTGCTAATGGAGAAAAAATTAGCAGAAATAGTCTTATTACTTGCTTCCCTGTAAGTAGAAGCGAAATAAGGGAGTACCATAGGTTAAAGTGATAGTCAAAAGATGTTTGCCATGTGACTGAAGTTCCTTTGTTTGTATGTATGGATACTAGTTGACAAAATTCCTGTATGAGGAATGTATGTTTTTTATGGCTGAAACCAAAAACAAGGAATATCTCAAAAACAATCAACTCCACGAAAGAAAAAAAAAATGTATATAACATAAATTGTGTGTTTTATAGTGCTCTAAATTTGTTGTGTGGTAAGTTATTGTCCATCTCTTACGGTTTAGCCGTTATGCAAAATTTCGTAAAATTGACTCAGAATAAAGTAGTCTTCAGAGGCTATTCCCAGAAAATTCAAAATATACATTTTATTTGTCAGGTAAATATCTTTAACATACGATATTTTAATAAAAATCGTTAGAGCCATTTTCTAGAAACTGAAACTTCTCGAAAAAAGTTCCATGTAAAGGGTAATTTGGGGTGGGGGAATTTTTCTCAAAACCTTTGTGCCGCATCCTTGGAAGATGCTAAACTTAAATACCAAGTTTGGTATTTTACCGACTTTTCGGTTTTGAGTTATCGTATACACTGACGCACGGACACACACGGACCTTTTTCTGAAAATATTTTTTTTGGACAAAGGGACCCTAAAACATACATTTCCGGTGAAATCTCGGTATCGAATTTTTTGGTGGAGTGCAATACCTTCTCTATACACTATGTACATAGTACGTATAGAGAAAGTAAACATTATATAACTCTATGTGCTATGTGCAGAGAAACAAATGATAATTTTAAAACATGTTCATCTGGATAGTACTGGTAGATCAATAAAATTCGCTTTGAATCGTAATAATTCCAAAACTAAAGAAATTACTGAAACTATTTAAAACCATTGAATGTTTACGTAAACTAAACTATAGATAATATCGACTGAAAACTTTGGAAAATGTCATTTCATTCTTGCATCATCTTAAAATGTTCAACTTTAAGTATTTATAAATTCTAAAAAATCTTTCTGTATAAATAATGGAATCTGTGTAGTTATAAACCACTACTAGAAGTATAATAAAAGCCAATGTTTTGAAAGATTCTTTGGGAAAAACTGATTATTTTGGTAGGATAGGTCTCGTTCCTTTTTACGTAACACATCACTCACAACCGATTCAACACACCCCTCACAAGCCGATCAATATGTAGATCTCGTTAAAGCACATACTTTTTGCTTCATACTTTTTTTTGAAGTTAACTATTTCCCAAATATTCCTTGTTATTGGTTTACATTTACTAATACTTTTCTCAGATGGTATGTCAC
Source organism: Hymenopus coronatus (assembly GCA_030762935.1). NCBI lineage: Eukaryota > Metazoa > Arthropoda > Insecta > Mantodea > Hymenopodidae > Hymenopus > Hymenopus coronatus. Next base: position 106,188,624 of record CM060886.1, on the reverse strand, counting down.
TATTCATTTATTTTTATCCTGTTCATGCATGGAGAACAACATTTCAATACCATCATATACCGACCTGCTCTTAATGATTCGTTTATCGCCTTATGTATTCCCTTATTCCCATTGTATCAAGCAGGAATATGTTTTTAATGAAATTATTTCAACTTATGTAGATTCGCATGAAATAAATAGAAGAATAAGTTTATGTAAGACCATTGTGTTACAGACTGGTTTGAAGGTAATGTAATTGTTACAGATAAGATTTTTATTCCTAGTTTTAGATAAATAGAAAAAAGTTCAAAATGCTTATACATGCTAATTTAAGTTTTTACAACTCTTCTTTGCCTTCAAATCTCCGTTACACAGATATGAGTACGGAAATTTACATTTTGTATACTTATAATTATTTAAATAACATGGAATATATCGAAAACAGATATCTCTAAAACAAATAAGTTGTGTGTCTTAATGAGATCTACATTTTTATGTAGTAAGCTTTTGTCTATCCCTATGATTTACAGTTATACAAAAGTTATACAAAATGAAAAGGTCTTGAGAAGCTGTTCCTAGAAAATTCAGAATATACCTACATTTCGTTTGTTATAAAAATATCTTAAACGTATGACAGTTTAATAAAAATCGTTAGAACCACTTTTTTTTTTTTAGAAAATCAAAATTGGCGAAACATTTCCTATGTAAAGGGGAGTTAAGCGTGGAAACGTGTCTTGAAAATCTTGGCCTCTTGGAAGAATTTCGTAATTGGCTTACCCCCCCCCCCGCATTTGAAGAAAAAACAAGCCAATGTCTAGTCTTCTCGGGGAGCCAACGGCACGAAACCACAAAATGGAGAAGAGGGGTCGGCCCGTAGCCAGGCATGAACATGATATGAAATGTAAGCGAAATTGATGATTAGAAAGCCGATGAAGTACTTGGTGGAATAAATAGCGGGGGAAACCGGAGGACCCGGAGAAAACCCACCCAGACGCCCCTTCGTCCACCACAAATACCACATATGGGCGCTTGGAGCCGAACCCGGGCCGCCTACACGGGAGCTGAGCTGTCTAGCCACTCACCCACGGCGCCACCGCTCCTTGAAGTGTAAATGGTATGTTATTTATGGACGCTCTTTAACTACTCTGGTTCTCAGCGTCTCATTCTAAATTGGGCGTGAAAGACCGCTTAATTTTGCTCAGGGGCCTGTTTATAAGACTTGAGGTCATTTTACGTGCCGTAATTGTAAGACACGGGACCAACGGCTTTACGTCCCTTCCGAAGGAAGCCATGCTAAAGATTTCTTACACCCGAAAAAATCCATCGTCCTCCGCCGGGTTTGAACCCGCGACCTTGGTAACTATTACACCGCTCCTTGGTAGATACTGAGCCTAAATACTAAGTTTGTTATTCAACTAACTTTTGGATTTTTAGTTCTACTGTCAACACACACATACACACATACGTGCTAGAGAAAATAGAAATATCTTTTTTTTTTTTGTCAGAAGATGACGTAAATTAGATCCTTTAGAATTCCAATTCATCACTCTACAATACGGTTAGAATAAAGTGCGTTTCTTTTTTGTGACAGCATTTTACCTGTAAATAGTTACTCTGATAAGCATTATTACCTATTCCTTTGTTATTTACCCGCAAACAAAATAATAACGTGATATGTTGCAATAGAATGTATGGATAGACAATACGGTCACCTATTTATTGCTTTATTTATATAGCACCATAAATAACAAAGGAGTAATTGCAGCCGTAGCTTTTGTATATCCCAGTATTAAATAACTCACCTGTGCTGAATTATTTGTCGTAAATTTGCTGTTCTAGTGACGCAAGTTTTCTGTTGAATAATGAGGTAAAATACATAACAGAATTACTGACGAAACTATACTGATACCTATAGAAAAACCTTTACTTTTCTGATGGTAGAGGAAACCGCCAACAGAATCAGTTAAAACGCTTATTTATACTTTCTATCTACATATAAGTAGAGGAAGTATTTTATTCCACCCAAAAATTCGATATCGAGATTTTATAGAAAGTACGTTTTGAGGTATTCTGCACCCCTCCAAAAATATTATATACAAAGGTGCCTCTGAAGTATGATTAAGAAAGCTGATTTGTTCCGTTCACCTGACGTTTTCTGCGCGTTCTGCAATCTCTTTTTACTTTCTCTAGCCAGTATGTACAAAGTACGCTGCGGATAGAGAAGGTATTGCTTTCCACCCAAAAATTCGATGTCGAGATTTCACCAAAAGTATATGTTTTGAGGTCTCCTTTTTTGAGGCATTTTTAGAAAAAGGTCCGTGTCTGTCTGTGGACAAAATACCTCAAAAACGAAAATTTCGTTAAATGCCAAACTAGGCATTTAAGTTTAGTATCTCTCAGGGATTCGACACGAAGATTTTCAAGAAACTCCATTACACCAACTACCCTTTATATGAAAAAAAAATTGATTTTCTCAAAAATTGCAAACGATTTTGATTAAAATATCATACACTAAAGATATATACATAACAAATAACATGTATGTCTTAAATTTTCTGAGAACATCCTCTGAAAACCTCGTTATACTGGATGAATTTGTAAACTTTGAATTAACTTGTAAACCGTAACAGATAAACAAAAACTTAAAGCCCGCCTGGGTAGTGTGGTGGTAGCGTGTCTGCCTCACATTCAACAGGTCGTGAGTTCGAATCTCGCTTAGGGTGAGTTACCCGGATAAGGTTTTTTTCCGGGGTTTTCCCTTATCCTGAGAAGACAAATGTATAACTTTAAGCTCCATGGACCCCGAGATCTTTTGAGCATCATTTCACCAATTTCATTCATTCATCGTCCGATATGACCAACCAGGTTAAAGGACATTACGCAAAAAACTTACCATGCAAAAAATGTAGATCTCGTTAAAGCATCTAATTTATGTCATATACGCTATTTTTGTAGGGCTGACCATTTCTGAGATATTTGTTATTTGGTTTCATATTTAAAATAATTATATTTTTCTCAAACGAGACCATGAAAAGCGAAACGAACGTTAATTGTTTCACATAGCGACGAGCTTTTAAAGGATTTGACTGTCGCTTTAGGCTAATGTATCCCCATATTTTAATTCTACTTAAAAGGAAGCAAGTAATAAGACCAACAATGCAAATATTTATCTCATTAGGATGTTATTGATAAAAAAATAATCTTTTGTAAGAATAATTTGTATTCGGAAGAGCTAGAGATACTTACATGAATGGAACACATCAGATTTTTACAAAAGATATTCTTTCATCTGCATCATGCTAATCGAGATAAGCATTAGCAGAAATTGTATTTTTACTAGATCCCTTGTAAGCAGAAGGGAAATATGGCTGAAGCGACAGTCCTATCTTTTAAAAGCTGGTCGCTATGTGAACAACTGAATTTCGGTTCACTTTGCAAGTTCAGCAGTAAACAAAAGCGAGATGAAAAGAAAGGAAACCCCAGTTTAAACTTGAAACCAATAAGAATACCTTGAAAGCGGTCAACTCTAAAACAAAAGATGCACATGACAAATTAGTTGTTTTAATTAGATCTACAGTTTTTGTGCAGTATGCAATTTATAGCAAATAGTTTGCTTCTTTTTGTTTAGTAGAAACAACTAATCTATAATATTCATTGTTATTGCATTAATATATCAAATACATCTACTTTTCTCAAATGGGTGAACTGTGTGTTTATCTTTCTTGACAAGACGCACACTATTTTCTCTACACGTACTATGTACATCGTGTGTAGAGAAGGTAGGTATTGTATTGCACCCAAAAATGGATACCGAGATATCACCTGAAATACATGTTTTGGGTCGCCCTGAATAAAAAAAAAAACATGTTTAGAAAAAGGTTCGTGTGTGTGTTTGTGGAGAGAGTATAGCTCAAAAACGAAAAGGTGTCTTCCAAGGATGCGACACGAAGATTTTCAAGAAAATCTCCCTCACCCCCAAATATCCTTTAAATGGAAAACATTTCGAAAAAACGGCTCTAACGACTTTGATTAAAAAGCCGTGTTCACATGACAAATAAAATGTACATCTTGAATTTTCTGAGTAAAGCCTCTGAAAGCCTCTTTTATCCTGGATGATTTTTATTGTATTTTGCAGAACAGGTAAACCGTAAGAGATAGACAAAAACTTATTGCACAACAGATAAAACACTCAATGTTTGTCATATACACTTTTTTCGTGTAGTTGGCCATTTTCGTGATATTCCTTGTTATTAATTCAGTTTTAAAATACCTACTTTTCTCATATGGGAACTTGTTAACTCCTGACACGCAAAGATATGGATTTCAATCCCATAGCAACCACATTTTAAAACATTTGACTATCGGCTTAACCTAGCGTATTCCCTTATTTTCCTCCTACTTACAAGGAACTAAATAATAAGTTGATTTCTGCTAATGGTTTATCATGAAGAATAAGCTTATTAGCAATAATTTGTTACAGAGATTTAGAGAAAGTCATGTGTATATTACCTTTATTTTCTGTAACTTAAAAGGAAAAAGTAATAAGGTATTTTGCTGATATATAGCTCGGTTAGCTAGGTTGAATAATAAGCTTTTGCAAGAGTTGTTTGTTGCAGAATCGGTAGAGAAATGCTATATTTTTTTATTCAGAGGACCCTAAAACGTGTATTTCAAGAGATATTTCGATATCAAATTTAGGTATGGAATGTAAAACCTTCTATAGCTATGTACGAAGTAAAGAAGATAAAAAACGAAAGTGGGGGAGAAAAAATAAAGGGACATGGGAATCCTGTGGCATGGAGGAATTCAAAAACAGTATTTGTCGTGAAATCAGGAAATTCGTCTAAATTTAATATAGAATTTTATGTGGAATACATAATTAAATAACAGAGAATGTAATTCAAATATTATGAACTACATTCATATGACATTTTCTACCTCTTCTGTAGTAAATTATTCTTATAAAAGCTTGGTTTATCTACTTCAGGCTAATCGAGATAATCACAAAGTTGCGTGTTTTATTACTTATTTTCTTATGCAAAAGCAATAAAAAAGGGTCTTTAAAGCATTATACCTTATGTGTAAGTTATTGAAATTGAGTTCTCTTAGCTTTTCCAGGAAAAGGGGAAAATTAATTATAATTTACTATTTGAGAAAGTGATTAGTTTTGAAAAAGTTGTAAACCAAAAACAAGAAATATATCGCATGATTTTAACCCTACAAAACTGTATCTGAAATCAATCGTGTGATTAAACAAGGCCTACAATTATTTGTATAAAGATTTTGTCTTTTCTTTTCGCATTACCAGTTATGTAAAAATCATCCAAAAAGAAAGGACCTGCAAAAAGCTATTGTAAGTATGGTTTTCATTTGTCATGAAATATCCTAAACTGTATTTGTGGTGAAATCAGGAAATCCATTTTTTTTCTGGAATATAATTGCAAGCAGGCAGGATAAAAACTTTTGTACATTTTTCAGCTAAATGTTTATATGTACTTTATTTAACAAGGTGCCTGAAGGTGCTTGTGTGTGTACGGTTTGAATTAATTTATCAGAGTACTTGTATCATACAAAAGGACGAAACGTGTGGAAGTGTCAACTAAATTGAAGGGAAATGTGCGGAAATTAATTTTATGAAGTACACCTTAAAGGGCTGCAATCTTTTTTCAAGGGGAGAGGAAAAGTCAAACAAGTTAATTAGAATAAGATAAGAAAATGTATTTAACCTTTTCGAGTTACAAACTTCATAGATACATATACTGCCTGGAGTTGCTGAATTTGTATACCGTTAATACCCAGGTTATGTATGTATATTTACCTTTCCTTTTATTTTTACATTTTTATACGCAACCAACTTATCTGTTTATCTCTTTGGTAAGTTACAGCCTCATCGGTTTTATTACTTTCTCTACACGTACTATGTACATAGTGTATATAGAAGGTATTGCACTCCACCCAAAAATTCGATACCAAGATTTCACCGGAAATATATGTTTTAGGGTCCCCCTGTATCCAATAAAAGCATTTTCAGGAAAAGGCCCGTGTGTGTATGTGTTTGTGTGTGTCTATGAACACAATGACTCAAAAACGAAAAGTCGGTAAAATACCAAACTTGGTATTTAAGTTTAGTATCTTCCAGGGATGCAACACGACGATTTTGAGAAAAATCCCCCCACCCCAAACTACCCTTTACATGGAACTTTTTTCGAAAATTTTGATTTTCTAAAAAATGGCTCTAACGAGTTTGATTAAGATATCGTATATTAAAGATATTAACTTGACAAAAAAAATGTATATTTTGAATTTTCTGGGAATAGCCTCTGAAGAGTTCTTTACTCTGGATCAATTTTACGGAATTTTGCATAACTGCTAAGCCGTAAGAGATGGACAAAAACTTATCACACAGAAAATGTAGAGCACATTAAAACAAACAATTTATGAGATATTCCCTTTTTCGTGGAATTATTCGTTTTTAAGATATTCCTTGCTTTTATTTTCTGTTTTGAAAAACGCATACTTTTCTCATACTTTTTTCATAGCCTCTGAAGATCTCTTTCTTCTGGAAAATTTTTATTGAATTTTGAATAACCGGTAAACCGTAAAAGATAGACAAAAACTTACCACATAAAAATGTAGATCACGTTAAAGCTCACAATTTATGTTATACACATTTTTTTCCTGGAGTTCATAGTTTTTTGAGACATTCCCTGTTTTTGGTTTCTGCTTTGAAAAACTTATACTTTTCTCATACAGGAATTTGTCAACTGCTGTCCATACAAACAAAGTAACTTCAGTAACACACCAACCAGCTTTTGACTATCACTTTAACCTATGGTACCCTCTTATTCGCTTCTACTTACAAGGAAGCAAGTAATAACACTGTTTCTGCTAAATTTTCTCAATTAGCATAAAGTAAATAGAAGTATAAGGTTTTCAACAATAATTTGTTAAGAGATGTAGAGAAAGTCATGTCAATGGAACACATCAGATTTTTACTTTCTCCATACGCACTATGTACATAGTGTATAGAGAAAGTATTGCACTCCACCAAAAAATTCGATACCCAGATTTCACCGGAAATATATGTTTTAGGGTCCCCAATATCCAAAAAAGCATTTTTACAAAAAGGTCCGTGTGTGTGTGTGTGTGTCTCTGTGTGTGTGTGTGTGTGTGTGTGTGTGTGTGTGTGTGTGTGTGTCCATGTGTCCATGTCTGTGAACACGATAACTCAAAAACGAAAAGTCGGTAAAATACCAAACTTGGTATTTAAGTTTAGTATCTTTCAGGGATGCGACACGAAGATGTTGAGAAAAATCCCCCCACCCCCAACTACCCTTTACATGGAACATTTTTCGAAAATTTTGATTTTCTCAAAAATGGCTCTAACGATTTTGATTAAAATTTCGTATATTAAACATATTTACCTGACAAATAAAATGTATATCTTGAATTTTCTGGGAATAGCCTCTGAAGAGTAGTTCATTCTGAATGAATTTTACTAAATTTTGAATAACTGCTAAACCGTAAGAGATGGACGAAAACTTACTACACAAAAAATGTAGAGCACATTAAAACACACAATTTACGTCATATACATTTTTTTCGTGGAGTTAGTCTTCTTTGTGACATTCCTTATTTTTGGTTTCTGCTATGAAAAACGTATACTTTTCTCATACAGGAACTTGTCAACTCCTATCCATATAGACAAAGGAATTTCATTGACATAGCAACCAGCTTTTGACTATCACTTTAACCTACAGTTGCCCCTTATTTCGCTTCTACTTACCAGGAAGCGAGTAATTAGACTATTTCTGCTATTTTTTTCTGATTAGCATAAAGTAAATAAAAGTATAAGCTTTTTAAGAATAATTTGTTGCCGGGATATGGAGAAAGTTATGTGAATGGTACACATCAGATTTTTTTTTTCATAAATTCTCTCATTGTTTCCAAAACGTTTTAAGTACAATATCTCTGGGGGCAATTTTTCCTAGTTTTATTCCATATTTTCTCCATATTTTAGTTTCCTCGCACTTAGTTTTACGGAGTAAATTGTTCTTAACGTTACCATATGGTGAACATAAATCTTTTATCAACTTGTAAACCTTTTAATAACATTGTTCCTGTACTTGCTTATGCCAGACCTTCTCTTTCCATTTTTCACAGATATCAAGGTTTTTTCTCTTCCCCATTCTTTCTTAATATTCCTAGAGAAAAACTTAATTATTTATAAAATGTTTGGCGTATGTACATCAACAACAAGTTGTGAACCATCCAAAAATTCAGCGATAACGGCGTGACTCATTTTCGATAATTTGCGAGTTCATGTTTCCGTGGACAGCCTTTCTGACTTATGAATACTTTCGGGGGTTTTGATTAAAACACCATACATTATATCTACTAATTTCGCTTACATTACATATCTTCCACTTCCCATGTTCATTCCTGGCTGTGGGCCAACGCCTCGTAGCAGGTTCTCCATTCTGTGGCTTCGTGCCGTTGGCTCCCCAACAGGCCTCTGACCCCTAGGCATTGGCGTGTAAGTCTCAAGTGGCTGTCAGACCTACAAACGTGGAGGGTAAGCCGATTACGAAACGAGACATTATGCTATCTAAATATCTACATCACAAATAGATAATTTGAATTTTCTGGAAATAACTTCTGAAGCCCTCTTCATTCTGAGTGGCTTTTGTATAATTGGTAAAGCGTACGAGTTAAGAGAAAATCCTTACAAAACATTGTATGTCTAGTTAAAAGTACAGAATTCATCTCAAAAACATTTTTTCTTGGGTTAATCATTGCTGAGGTTTTCCATGTTACTAATTTGAATTTTCAACACTTATGAAACTTATTTCTTCTCTTGCCTGTGCAAAGAACGAATTTAAAAGTTATCACAAAGCAACCCACTCTTACAGGATTTGATTATTGTTTAAAGCTTACTGCATTCTTCAAATGTATTTTAGCTACAATTAAATAAGAAAACTCCTGAAATGTTTATCTCATATGAATTAGATGTAATAACTGTTCTTAAGAATATGTTGTACAACAGCGAGTAGAGAAATTAATATGAGTATAGCACATCATAGTTTAAGAATCTAAGAAGCGATTATTTAGAGTAAACTCAAAGATCACTTTTTTGAATGCACTTTTGATTTCAAAAGTGAATATCGTAGTTTGTGTTAAACATTTACAAACTAGATCTAACACGGGTGCTTCTACCAGCCCGCCATCATCCTGGCTTGTCGTAACACCGGTTATTTATCCTGGGCCCTTCCCATCCAAAAACAGTGTTGTTCCGGTGAAATACAATGTTTAGCCTGGATAACCGTAAGAGGTACACAAGATAAATACCAGATTTCAACTTTAAAATTATTTTGCAGTTTACACACATATATATATAAAAGAAGGTCGTGTTAGTTACACTATTTATAACTCAAGAACGGCTGAACCGATTTGGCTGAAAATCGGTGGGGAGGTAGCTTACAACCAGCAGACGGACATAGGATCCTTTATATCCGGTTTCCGCGGCACGTGACTTAAAAAGTGGTATAACAAAACGCAACAGACAGCTAAACGCATTGTTATCTATGGTGTTTGTTTCGAGTTTCTATTAGCCTATTGTGCCGATATTATCAATAACAATGCCGCCACTAAGACAATCGAATCTTTCCCGACAAAGGATTCGAAACATTGCGAATGAAATTGCACGTGAAGAGCAACTATCCAATTGAATTTTTAAACTCCTTGGATGTGCCTGGCTTACCACCGCACAATTTACGACTAAAGGTTGGCACCGTAGTAATCATGTTTCGAAACATAAACCAGCCAAAACTGTGCAACGGAAGGCGTGCGTGCGTGTCTGGTAGGCTCGTGGTGAGCCTAGGTGTTGTTGCTGTGTACCTACCCTGGTAAGGGTTTAACCACAGGAATGAGGTTTTAATTTTTGAGGTTTCGAGTGTTGGTGTTAAGGAGGTAGCGCTGGTAGGCTGCTCGAGCGGTTGCATTTTCAGGAGCAGCATCCTTTTCTCTGATCCGCTGGTGTTTATTTGTTATTTAATTATGGTGGTGAAATGTTGATAGACCTCTCCCAATGGGAGGGGGGAGTGCTTTGTTCAGCTATTACGCTGTTGGCTGGTTTAAAGCCGTTGTTACCGGGGGTGCCCACAAGCCATGCGGGGAACCCGGAACCGCCTCTTTCGGCGTTCAGAGAGTAAGTACTCCCCCAGAGATCTGACAAGTGCGTTCTCATGGTCGCCCAATCTGGCGTAGAATTTTTTAGCCCGGCGCCTAATAACATCTTCCACACATGGGAGGGCCGAAGCTTCATGTAGTAGCCTCAAAGGGAAACGTCGACATAAATATATGGACCGGAGTCCTCTATTCTGTACCCGCTGAACCAGAGAAGCCAGGAATCTGCTGCCATACCCCACACTTCGCAGGCATAGAGCATCAGGGGGACTACAAGTGCCTTGAAAAGGCGTAACTTTAAGTGAACCGGCATCTGGGAGGCCAGCACAGGGTAAAGGGAGGCTACCGCCCCCTTCGCTCTGTCCGACGTTCCCCGCACGTGTTCAGGAAAAGTGAGGCCCTTATCAAGAATCACGCCCAAGTATTTGACGGAATTCCCCCACTCTATCCTTTGGCCCTGATAGGAAAAGTTAGGTATCTGGTTTATTTCGGGGCGTTTTCTGGTGAACAGAACAGCATGACTTTTGCCCGGATTAACGGACATCCGCCACTGTCTGCACCAGTCCTGGACGAGACGGAGGTATCTCTGTATGGGGTTGAAGGCTCTGCGTATGATCCTGTCAGTGCGGTAGAGCAGGACGTCATCAGCAAACTGGGCCATGTTGACGTCCTGCACCGTAGGGAAGTCTGCCATAAAAAGGCTAAACAAGGTGGGTGATAGAACAGAGCCTTCTGGGACTCCGCCTCGTAGGGGTTTGGGTGTAGATGTTTGCCCCGCAACTGCAACTACGAAGGTGCGTTGGTGTAGGAAGCTGTGTATGATGTTGATTAACTGTGTATGTAGGCCAATCTGGATGAGTTTAAACAGGAGAACCTCATGCCAGGTGGTTGAGAAGGCCTTCTCGACATCCAAAGACACCGCCGGCGTGAAGGCCCCATCCTGGAACCCCAGGGCGGCAGCCTCCACCACCCGTAGCAGCTGTTGGGTTGTCGAGTGCCCAGGACGGAAAACGAAAGGCGTTTGGTGGTAAGTAAATTGATGAACAATGTGATTTACGCGACGATACTAAAAGGAAAATTCGAAGGTGAGGAAGTTCTCATTCCGAGAATCCCGATGATCCCACCGATTTACAGTTTGAGTTTAAACGTCTTCAATTTCCGATCAGTCTTGCATTCGCCATGACCATTAACAAATCACAAGGCCAATCCTTGAAAGTTTGCGGTCTGAATCTAGAAAATGCATGTTTAGCCATGGTCAATTACATGTGGCATGTTCACGGGTCGGAAGACCATCTGCGTTATTTGTTCTTGCGCCTGATAATAAAACAAGAAATGTCGTCTATCACAAGGTGCTTCACTGAAGAGTACAACCCATGCGCCAAAATACACGGCCAATAAATAATCATTCAAATACTTGATTTTTTATATTTATATTTATCATCCTAATAAAAAATTTAACTTAATAAAATCCAAAATCTGCTCATTTATTGCTTCTAAGGCGGAAGAAAGTTCGCCGGGTCAGCTAGTTATTTATATTTACGTTGTTAAATATGTGCCCAAAGGTATGGGTTGTGTGTACTAGTGGGAATTAATTTATGAGAGTACCTGTATGATAACGAAAAGCAGAGGTGCGTGAAAATATCAACTAAATTGTGGGGAAAAGTGTGGAAGTTAATTTTATGTAGTATGCCCTAAAGGACTGAAAAGCTCACCTTGAAGGCAATTTCTATTCTGATTACCAGCATTGTGTTTCTGGAATGCTTGTAGAACTGGGGTTTCTGTGTTAACAGCAACTGCCTTCATATTGACTGAGGAAACCTCAGAAAAGGCTCACTCATTTACTAGAAACTTCCACCCGCATGTGAGGGTTTGTACAGCGCTGCAAACGGCTCCTAAACCAACTAATGCTAGAAGTGTATGAGTAGCGCCTTGGAGAATGTGGCTTTACAGTTTAGTTTGATTCTTAAATACCACGATAGTCAAGTGCACTGCTATATTCTGGCTTTGAAATTCCATACCCCTTATAACAAAAGAATGGTAAGGCAACACTTCAAAATGCATGATAAAGTATTGGAAAACTTTATGTATTTCTCACCTGGACGTCACGGGTTCGATTTCCGGCTGGGGCGGGGAATGTTTCTTTAATTGTTACAAAATTATTCCCTATCCCCCACATAGCCTGGACGTACGTACGTACATGTGTGTGTGTGTGTGTGTGTGTGTGTGTGTGTGTATGTATGTATTCTCTGCAATTTGGTATTGCAGAGTTAAATGTACAAAATTCACTTACAATAATAATCTTAAGTTAAATTAAGAATAGTAGTACAACATATTACATATACATATTTTTTTTAAATGCCTAATTATTTATTATTCAGTATAGCAATACTTATGTCAATTACCAGCTAGATAATAAACAGTTATTATGAAGCCTCAACATTAATACTATAAATTACTAATATATACATTAATAATAATATACACTAATACAGTTTTTGAGATCCTGAATTGCTTCACAATATTTATTCAAATTTACTAACATTTATTCTCTTTAAATTATCCCTAAATATGTTTGAGGTCAGAGGGCATTCCTGAAAGGCTGCTACAGGCAATTCATTCCATAATTCAATGGTCCTATTAACAGAAGAAAATTTTCCTACGTCGGTTCTGTACCTTCTACCCTTAATTTTATGCAAATGATAGTTTCGTGCGTAGTATGCTGGATTTTCTAACCTCTTTATAACGTTCACCCATGCATTTAAACCAGTATAAGTTTTAAAGCATATGTTTCTACGTGAACTCTAGGATCTACAGACAGAATGAAACTTTAGCATTGAAGCTAATAGATATCAGGGTGTATAGCGTACTTGGTGTCTCAACGTTGTCGCTATGTTCTGCTTTCAAAATTGCGCGAAACCTATTGAATGAAGGTTATAGAACAACAAAAGGTGTACACATAGTATTGTATTCCACCTAAAAATTCGATATCCATATTTAACCTTATTAATACATGTTTTGCGACCCCTGAATTAAAAACCAATTTTACAAAAAAGTGTGTGTGTGTGTGTGTGTTTATGCAAAGTATAATTCAAAAGCGAAAATTCGGTTAAACACTGAGCATGGTATTTAAGCTTAGTATCATCCAAGAATGTGACACGAAAATTTTCATAAAAATCCCCTAATTACATTTTATATGGAACATTTTCAGCTATTTTTTATTTTTTAAATAATGGCTGACAATTTTTATTAAACTACCATAACTTGTTTACATAGCCAATAAAATATATATCCTAAAAATCTTAGGAAAAGCCCCTGAAGTGTTTCTGAATGACTTTTGTATAACTGTTAAACCATAAGACTCCTACACGAAATCTAGATCTCGTTAAAACACACAATTTATGTTTGGCATTAGTTTTATGGAACTAAACTTTTCTGACATATTCCCGGTTATTTGCTTCGTATTACATAACGTGCATATTACAGCGAGAGCGAGGAGGCGGTGGCGTGAGTGTAAAATGTAAAGAAGAGCGAGTGGAAAATGAGGGAGGAAGAAAAGAACCTCTACATTTAACGTAATAACACGATCAGAACTAAGGGCGAAGCTATTTGAACAATAAATTAATAAGATAATAAACCATAGAATTAATGAATAAGAAAACCTCCAAGAAAGATAACTGCATTATAAAAAACGACCAAATAGTGACTAAGGAGTAATGAATTCTCTGCGAATTCGTTTTAAATTGCATCCAAGTCGATGCCACAGAGATAATACACATAACTCACAAAAAAAGAATCTCTTCTCGGGCAGCAGAGGAAAAGTTAAAGTGGTCCGTGATGTATCTATAAACCATTACCTTATTACGCGCTAACTTTGCATTCCTCCACGAGGAAGAAAAAGGGGGAAGATGGATTATCTGGGAAAGGAAGAAAGTTGCCCCGGAAGAAAGTTGTGTTTCACACGTTGAAGCAATTTCCTGTTTCTCTCTGTACTTTGTTATACAGCAAAAGCTGTTTCCTCTTGCCTAGCCATATTATATGCATGAATACACGAAACTATGCTCAGACATGACACGGGCAAGAGTTATTCAGCAATCAGCCCGCTTTTAATCGATATACCGCCTTTGTTTCAAATTCTACAACATTTTTATTTTCTCTATACGTACTACGTACATAGTGTATAGAGAAGGTATTGTATTGCACCCAAAATTCGATAACGAGATTTCACCGGAAATATATGTTTTGAGAGCCCCTGAATCCAAAAGAAAAAGCATTTTTAGAAAAAAAGTCCGTGCGTGTGTGTGTGTGTGTGTGTGTGGGTAGCATAGCCTCAAAACAAAAAGACCGTTAAATACCAAACTTGGTATTTAGGATTAGTATCTTCCAGGGATGTGACAGGAAGATTTTCAAAAAAATACCCCCACCACAAACTACCCTTTACATGGAAAAAATATCGAACATTTTGATTTTCCTAAAAATGGTTCATATGATTTTGATTAAAATCCCGTATATTGAAGCTTTTTATGTCCGAAATAAAATGTATATCTCGAATTTTTTGGAAATAGCCTCTGAAGACCTCTTTATTATGGATGAATTTTTCCGAATTTTGCTTAACTGCTAAACCCTAAGACATAGAAACAAACTCACTACACAAAAAATGTACATCACGACAATACACACAATTTATGTCCGTTACGTTTTTGTTGTGGAGGTAACGGTTTCCGAGTTATTCCTTGTTATTGGTTTCAATTGCGAAGTACTTAAACTTTTCTCAGAAGAAAGTGTCCGTTTTTCTTTTGTTCTACTCCTGGCTAAGCAAAGAAGTGATTTGCAATGACAATCGCAAACATTTTAAAACATTTGACAGTCAGTTTAGCATAGCGCATTCCCTTATTCCCTTTTACTTATTAGGAACGAAGTAATAAGAACATTCTGCTAATATTTATCTCTATTAGCTTTGTGTACAAAGAAGAATAATCTTTTGTAGGAGGTTTGTGCAGCAGCTAGAGAAAGTCATGTGAGTGTAACACATCAGCTTTTCTATACGTACTATGTACATAGTGTATAGAGAAGGAACTGTAATAAACCCAAAAATTAGATTCCGTGATTTCACCGGAAATAAATGTTTTGAGACCCCCTGAATAAAAAAAAGTATTTTTAGAAAAATGTCCGTGTTTGTGTGTGATTGGGTGAGAGAGAGAGAGAGAGAGAGAGAGAGAGAGAGAGAGAGAGAGAGAGACTGTGGAGAGCATAGCTCAAAAATGATAAAACCGTTAAAAACCAAACTTGGTATATAAGTTTGTTACCTTCCAAGTATGCGACACGAAGTTTTTCAAGAAAATTCCCCCACCCCAAACTACCCTTTACAAAAAATTAAAACATTTTGATTTTTTCAAAAATGGCTGTAATAATTTTGATTAAAATCTCGTATATTTACGTTATATACCTGATAAATAAAATGTATATGTTGAATTTTCTGGGAATAGCCTCTGAAGACTACTTTATTCTGGATGGAATTTACGGATGTTTGCATAACTTCTAAGCCGTAAGAGATGGACAAAAACTTACCACACAGAAAATGTAGAGCACATTAAAACAAACAATTTATATATATATATATATATATATATATATATATATATATATTCATGGAGTTGATCGTTTTTAAGATATTCCTGTTATTTAGTTTCAGCTTTGAAAAACTTATACTTTTCTCATACAGGAATTTGTCAACTCCTGTCGATGCAAAGGAACTTCAGTCACATAGCAAGCAGCTTTTGACTATCACTTTAACCTATGCTACTCCCTTACTTCGCTTTTACTTACGAAAGCAAGTAATAAGATTATTGCTGCTAATGTTTTCTCAATTAGCATGAAGTAAATAGAAGCCTAAGCTTTTTCACAAAAAAGTTATGTGAATTAAACACATCCGATTTTTTACTTTCTCTACCATCTAAATATCAAATAGAGCAAGTATCTGTGTATTTTAAACAACTTATATGGTGTTTCATTATAATTATACGTTTTGATGACCCCGTATTTAGGGTTTTAAAACTTTGTTGCTTGTATTGTTTCGTTTCGTAATTGGCTTACCCTCCCCATAATTGAGGACTCTCATCCCCCTAGTACTTACAAGCCAATACCTAGGGCTCAGAAGCCTGTCGGGGAGCCTATGGCACGAGACCACAGAATGGAGAACCTGTTATAGGGGTCGACCGGTAGCCAGGCATGAACATGAAGTGGATCATAGGAAAGGTGATAGTGGAGCAATTTGTGGAATGAGGGGTGGGGGAAACCGGAAGACCCGGAGAAAACCCGCTCAGATGCCACTTTGTCCACCACAAATACATGCGGGTTCTTGGGATCGCACCTGGGACGCCAGAGCGGAGACAGCAGTCTAACCACTCAACCACGGTTCGCCCCGGGAAATATTGTATACCACCAAATACTCAATGTCTATATTTTACCTAAATATATGCTTTGAGGTCCCCTAAAACCCCCTCTAAAAGTGCAATTTTAGAAAGCTCCGCGTGTGTGTCGAATTCGAAAGATTTAATTTAATGTTATATTATTGTGTCATATCAAGAATGCTTTTTCTTCTTCTTTTTCTTCTTTTTTTTTTGAAGGAAAAGCCTTTGTTTTAATTATACTCACTTCACCCCTAAACAACCAAACCAATTCATTTCTAATCGACCTGTTTTACACGCATCAGCATTAAATAGATCAATTGAATGAATATTTGTGTGCGTGTGTGTGTTTGAACAGTAAAAACGATCCTAAATGCTAAAGCGAAATTCAGAATCTTTCAACACAATGAATTTTTAAGATTTTCAGCAAAACTCCCCTATTCCAAACTACCCTTTGCTTGGAAACATTTTTGAAAATTATATTCTCACGAATGACTTAACGATTTCGTCTAAAATTTATTCCAACTATTTAGATTTATGGCTTGAATTTTGTGGAAATAATCTCTAAAGGAAACTTTATTCTCAATGACGTTTGAGGAACTGTTAAAACGTAAGTGAGACAAAAGCTTACTACTCAAGCCTTTTTATCTTTTAAAACACACAATTTATGTGGTATACTTTTTTTTTTTTTTTTTTTTTTTTTTTGTAGTTAGCCATTTCCGAGATATCCCTTGTTGTTGGTTTCGTCTCTCTTTTGTTTTACTCTGGCCGTGGAATGTGAACCGAATTTAAGTTGTCCAGCTTTTTAAAGATTTGACTGTCGTTTTAGCTTAGTGTATTTCCTCATTTTCCTTCTATATAGAAGGAGCTAATACATCTATTTCCGTTTATCTCGATTACACGATGTAGTTAAAGGAACAATCTTATATACCAATAGAGTGCAGAGAAAATCATATGAATTGAACATATTAGATTTTTCTTCCCTAGTTTCTAATACCTCCATTAGTTGTTATGGTCATATTGAGCGACTTCTGATTGAAACATAGAAATTTCTATTTTTTGAACTACTGAAGGTTTTTTCACGCACTTTGACTTTCACATCCATACTTTCAGACTC
The DNA here is from genome assembly GCA_030762935.1 of Hymenopus coronatus. Classification (NCBI taxonomy): domain Eukaryota; kingdom Metazoa; phylum Arthropoda; class Insecta; order Mantodea; family Hymenopodidae; genus Hymenopus; species Hymenopus coronatus. Next base: position 106,170,939 of record CM060886.1, on the reverse strand, counting down.
CATGAAAGTTTGAATAATCCTAATTGAAGAAACATTTCCACCCTCAACCGGAACTGAACCCGGGACCTTCGGGTGGGAGGTCATCTGCTTGATCACACCATTAAGATAAGCCACTTAAGCAATTTCAACTCCATAATTCTGTGACTCACTACATCATTATGAGAATGCAACAGAAACGAAGCTTTATTATGTGGAGTGCAGTAATATGTACTTTGAAGTGAAAGAATCAAATATGCTCAAATTATAGGAGCAAAGGGAACGCGGAGTAACTCATTCTACTCGTGTGAAGCATTGGGGCTTGCTGCTATGTGACGTAATGCCATGATGTTTATAAAAAAAAGGTCGTCCTCATCTGCAACTATGTAGAGTTGGCCTTTTCTTTTATTTAGTTTTTATTACTTTCTCTATACGCACTATATACATAGTGAATAGAGAAGGTATTGTAATACACCCAAAAATTCAATAACGAGATTTCAACGGAAATACATGTTTTCAGACTCCCTGAATCCAAAAAAAAGCATTTTTAGAAAAACGTCCGTATGTGTGTGTCTGTGGGCAGCATAGCTCAAAAAAGAAAAGCACGTTGAATACCAAAATTGGTATTTAAGTTTGGTATCTTCCAAGGATGCGACACGAAGATTTTCAAGAAAATCCTCCAACCCCAAACTACCCTTACATGGAAAAAATTTAGAACATTTTGATTTTGTTAAAAATGGCTCTAACGATTTTAGTTAAAGTCTCTTATATTTAAGATATTTACCTTAGAAATAAAATGTACCTATATCTTGAATTTTCTGGGAAAAGCCTCTGAAGACTACTTTATTCTGGATGAATCTTACGGAATTTTGCATTACTACTAAATCGTAAGAAATTGACCAAAATGTACCTTACAGAAAATGTGGAGCACATTAAAGCTCACAATTTATGCTATATACATTTTTTTCGTGGTGTTGATCGTCTTTAAGATATTAACTTTTTTTTAGTTTCAACTTTGAAAAACTTCTTGTACAGGAATTTGTCAACTCCTGTCCATACCAACAAAGGAACTTCAGTCATATAGCAACCAGCTTTTGACTATCACTTCAACCTACGGTACTCGCTTATTTCGGTTTTACTTACAAGGAACAAGTAATAAGACTATTTCTGCTAATGTTTTCTCAATTAGCATGAAGTAAGTAGAAGCCTAGGATTTTTAACAATAATTTGAAGCAGAGATGTAGAGAAAGTCATGTAAAAGGAACACATCGGATCTTTTTATACTTTGATAATATTGTGGTTACCATGCTAGCCTCTGAAACCCAAAAATGCAGGTCAAACCTAGCGAAGGGTCACAAAAATTTTTGGCATGACTTCCTTTGGAAGGGAATGGTCACGTGCAATTTATTTTCAAGTGAAAGAACCCCATACCAAAATTGTGCCATTTCGCGTCCGCAAGTAGCGATTTCATACTACAGTGCCACCATGACGCATAACGGCCAACTCACGAACTAGAAACTCAAATAAGGAAACATGCTAGTGTTGTCTTATGTCCACTCAGGAGCTACAGGAATTACTAACCTAACCAAGAATAATGACTGGAGCCTTGATAGATCATCGCGTAGTCAATGACTATACCGATTTTTAATATAATTAATATTAGAGTAGCTTTGCTCGAAAATGTATGTGATGCAGATAATCGTAATTTGAAAATTGAATTGTAAGACAATGATTTAAGTAACTCCTAAACTCTTCCGTTCGAACATATCACGTGTTTATCTTACCAAAGCGTCTCAAATGGAAATGGGGAAACCACGCTGCAAGAAAATGGATTTATAGAACCACCATTTGGGACCGCAGAGCATGAAGAAGGTACATATGCAGGCAGAGGAACAAATTGGTGGGTTTCTTTGAGCAGAAACTGGGACATCTGTGGTTGAGGTGTGCAAGCGACAGAACAATTACTTTTTCAATGTAAAATATGCATGACGTAGCAGAAACAATTAATATGGAAGAATTTTCATTAGTTCAATGTAAAACTATATTTGTGTATAATTGTGTACTGTGTAGGACGAGAGTGAAATCTACCCCTTAGGATTAGTTCCCCTAATGAGCGTTTTTGGGCTTCATGGTAGCAGGTAGGAGTCTTTAGTCCTTGAGGGATTAAACGGTAAACAGAATAAATAAAAAAATTACATTTGCAGTTCGTGAGGAGCCGCTAAGAATGTTATAAAAATGATACTTCCCGCATTTTAAAGCTGACATTTTGTTTATGTTTGCTTAAAAACAGAACATTCGCTATCGAGTATTGTGCGTAGGCATATCTGATAGTATGTGTGAGTCATCAACATTTCTTCACCTTGATTGGAGTCGAAGAAAACAAGTTCTGTCGTCAGTACCTCGTGGACATGCCTGATCTAGAGGAAAGAGAAAATAAAGATATTGTTTATATAAGCTCTTCGTCAACGATCTGCCATATACACACAAGCAGGGGATGTGGTTCCATGAATGCAAGGGACAATAGCTTTCTTTGTTTCCGGTCGATGGACCAAAGGAAACTGACAGCTTCATTTTATGCCTGAATATGCCCTTAAACATTGTTTCTCTCGCAACTGTTTGAACATGTGACTTCACCAACACTCGTGTTTTGTTCTTTTTACCTGATTCACGTGCACTGACAATGTACACTTAGTACAAAGAGGGTCATAGACAGTTGGGCAAGTAAACAAATCCACCCTACCCAACTCAATCTCGTTAATTAAAGTGATAAACATACACCACATCTAGTACATGTACTCCAAATTCCAAAACAAGTATGCACATTAACACTCCACTCTATAGTACATACTCGCTATGACGTCACGAGCAGAACGGATATAATTTAAGGACATGGTAAGTGAAGATTTTGACAGCAGTTTGATTTTAGGTTTCTCAAAAACTAATTTATTTAACGAAATGAAACTGACATCGAATACAGCAATCATTTTTAAACATAATCCATAAAACATTTAAGGTATATGCTAAAATTAGTGTTACACACATCATAAATGAAATAATTCTTTTTACTTTCTCTATATGTGTATAGCGAAGGTATTGTAATGCACTCAAAAATTCGATACCGAGATTTCACCGGAAATGCATGTTTTGAGACCTCCTGAATAAAAAAAATTTTTTTTAGAAACATTTCCGTGAGTTTGTCTTTGTGTGTGTGTATGTGTGTGTGTGTCTGTGGGCAGCATAGCTCAAAAACGAAATTACCGTTGAATACCAAACATGTTATTTAAGTTTAGTATCGTCCAGGGATACGACACGAAGATTTTGAGAAAAATCCTCCCACCCCAAACTACCCTTTACATGGAAATGTTTTCGATTTTTTTAATTTTTTTCAAGAATCGTTCTAACAATTTAGATTAAAATTTCATATATTAAAGATATTTACCTGACAAATGAAATGTATATCTAGAATTTTCTGGGAATAGCCTCTGAAGACTACTTTATTCTGGATGAATTTTACGGAATTTTGCATAACTGCTAAACCATAAGAGATGGACAAAAACATGCCACACAAAAAAATGTAGAGCACAGTTTATGGTATATACATATTTTTCGTGGAGTTGAACGTTTTTTAGGTTTTCCTTGCTTTTGGTTTCAGCTTTAAAAAACTTATGCTTTTCTCATAGAGGAATTTGTGAACTACTGTCCATACAAACAAAGGAACTTCAGTGACATAGCAACCAGCTTTTGACTATCACTGTAACCTATGGTACTCCCTTATTTCCCTTCTACTTACAAGGAAGCCACTAATAGGACTATTCCTGCTGATTTTTTCTCGATTGATATGAAGTAAATAGAAACATAAGCTTTTTAAGAATAATTTGTTGCAGGGATGTAGAGAAAGTCATGTGAATGGAATAATCAGATTTTTAGTAAATTAGATTGACAATTTCAGAAATAATTTTATCGGCAGTACAAATAAAGTTTCATCCCTGTAACTTTATGGGTCACCGCGCTTAAAAAGTAATTATTTTAAAAATACAGAGTTACTACAAAAGAAATAGACAACTTCAACTGCCTGTAAAACAAAAACTATTACAGATAGCAACCTAACTATTTTGGAGGTATGTTGAGAAACTTTCAGAGTTTCGTTTGTTACTATTGCTAACGCTGTAGTGTTTTGTTTGTTGTTGCAGAAGCTGAAATGGCGGAAAATCCTGTGGAAAAGGCATATTGCGTGTTGGAATTTGCTAGAACGCAATCAGCAACTGTTGTCCAGCAACATTTTAGAACACGTTACCACAAAACGCCGCCGACAAGACAGTCAATCTAAGACTGGTATAGAAAATTCGAGACAACGGGATGTTTGTACAAAGGGAAAAGCTCGAGAAGACCAAGAGTTTCGGAAGAAAACGTTGAACGTGTTCGTTCTGCCTACATAAGAAGCCCACAGAAATCGGCATCTAGGGCAAGCATGCAATTACAAATTCCACAGCAAACTGTATGGAAAATCTTGCGGAAGCGACTGCACATGATGCCTTACAGATTACAGATGTTGCAGTTTCTGAGTGAAGAAAAGGTCATACGGCGTGACTTTTGCATCGACATGTTGTGACATGATGAAGACGATGCTGGTTTTTGTGAGCGCATCATTTCATTTTTGTGGTAACGTGTTCTAAAATGTCGTTGGACAACAGTTGCTGATTGCGTTCTAGCAAAGTCCAACACGCAATATGCCTTTTCCAAGGCATTTCCGCCATTTCAGCTTCTGCAACAACAAACAAAACACTACAGCGTTACCAATAGTAACAAACGAAACTTTGAGAGTTTCTCAACATACCTCTAAAATAATTAGGTTGCTATCTCTAATAGTTTTTGTTTTACAGGCAGTTGAAGTTGTCTATTTCTTTTGTAGTAACCCTGTATATTACATCATTTATAATGTGTGTATGATTAGTTTTACTTTCTCAGACACAATATACTGGTTAGAAGAAAAGGTATTGTATTGGACCTAAACATTCGATACGGGATTTCATCGGAAATACCTGTTTTGAGGGCCCCTGAATCCAATAATGTATTTTTAGGGAACTGTGTGTCTGTGGACAGTATAACTCAAAAACCTAAACGGTAAATTAATCAAATTTCCCCATAAAATGTATTTAAGACTATTTGAAAACATTGGTTTGCCTAATATTACTAGAATTATTTTATACTACACATAGATGCCCAAATGACCTTGGGGTCCATGGAGCTTAAGGTTACTCAACACTCGTCTGCACAGGGATAGCGAAACCCCGATAAAAACCTTATCCGGGTAACTCAGCATAAGCAGATTCGAACTCACGATCTCTTGATTTGAGGCAGATATTCCCCCCACACTACTAAAGTGGTATATTTTCTTTTATTTATTTGCAACTGAGCCTTTAAATATTTCCAATCTGTAGAAAAAAAAGTCTGATATGTTACATTCACATAACTTTCTCTAGCTGCTTCATACGCAAACTATTCTTGCTAATCCACATAAACATTAGTAGAATTCATCTTGTTACTTTCCTTGAAAGTAGAAGGAAATAAGGGATTACATTAGGCTAAAGCAATAGTGAAATGTTTTAAAAGCTGGTCACTATGCGAAACAAATGTGGTTCGGTTCGCTTTGCATGGCGCCGTCTGAGAAATGTTAGGTAGTCAAAGTTGAAACCAATAATAAGGAATCTCTCGAAAACGGTCAACTGTATAAGAAAAACGTAAATTATATAAATTACTATGTGTTTTAACGAAATCTACATTTAAGAGTTTTTACCTGGCTGGAAGCCCGAGAAGATTTTGAATTAATACGTCGCCAGGAAAGCTTCAGTTCTTATTTTAAATCTACATTTGTTTGTGTAGTAAGCTTTGTCTATCTCTTATGGTTTAATAAAACTCTTATATAATAAAGAGGTCTTCAGAGGCTATTCCCAGAAAATTTAAAACATACATTTTATTTGTGATGTAAATATATTTAATATACGGTATTTTAATCAAAATCGTGAATGATTTTTGAGAAAAAACAAATTATCAAAAATATTTCCATGTAAAGCGGAGTTTATGGTGGGGGATTTTCTTGAAAACCTTTATGTCGCATCCTTGAAAGATACTACATTTAAATATCGTTTTATATTTAATGGTCTTTCCGTTTCTGAGCTATGCTGTCCACACACGCACACACACATGGAACGTTTTTCTGAAAATGCTTTTTTCGTCTCAGTGGACTTCGAAACATATATTTACGGTTAGACCTCGATATCGTTTTTGTCTATCTCATACGGTTTAGCAGTTATGCAAAATTCCGTAAAATTCATCCAGAATAAAGTGGTCTTCAGAGGATACTCCCAAAAAATTCCAAAAATACATTTAATTTTTCAGGTAAATATCTTTAATATACGATATTTTAATCAAAAAAGTTAGAGCCATTTTTAAGAAAATCAAAATTTTCGAAAAAAGTTCCATGTAATGGGTACTTTGGGGAGGGGGTATTTTTCTCAAAATCTTCGTGTCGCATCCCTGGAAGATACTAAACTTAAATACCAACTAAGGTATTTTGCCGACTTTTCGTTTATGAGTTATCGTGTTCACAAACACACGCGCACGCGCGGGCCTTTTTCTGAAAATGCTCTTTTTACTTTCTCTATAAGCACTATGTGCATAGTGTATAGAGAATGTATTGCACTCCACCAAAAAATTCGATACCGAGATTTCACCGGAAATATATGTTTTAGGGTCCCCCTTATCTAAAAAAAAAACATTTTCGGAAAAAGGTCTGTGTGTGTGTGTGTTTGTCCGTGTGTCTGTGAACACGATTAACTCAAAAACGAAAAGTAGGTAAAATACCAAACTTGGTATTTAAGTTTAGTATCTTCCAGGGATATGACACGAAGATTTTGAGAAAAATCCCCGCACCCCCAACTACCCTTTACATGGAAATTGTTTCGAAAATTTTGATTTTCTCAAAAATGGCTCTAACGATTTTGATTAAAATGTCGTATATTAAAGATATTTACCTGACAAATAAAATGTTTAACTTGAATTTTCTGGGAATAGCCTCTGAAGAGTAGTTTTTTCTGGATGAATTTTACTAAATTTTGAATAACTGCTATACCGTAAGAGACGGACAATAACTTACTACACAAAAAATGTAGAGCACGTTAAAACACACAATTTATGTTATTTACATTTTTTTCGTGGAGTTCGTCGTTTTTGTGACATTCCTTATTTTTGGTTTCTGCTATGAAAAACTTATACATTTCTCATACAGGAATTTGTCAACTGCTGTCCATACAAACAAAGGAACTTCAGTGACATAGCAACCAGCTTTTGATTATCACTTTAACCTGTGGTACTCCCTTATTTCACCTCTACTTACAAGGAAGCAAGTAATATGGCTATTTCTGCTAATGTTTTACAGATTAGCATGAAGTTAATAGAAGTATAAGCTTTTTAAGAATAATTTGTATCAGGGATATAGAGAAGGTCATGTGAATGGTACACATCAGATTTTTTGTTACAGGAGACCCTAAAACATATATTTCCGGTGAAATCTCGCTATCGAATTTTTGGGTGGTGTGCAATACCTCCTGTATACACTATGTACATAATACGTGTAGAGAAAGTAAAAACATGTGGTAAAGCCATGTATTAAAATGAGAATATTGGAAAGCTATACAATGTCATTAAGGAGGTCGAAGGACGAAGAAAACAAACGAGAAAAGGCTGTCTCAAAGTTCGTCTGCAGCATCGCCAATAGTTCTAGTTCGGAAATGCACAGTGGCATCTAGTTAACATTGTCTGTGGAGGAACCAATCATCTTCCTCCCCAAGCGAAAGAAATTGCGGTGCGTTGCAAGCGTTAAGAAAGGAACCCTTTCATCCTCACGTACCAGAGTTTCAATTTGTGATTTTTAATTAAGTCTTCCTCCAGTGCTGGCTGTCGCATCCTTGTAAACCGCAAGTTCTCCAAACGATTTTCCTCCCACGTACACCCTTCTCGTCAGCTATAGTCGACTCACTGAAAGCGTCGGGGGTTAAGGCCGTTTCACACGGAGCCTATTGCGGTGCGTGCTGTATTAGCAAGCACCCCGATTCTCGGTTACATTTCTCGATAGTTCTTACGGTCTATAGTAATCGGCTTAGTGAAAAAAAATCTGTGTAACATTCACATGAAATAGTCTTATTACTTGCTTCCTTGTAAGTAGAAGCGAAATAAGGGACAACCATAGGTTAAAGTGATAATCGAAAGCTGGTTGCTATGTCAATTAAGTTCCTTTGTTTATATGGATAGGAGTTGACAAGTTCCTGTATGAGAAAAGTATACGTTTTTCACAACAGAAACCAAAAATAAGCAATGTCTCAAAAACGACGAAATCCACGAAAAAAAATGTATATAACGTAAATTGTGTGGTTTAATGTGCTCTACATTTTTTGTGTAGTAAGTTTTCGTCCATCTCTTACGGTTTAGCAGTTATTCAAAATTCAGTAAAATTCATCCAGTATAAACTACTCTTCAGAAGCCTTTAGCCAGAAAATTCAAGATATACATTTTATTTGTCAGGTAAATGTCTTTAGTATACGAAATTTTAATCAAAATCGTTAGAGCCATTTTTGAGAAAATCAAACTTTTCGAAAAAAAATTCCGTGTAAAGGGTAGTTGGGGGTGGGGGAAGATACTAAACTTAAATTTTACCGACTTTTCGTTTTTGAGTTGTCGTGTTCACAGACACACGGACACATAGGACCTTTTTGTGATAATGCCCTTTTTGGATATTGGGTACCCTAAAACATATATTTCCGCTGAAATCTCGGTATCGAATTTTTGGGTGGAGTGCAATACCTTCTCTATATACTATGTACATAGTGCGTATAGAGAAAGTAAAAATGATCAAAATGCTTTAAGTATTATTTAATCTTTCTCTACACACACTTGCGGGCATTAAATCTAGCCCATATCCCTAGAGTAGGCATATCGAAATTAAAGGAGCAGAGGGGAAAGTGCAGCAAATCATTCCACTACGTATGAAACATTGGGGCAGCGTAATGGAATGTGATAGTTTTAATTGTTTTCTCACAGAAACTGTGTGAAGGACAGGAGTTGGACAGATAGAGCCAGACTGAAAAATTCAATATCATTTGAACCACGGATGTCCCGGTCTGTAGCCGGTTGCTCTATCACTGAGCCACCATGGCAACATGCCGGCATAGCATCTCAAAAAAATTTGAGACCACCTTGTGGTTTGCCAGGAAACATGAGAGTCAGTTGTGAAATTCAATGCTATGCTGGCATGTTGCCATGGTAGCTCAGTGGTAGAGCAACCGGCTAGATACTGGGAGATCCGTGGCTCAAATCCCGGCTATGGTATCTAATTTTTCAGTCTGACTCTACCTATCCAACGTAATGGAATGCTTGTAAACACAAGGCCTTCCTTTTCTGTATATAAGTTACTACCCGTCCCACGTCATGTTGCTCGTACTAACTGTTGCGTCATACACTGGATAGGTGCTGTTGAGCATCAGTGTGCATTACATGAGTGTTCGAGTATATAGGTGCTTTAAATGAACGTTTTCATACATCATACACTAATTTAGTTATAATAAATCCGATAAATATTGCATATTGTCTAGTGTTAATTGCATAAATATAACGTCAACATAAATGCCCAGTATTATGCGACGGACTGTACCATGCGTTTGACCTCCACAACTCTCCGCAATTTGTTAGTCAAGAGTAACACTAGCGACACCGCCATCAATGTTGCCTTATCTCTTAAAGGCCACGTGTACTAATCGTTGTCTTTATAACCTTAACTAGCATATAAACCCATCTAAATGTATCCATCCACGCTGAGGTTATTCCCGCCATAATTTTGGCTTATATAGGACGCAAAGTGAACAGACGACAGAACTTAAATGGAAATACATGTTTGACTTACGTAAAGCATAAACAATTTTTAACTCAATTACGGAGTATCCGGAAATGGAACAATCCCTTCCATATCCGAACTGACTCCGCGACGTCAGTTTTATGGTCAGAGGAACGTTCGGCAAAGCTAATGATGACATTCTCAATAATGTTGCCCATATTACCATCCAGCTGCCACTTTTTTGTTTCCCGTTTGACCTCGCGAGTAACTGCGCCTTGCCCTGATGCCTTTAGTCTGCACCAATACGTTAACCTGCGACAATGCTGTATTAAGTAGTGCCCTAACCTCTAGCAGTTTGAATGTGCTGTTATTTCTTGCTACCCAGCCCGTTTCACAAACTTATCACTTCACTCTGAATATGGGTTTATTTCCCTCTTGTTCTGCTTGCCATTATACACGATTTGCCTCACGCAATGAGAAATATTCACTTTTCATACCTTGTAAATTGCAAGGACCGTTAATAAACTGAAATTTTGTCACTAAAGATGCAGTAATAAAGTCGCACGTGCAGCTGCTATAAACAATTAAATATAAACAAGAGAGGTAATTTTTCCTGATATTTTAGAATAATAATAATATTTATACGTCATTGTTTAAAAGGAAATTAGTTTAACTGAAATACTCTGAATACAGGAAATAAATTTTTACTTTAACTTGGGAACTAGCTTTTATGGCGGTATCCAGTTATAAGTCCAGCAATCAATAAGAGAGGATTATACGTAATGATATATTGTTGACATGGCGGGTAAGGTAAGCAAAAACTGACCACTCATCAGTGCTATCAACTGTACGGTTTAAACCGTAAATTTAAGTTTTTCGGCTTATATGTACGGTTGAAACATTGAACCGTACGCAGTAAATACGGTCCTACGACATAAGTAAATTAATTTTTACTTTCTCTTAACGTATTATGTGAATGGTGTAAAGAGAATGATGCATTTCATCCAAAAGTTCGATACCAAGATTTCACCGGAAAAAGACGCTTTTGGGGTTTGGAAAAAGGTCCGTGTGTGTGTGTGAACACGATAACTCAAAAGAGAAAATATGGCATTTGAGCAAAATTAAGCGAACTTTCACACCCAATTTAGAATGGGACGCTGAGAACCACAGCAGTTAAAGAGCGTCCATAAATAACACGTTATTTATATTTTTATTTACAAGATACATTTTTACTATATTGCAAGAAAAGACTCTCCTACTGCCATTCAAAATGTGTTTGAATCATCCACAAGTTTATTAAATGTCGAATAAGTGTTGGAATTTGCGCTCTCTTTCAGTGTTCACTGGTGTATCCACTAGCAGGAACTAAACGACGCCAGGCTGTGAGCAATACTAGATAGTGCAGCACGTTTTGAAACGAGCTATAGAGACCCCGCCTACTGCATCACGTCATAATTATATTCTGTGTGCATCGAACTTCAACCCGGCAATTTCATGAATCCGGACCGAGCTCTATTTTAGAAACGAGGGTTAATGATTTTGTTTGTTTGTTGTCAATATCTGCTGTTGAGGATGATGTACAGAGGCTTAATAGATCAACCAAATTTTCGTCTCGTAGTCTACGGCGATTGTGGTTTTCAATGGAACTCATTTTAGAGAAAATTTTCCCGCAAATGTATGTGGAAGCAAACGCACCGGGTTGCCAGGCGATGGCTGGATAGATTTCTTTCATCCCCCGAATTTTCAGTCCCTCCATGTCGTTTCCATTTTCATTTGTTTCATCCTGTGGTTTCTTTCAAGGTGGAAGTGTTTGCGATGTATGCCAGTGGCAGGGAAAATTCACTATCTCTGTCCTCCGGCTTCGAATGGTTGTCGGGATGAGGAAAGGTCCTTGCAGGACGAAGTCTTCGATCTGCCTGTCCCGACTGTCGGGGTGCTTCTATCTGGAAGCTTGTGGGGATCCTGTTATTGTTGTACCATCGCTTCTGGTTCCGATCACCAGGTGTATCCTCTCCCCTCATTCCACCCTCCCGGGCACGTCCAGTCATGTGGCAATGCCGAGTTCCCTCCGCCTTATTCTAATCCTAATCTATGCTATTAAACCCCAGGATCATTAATTAAGAGTAACATCCGGAAAGAGGTACTACTCCATCGCCACCACAACGTTCGTGTCGCATTCCTCGCACTGTCTCACTGACGCCCATTACAGCTGGACCATGTGTTTATAGTTGTTATATTGATGATTAAGTGCGTTCCGTAATACGCAAGAAATGTTAAGCAGCTGAAATTCATCGTCAGCTTGTAGAAATTTGCGATGAAGTTGCAATGATAAATCGAGTGGTGAGAAAGTGGGTTAGGCAATTCAATGATGAACGATCCAATATTTACGACGAGGCACGGAGTTGCCACTGATGGTTTGGTTGAACAAGTGAATGAGGCAATTCGTGAAAACAATCGGTACTCAATAAGAATACTTTGTGATATGCTTCCACAAAACACATTGTTGAACAGTGGCTGGCTTCATTTTGATTCCGCGAAATGACAAATGCCTGAAGAATGGTAGCAATTAGTACAAATACATATTGTAAAAACAAATATTTTATGCCTTTTTTTCCAAATTGATATTTTTTTTCTGGGCACATGACATAAACTGTGAGTTTTAACAAGATCTGCAATTTTTGTGTAGTGAGTTTTTATGTATCTCACCCAGAATACAGCGGTCTTCAGAGGCTATACCCAGAAAATTTAAGATATACATGTCGTCTGTCTTGAAAATATGTCAAACGTATTGTATTTTATTAAAAATCGTTAAAGCCATTTTTGAGAAAATGAACATTTTGGAAAAATCTTCCATGTAGTTGGAGTGGGGGGATTTTCTTGAAACGCTTCGTGACGCTTCCTTGGAAGGTACTCAACTTAAATAATAGGTTTAGTATTTAATAGACTTTTCGTTTTTGAGTCATGTTGCCCACAGAAAGAAAAAAAACACACACTCACACACACACACACACACAAATTTTCATTTTTAATAAACCACAATGTTCCAATGTCTTCATGATTTATTGAGAATAATACCTTTTTCTTTACTTTCTCCACTTCTTAGTACGGGATCGATACCAAGAATTCAAAAATGTTTGTTTTAAGGTCCCCTGAATATATAAACCCTTTTAGAAACAGGTCCGTGGGTGTCCATATGTCTATGAACAACATAATTTAAAAATGAAATTCGCTTAATTATCAAATTTGATAATTAACTTCAGTATCTTCCATGGATTTGATATGGTATCTTCCAGAATCCCCCCTCCGAAACTACCCTTTACTGGAAAAGTCTTCAAAATTTTTGATTTTCTCACAAATGACTAACTTTTTTATTATTCAATATATTTACATGACAATGAAATGTGTATCTTGAATTTTCTGGGAATAGCTTCTGAAGATTTCATTCGGATGTCTTTTGCATAATTGGTAAACCGTAAAAAAATAGACAAAACCTGCTACACCAAAACGGCATACCTCTATTAATACCTTTATTGGTAAGGCTGTTCGATTATCAACTTCAAGTGTGAATCTGGTTGAAACATTTATCATATCCTTTTTGTGGAGTTAACCATTTCCAAGGTATTCCTTTTATTGGTTTCATTTTAAAATACTTTAGTCTTATCTGAAACGGGAATTTGTCACTCCGTTTTCTTTTGTATTGCTCCTTTGGCCTGCAAAGAGAATCGAATTTCAGTCACATAACAATCAACTTTTAAAAGATTTGACTAGCGCTTTAGCTTAGTGCATTCCCTTATTTCCCTTTTACTTATAAGGAATTAAGTTATAAGAAGATTAATGTTACTGTTTGTCTGAAGTGTATGAAATTGATAGAAGAATAAGTTTTGGTAGGAATAGTTTGCTACAGAACAGGCCCAGAAAATTGTGTGAATGATACACATCAAATTTTTTTTATGAGATAGGGATTTAGTTTCTATTGCTATGTTTACCTTTATTAAATTGTTTGAATGGCCACAGTATTTTGACTGTTAAAAGGCTGTATAAATTATTAGCTTTTTAAGTTGATTCAGCACTGAAATTTGTCTAAAATTGTCAAAAAATAAACATTTTTTCATAATGTAATAATATAAACTCTAAATTTTAAAAATATTTCGTTTTCCCCAATTGAAGCACTTTAACTACCATTAGCCCGCCTAGGTAGTGTGGTGGTAGCATGTCTGCCTCACATTCAAAAGGTCGCGAGTTCGAATCTCGCTTAGGGTGAGTTTCCTTATCCTGAGAAGACAAATGTCAAGTAACTTTAAGCTCCACGAACCTCGAGATAATTTGAGCATCATTTCACCAATTTCATTCATCGTCCGATATGACCAACTACCATTAACCGAGGCAAACTTTTTTCCAACATTTCCATACGCAAAATGTTCCACACAATGCAATTTTTCACTAATGGGTTTCAAGATTGTTATACTGTCTCTAAAAACTACATTAAAGCCAAGGGTCATATACTTTCAGAAAAAAGTGCTCCAATTTGAAAAAATAAATTATTAGAGTTTGAAAAATCAAGAACTTTGGAAAGTACGAAAAGTAATAACTTTTCTACATTAATTAGCGCAAATACCAAAATATGTTGTAGAGTAGCTGATATGGTCATTTTGAGTAAATTATATTTCATTTAGTAAGACGCAATGTTGCACTAGTTTCAGCAGTCGATATTATTGGCAAGATGTCGAAATGCTGACATAGCTGTACCCTCCTAAAGCAATGCTGGCATAAGCATGGATGTTATTATATAAACTTCAGCTACGAGTCTTGTTGAACCTTGTTCATCTGATCCGCTGACGTGAGGCGTACAGCCCGACGACATTGCTTTTATTTTGAAGTGTAAACTACAAGATTCATAATGTATCAGGTGAGTTGAATTGAGTTTGGGTAACCCTTGGGTTAACTCATTCACTAATCATACATTATCTTCCTAACAGTAAAAGCCCTGTGTCTCCTGGCATTCTTGTGTATTTATTTATAGCTCCTGAACTTTCTAACTAAATGTCCATCTTTCTCCATCTCCCTGAGACCACCTGCTTTCCGCTCGCATGCGCGAATAGTTCTACCTCAGAACTTACTGTCCCTGGTGCGCAGTTTAGAGCTTAAACCTGCCTTACACTGGATATAATATAACCGATATATTTCTAAACCCATTTCCTGTAAAACTGAACTTTTTATGTGATTATTTTTAACGATACAGCACGTGGTTAATTTTTATTAGAACTCAAAATTTAGATAGTAAACAGATATTATTTATATAATCATGAGAACTGGAATTTTGACTGTAGTAATATATATATATATATATATATATATATATATTAATTTTAATGTCCTTTAACCTGGTTGGTCATATCGGACGATGAATGAAATTGGCGAAATGATGCTGAAATGATCTCGAGGTCCATGGAGCTTAACTTAAAGTTACTCGGCATTCGTTTTCTCAGAAAACCCCGAAAAAAACCTTATCCGGGTAACTCATCGTAAGCAAGATTCGATCTCACGATCTTTTGAATGTGAAGCAGACACGCTACCACCACACTACCCAGGCGGGTTATATCGGTATTATTGTGGGGAAATTGTTATCTTGAGGCATACATAATTTAATGTGATTGTTGTGAAATTCGTTTCCTAGTCCCCCTAGTTAGAGCTGACACCCCCTAGGACTTACAAGTGAATGCCTAAGGGTCAGAAGCATGTCGGGGAGTCAACGGCACGAAACTACGGAATAGAGACCCTGGAACGAGAGGCGGCCCATAGCCAGGCATGAGTGTGAGAAAGTGGATGATATCAAATGGAAGCGAAATAATGATAGGAAAGGTGATGATGGATCAATTGGTGAAATGAGTGGCGGGGGAAACCGGAGGGCCCAGAGAAAACCCACCCAGACGTCACTTGTCCATCACAAATCCCACATGTGAGCGCTTGGGATTGTTGTGAAATTAAAAATATAATATCGGAACATTATATTTTAATAACTGGTATAAATTTAAACAAGATATCTTAAATGTGGTGGCTTTATCAAATTTCACAGATGTACCGCCAATTGAAGGCTGGAATGGATCGTTGGATGAAATGAATTCTGTAAATATTTACTTCTAAATATCTAGATTCCACTGAGTGAGAAGGGAGGGGGAAATGTTTACAAGTAAAGAACTAAGCTGAATCTCAGAGAATATATTTTTATCTGAGTGTACATTAATGTTTTTCTACAGAGCTGTTTGTAGGCCTAGATGGTGGTGTTTCACTGCGCGGCGTATAGCAAAGGTAAATGGGAGGGGTAGAAGCGAAAGCCAAGGGGATTTTACCACCCTTCTACCGCGCTGCCTTTCTCTTCCCATCTCTGGAAATTAATGAGGACTTTTCTTCACTTTTTTTACGTCCTCTTTTCCTTATTTTCCTACTCTTTCTGTAATCCTCTTCCCCGAATTCCCCCCCCCCCTTCCTCCCTTTTTTGTTGCGTCCCTCAGTGTTTCGCGTTTACTTGCACGCACACTGCACATCAAGGCAGTCGCACACATTTCTCATTTTGATTGCAACAAAAAGCTGGAATGTGTCGCGGTACAATATAGTAGTCTTCCCGCCGAATTTGCATTATACCTCCATACTTGAAAGTGACAAATCAGGACTTCGTCAACGCAACACTCAAACCTGATAACTACCCAGCTCGGTTTTTAGAATTACAAGGCACTGTATTAGGTCTTAAAAATAATAATCTGATGTGTTCCATTTACATGACTTTTTCTACATCTCTGCAACAAATTATTGCAATATTAAAATATATAATTACCATAGGTTAAATGATACTCAAAAGCTGATTGCTATGTGACTGAAGTTCCTTTGTTTGTATGGACAGGTGTTGACAAATTTCTGTATGAGCAAAATATAATTTTTTTCAAATCTGAAATCAAAAACAAGAATATCTCAAAAACGATCAACTCCACGGAAAAAATGTATATCACATAAATTGTGTGGTTTAACGTGCTCTACATTTTTTGTGTGGTAAGTTCTTGTCCATATCCTACGGTTTAGCAGTTATAGAAAATTCCGTAAAGTTTACCAAAATAAAGAGGTCTTCAGAGGTTATTCCCAGAAAATTCAAGATGTACATTTTATTTGTCAGGTAAATATCTCTAATTCACCTTATTTTAATCAAAATCATTAGAGCCATTTTTGAGAAAATCAAAATTTTCGAAAAAAGTTTCACGTAAAGGGCAGTTGAAAATCTTCCTGTTACATTCTTGGAAGATACCAAATCAAATACCAAGTCTGGTTTTCATCAAATTTTCGTTTTTGAGCTATGCTGCCCACACACGGACGTTTTTCTAAAAATGCTTTTCTTATTCAGGGGTTCTCAAAACATTTATTTGCGGTGAAGTCTCGGTATCGAATTTTTGGGAGCATTACAATACCTTCTCTATACACTATGTACATATTACGTGTAGCGAAAGTAAAAAAATCTGACGTGTTCCATGCACATGTCTTTCTTTACTGTTTCGTAAACAAATGTTTCTTACAAAAGATTATTCTTTTATCTACATTATGCTAATCGAGATAAAGTTTAGCAGAAATTGCCTTACTTCTTGTTATTTTGTAAGGGAAATAAAGGAATACATTACACTAAAGCGATAGTCAAATATTTTTGTACTCCACCAAAAAATTCGATACCGAGATATCACCGGAAATATAGTTTTTAGGATCCCCCGTATCCAAAAATAGTGTTTTCAGAAAAAGGTCCGTATGTGTGTGTGTGTGTGTGTGTCCGTGTGCCCGTGAACAACTCAAAAACGAAAAGTCGGTAAAATACCAAACTTGGTATTTAGGTTTAGTATCTTCAGGGATGCGACACGAAGATTTTGAGCGTGGGGGACTCCAAACCACCCTTTACATGGAACGTTTTTCGAAAATTTTGATTTTCTAAAAAATGTCTAACGATTTTGATTAAAACATCGTATATTAAAGATATTTAGCTGACAAATAAAATTTATATTTTGAATTTTCTGGGAAAAGCCTCTGAAGACTACTTTATTCTGGGTCAATTTTACGGAATTTTCCATAACTGCTAAACCGTTAAGAGCTAGACAAAACTTACCACACAACAAATGTAGAGCACTTTAAAACACACCATTTATATTATATACATGCTTTTCTTTGAGTTGATTGCTTTTGCGATATTCCTTGCTTTTGGTATCAGCTATAATAAACTTAAACTTTTCTCATACTCTCCATGCAAACAAAGGAACTTCAGTCACATAGCAACCAGCTTTTGACTATCACTTTAACCTAAGGTACTCTCCCTTATTTCGCTCCTACTTACAAGGAAGCAAGTAATAAGACTATTTCTGCTAATTTTTTCTCGATTAGCATGAAGTAAATAGAAGCATAAGCTTTTTAAAAAGAATTTACTGCAGAGATGTAGAGAAAGTCATGCGAATGGAACACATCAGATTTTTTAATAGTCAATCACTATGTGAAACAATTTAAAATTTGTTCCTTTGCTATGGTCAGAAATAAAAAGAAAAAAAAAGAAAATCACATCCGGTTTCAGAAATGTTTAATGTAAATTAGAAACCAATAACAAAGAATACATTGAAAACTGTTAACTGTGCAACATTAATATTAGCCCATAGCGTCCCCCTAGGGACATGGACATCTCTCCTTGGAGTGTTGGCTTGGTTGGCCATTCCAGGAAGGATCCTCCCGATGATCTTAATCGCTCAGGTAATTCACTTTAAGTAACATAGTATTCCTATTATAAAGATCGCCAATAATTTAAGAGATAGTCATTTTTTAGTCCGTTGTATGCACTTACACACTTGGGTGCTTAGACATTATTTATTACTTTCTCTATACATACTATGTACATAGTGTATAGAGAAAGTATTGCATTGCATCAAAAATTCGATACCCAGATTTCACCGGAAATACATGTTTTGGGTCCCCCTGAATCCAATAAAACATTTTTAGAAAAATGTGTATGTGTGTGTGTGTGTGTGTGTGTGTGTCTGTGGGCAGCATAGCTCAAAAACAAAAATACCGTTAAATACCAAGTTCAGATCTTCCAAGGATGCGACACGAAGATTTTCAAGAAACTCCCCCCACCACAACTACCCTTTACCTAGAACTTTTTTCGAAAATTTTGATTTTCTAAACAAAATGGCGCTAAAGATTTTGATTAAAATATCGCATATAAAAGATATTTACCCGACAAATAAAATGTATATTCTGAATTTTCTGGGAATAGCCTCTGAAGACTACTTTATTCTGGATGAATTTTAAGGAATTTTGCATAATTGCTAAACTGTAAGAGATGGAAAAAAGAAAAGAAACAAAAAAACTCACCATACAAAACATGTTGGGCACGATAGAATACACAATTTATGTTATATACATTTTTTTCGCCATATTGATCGTTTTTTAGACAATCTGATTTCAGCTTTAAAAAACTTTTCTCATACAGGAATTTGCAATTCCTGTCCATACAAACAACACATACCAACCAGCTTTTGACTATAACTTTAACCTATGGTGCTCCCTTATTTTGCTTCTACTTACAAGAAAGTAAGTTATTTCTGCTAATTTTTGTTTTAATTTGCACGAAGTAAATAGGTAGAAGCATAAGTTTTTTTAACAATAATTTGTTGCAGACATGTAGAGAAAGTCATATGAATGGAACACATTAGATTTTTTTTACTACTGATTAACATTTGCTATCTTGGCTAATGCACTTATGCACTATATGGTCGTCTTGATCTGATACTGCCATCTTCTTCTGTCTTTCTCTGTGGTGGTCCATCTGTTGCCAAATATTTTCTTGAGATCGTCTCACCATCTTGTTCGTGATGTTTCACTATTCTTCGTCGTGTCCTCGGTTCCCATATCATTAGCCTGTGGGTCCATCGGTTGGGGTCTTGCCTCTATGTTGTCTGCTCATCTCCATTTTTGGTAGTTGCTGGTCTGTGCTGCATTTGTTATTTGTGTTCCTCCTCCAATTATGTCGTTCCTAATTCTGTCTCTCCATTTGATTCCCAAGATTTTCCGTTACAGTTTCCTTGGACATATGTACATATATGATATTCATATATTGTGTGTTTTAACGAGATCTATTTTTTGTGTGGTAAGTTTCTGTTATACAAAAATCATCCAGAATAAAGAGCGTTTCTGAGACTCTTTCCCAGAAAATTCAAGACATACATTTGCTTTATCACAAAATATGTCTTAAACATGACATTTTAATAAAACAATTTTCAAAAAATGTTCCATGTAAATGGTAGTTGGGGTGGGTTTTTTCCTAAAAATCTTTGTATCCTTGAAAGATACTGAGCTACCAAATCTGATGTGTTCCATTCACATTACTTTCTCTATATCTCTCCAATAATTTTTTTTAAAAAGCTTATGCTTCTAAGCTGGTTGCTATGTGACTGAAGTTCCTTTGTTTGTATGGACACGAGTTCACAAAGTCCTGTGTGAGAAAAATATAAGTTTCTATACCTTAAATCAAAAACAAGGAATATCTCAAAAACAATCAACTCCACGAAAAAAATGTATACATCATAAATTGTGTGTTTTAATGTGCTCTATATTTTTTGTGTGGTAAGTTTTTGTCTGTCGCTTACGGTTTAGCACTTATGCAAAGTTCCGTAAAATTCACTCAGAAAAAGTAATCTTCAGAAGCTATTCCCAGAAAATTCAAAATATACATTTTATTTTTCAGGTAAATACCTTTAATATACGAAATTTTAATCAAAATCGTTAGAGCCATTTTTGAGAAAATCAAAATTTTCGAAAAAAGTTCCATGTAAAGGGTAGTTTGGGGCGGGGGGATTTTTCTCAAAATCTTCGTGTCGCATCCCCTGGAAGCTGCTAGACTTAAATACCAAGTTTGGTATTTTACCGGTTTTTCGTTTTTGAGTTATCGTGTTCACTGACACACAGATATACACACGGACCTTTTTCTGAAAATACTTTTTTTGGATACAGGGGACCTTAAAACATATATTTCCGGTGAAATCTAGGTATCGAATTTTTTGGTGGAGTGCAATACCTTCTCTATACACTATGTATATAGCGCGTATAGAGAAAATAAAAATGACTTCTTTTTGGATTCAGCGGTCCTCAAAACGCTATTTCCGGTGAAATCTTGCTGTCGAATTTTAGGGTGCAATACAATACCTGCTCTACCCACTATGAACATTGTACATACTCGTACATGAAAGAGAAAATTAATTTTGGAATTTTTGGTCAAATTTTACAGATGTATTACCTTAAAGTTGACAGTTCTGCTACACATATATTGCTTTGTTTATGATGCCATCATGTAAACTAGGCTTTAGAGCGAATCCAGAAGAAAATATTTTAGAATAAAATTACAAAGATTGAGGGAAGCAACTGAAAGTTAGGTCTTGCAATTTCAAAGCCCATCCTGTAACGTTGCCTAAGCCAGGTAGTAAACTTAAAAGGTAATGCTAAAAGGACGATACTGGACACCCATATTTCTTGTTTCATTTATTAAATTAATATTATTTTCCGTCATCAGTGAAAGCAGGCACACTTTTTCCTCTCGTAAGAAAGAAGAGGTGGTGACAGAATTCTTTTGTTATAAAGGAATCTGAGAATGGAATGAAATGTCCTGGGAAGTCTTTGTTTCGAAGGGGCATTATACCGCCCCACCACCCCCCTCTCAAGAGCCGAGTCGAAGGAGCGGTGCGAAACTCTTCCTTAATGGATGGAAAGGTAGATTACAGTTTTGAAGGAGAGAGAGAGAGAGCGAGAGAGATGACGCACTGTTGTCTTCAATACACCTTCTATATAACGGCCATACAACTGAAAGGAGGTAAAGAGGCGCTTCGTGTTCTATTACTTATATATATTTTTTGTTCTCAAGCTTTTTTCTAAAAGCAATGCACGGAGGCGTGTCGGTAAAACGTAAGAACTAATAACGGATGGTGTAATACAGTGTGTATCACAAACTACTTCGTAAGTTAAAACCGTTATTTTGGAAAGGTTCCGAGAATGTTTCGTCCAGTTACACGTACACGGGAAGTCATAGACATAGAGTTTTAGACTCTGCCCCTTCTTTACACCCTCCACTATTCTCCACTTTGTTTACCCCTGGCACTGTGCTATAAGCTGTAGAAAGTATTGGAGACGCAGTAATGATTTGATGGAAAGTGCCTTCGTTTTATACCAAGGCCGCGGATCGCGCGAATGAGTGCTCCGCACACAACATACTGCACTGCGTTACTTACTCAAGAGTATTAGTAATATTTATTGAGTACTAACATTATTACAAGTGGTGACCGTCTATGCGAACACAATTCTTGTCATCGCTAGATGAAATTACCATTCACGCGTATACGTTCTTCTCACGTAACTTCATAATTTCTACACTATAGTCACACAGTTGGTTTTTAATTGTAAAACTTTAGTATCTGTATAAAATGAAATGGTATTTTATTTAAGGACGCTCTTTAACTGCTGTGGTTCTCAGCGTCCCATTATATACTGGGCGTGAAAGACAGCTTAATTTTGCTCAGAGGCCTCTCTATCAGGCTTGAGGCGGATTTACTTCCCTTCCGAAGGAAGCCATGCTAAGGATTCTTTTTTACGGTCGAAAAAAATCCATCGTTCTCCGCCGGGTTTGAACCCGCGACCTTGGGTATATAAAGTTAGCATGGTAATCATTACACCACGGAGGGCCGACTTTAGAATCTGTATGAACAAAGTTTTGTGAAACACCCACTTGCTGTGCAACACGGCTGAGGGACCTCTTAGGTGAGCGTTGAATGCAGAATCATTTTCTCCAGCGCTTTACCCGTTAGAACGCTTCTTTGGTTTAGTTTTTAGAGACCTCGTTGCTTTAAGTTTATTGAGCAAACATCTCACAGTGTCTCTACCCGGAATTGAATGACCAGATATTGTCTACATCTCTGTCTATATGAATTAGTTTTTACCTATGTAATGTTCGTAATAAATACGCTGTTCATGTGTGAATTTGTTGGCAGACATTTCCGTGGATAATAAGAGAATAACATTCCTACGGAAATCACACACAACACACGTGTTGTCGAAGCACTTTACAATTCGAAGACAAAGCAAAAACTGAGGAAGATCACACCTGATAAACGTACCCTTGGCACGTCCTGTAAAGCAGAGAAATAATACTGAGGCCACTACCGCCTCGGCCGATTCACATATAAAGCGATTGCTGCCTTGGCAAAGAACAAACTTTCTGTACAAGCATGACACAAGCTTAGACATATCTGTTCCTAACCATGCGCACATCCTATCTTGGAACAATTTCCAGAATGCATAATGTACATGTTTGGTACAGATGTGAACAGCTATTTTGAATAATGAACAGAAGTAAAACAATTTAGCGGTCTAATCAAAATGCTAATAAGTCTACTCTCTGTGTTGGGTCTTGCTAGCAACACTTCTAATCACCAAATATAGAACACTTAGTTGAGAATAAGAGTTGTCTGCATTCCATCAATCGCCAGGATAAAAAGCATTTAACTCTTTACTGCATGGTATTGCGTTTATGCAACAAAGATAATTAATCAAAGCTTTTAGAATTTTTAGTGCACTTTTTTTTTTTTTTTTTTTTTTTCTAATTTCACATTACACTGACCTTCAACAGTAAAATTAGACTACTTATAGCAAACTCCATGCAACTTCGTCAGCGTTCAAGCGCGCCATCACAAGTTATTTTACTTGGGCCCTCCCCTCCTTTACTACAGGCACATTTTGACTGCAGTCGCTGCGACTCGAACTCGCGATATTCGGCTTTTAATGGATAGCCAGTCCACCTCATATCGCACTAACGATCACGGCTATTCAACTCGCTTCAATTGTGGTGCTGGTGAAAAGGATATAAATATCGGTGCTGCCTACAAGGACTTATTTCAGCACACTCTCCCAGACTTATTAGAAAATGTGCCTCCGCAAATAAGAAAGGTGTGGTTTATGCATGATGCTCTAGCACATTTTAGTGTCATTGTTCGAGATGCACTGGCTGGTATCTAGCATGACAAATGGATAGGTAGGGGGAAACCAGTTCCAGGGCCTGGTGGGCAGTAGACATCCTAGATGAAGAAACGCTTAATCTAGGTGTCATGGAAACTTGCGAAATCATATAATACCAACTGTGAATATTTGGCATTTCATGCTTCGACGAATGTATGCGTGTCTAAAGGCAAGAGGAGGGAATTTAGATCATGTGCTATAAGTGATGTTTGTGGGGAACACCTCCGAACAAGCCAAAAGCGTCAACAATAGAATAATGTGTCACTTTAAATTGTTTTAATTCATAGCATTTCGAACTCAATAAATCGAGAACGAAGGGTTTTGGGACATAGGTTTATATGAACACGTTTTCTTGTTTTAATACAAAGAACCTGTCCCCAATCTTTGTAAAAGTGTTTTTAAATCATCCTGTATACCATGTACAAAGCAGAGAAAGTTAAAAAAAAATTGTTTTGACAATTTTTTTATAAAACTCCACCTTAAATTGAAATGTAGAACCAAGGGGTTTGAAACCAACAGACGAGAAAGACAAAGGATAGCTATTGTCCCTTAATGGTATTCCTATTTGAATGAGTAACATTTCGACCGAAGAGCTTACAGAATATCTGTTTTAAAAACTGAAATGTCGCTGTCACCGTTGGCCATGTTGACAACGTGGGTCTGTATTTGACACACAATGTTTCTTTTCGCGCTGCCAGTCCGCAGTTTCCACGAATTATTTTCCATTAGCGTGCAACAGAATCGATTTGTATTCAGGGACCAGGGACACATACACATCTGTCTTGGATGATTACAGTTACAGGGTTCCGGGAGCTTGTAAACGCATCGGATTCCAGGAAATGCTCTGTTCTGCCCAGGTACATAGGAGCATGTTTTCGGAGTCGATATGCCCCATACGCTTTCTGCGGAGTTTCGGATGTTGGTCATGGGGCAAAACTGATGTTTTGTTCGTAACATAGATGTGTAGCGGAAACAGAACTTTCTCTCACCACGAATGATTCCCTCTTCTAATTCTGTGAAATTTGACCTAAAATGTGAACAATGAAAAAAAAATTCCTTTCTCTATTCAGTATGTAGAATGCACATAGTGGATAAGGAAGCTATTGTATTCCACCAAAGATTCGATGTTGATATTTCAAAGGAAATATGTTTTGAGCTCCCCTGGACCCGATACATTTTTTTAGGAAAAAGTCCGTGTGTGTGTCTGTGTGTGTCAAAAAAGAAAAGACTGTAAAATACCAAACTTAGTATTTATCTTTAGTATCTTCCAAAGATGTGACAGGAAGATTTTCAAGAATATCCCCAACCACACACTACCCTTTATTACCCTTTGTTTTTCTACAAAATGAGTAAACGATTTTGATTAAAATGCCGTCCATTAAAGATACTTAAATTCCAAATAAAATGTAATTTTGAGTTTACTGGGAATAGTTTCTGAAGACCTGTTCACTCTGGATGAATTTTGCTGAATTTCGCATAACTGGTAAATCTTAACTTACTACACACAAAATGTAGAGATCAGTAAAACACACAATTTATGTTATATACATTTTTGTTGAGGAGCTTGCCATTTCTGAGATATTCCTTGCTATATGTTTCAGTTTTATGTTTTGCTATACGTTTTATTTCACTGGCCATACAAAGGAACTTCAACCAAATAACCAGCTTTTAAATGATTTGACTACCGCCTTATTTACTTTCTATTTGACAAAGAAGCATTCAATAAGACCATTACTGCTAACTGTTTCTCGATTAGCAAGCAGTAGATAGAAAAATAAGCTTTTTAACAATACTTTATTGCAGTGAGGTAGTGAAAGTCATGTGAATGGAACACATAAGATTTTTTATTTGTTAGATTTTTTAGTTGTGTGTGCGTACGTGCGTGCGCGCGCTTGTGGACTGCTAAAGTCAAAAACGAAATGACCATTAAATAATGCACTTGGTATTCATTTTTAGTATCCTCCAGTGATGTGACAGGAAGATTTTTCAAGAAAATCCGCCTTTACAAACTATCCTTTGCAAGGAAAATTTTTTGAAATTTGTTTTTCTTAAAAATGGCTATAATGATTTTAATTAAAATACCGTATACTACAAACATTTACATCCCAAAAAAATAAGATTTTGAATTTCATGGGAACAATTTCTGAAGACCTTTTTATTTTGGATGAATTTTGCATTAGGGTTAAACCGTAAGATAGACAAGAACTTACGACACAAAAAATGTAGATCTTGTTAAAATACATAATTTATGTCATATACGTTTTTCTTGTGGAGTTGACCATTTTTGCGTTTTTGAGATGTTCCCTGTTATTGGTTGCAGTTTTAAACTACTCAAGGTTTCTCAAACGGGACCATACAAAGCGAACCGAACCTAAATTGTTTCACATAGCGACCAGCTTTTAAAATATTATACTATGGCTTTAGCATTGTGTATTTTCTTATTTTCCTTCTACTAACAGTAAAGCAAGTATTAAGTTAAATAACTTACTCATTGAAGATTATTCTTATCTGATAAATTATAGCCAGCAGCTATTACCATAACACAACATTGAACCTTTTACCTTAAGCTGGCACTAATTTGGAGCTCTGTTTTATTAATGGGTTACTTTGATCCAACTTTATATACTATATTATTTTATAAAAATACACATATGTAATTTATTTTGTGTTGTATTCAGTGTGCAAATTAGATTTATTGCTCTCATGCTAGACAGAGGAACTCAAATTTTGGGAAATATATTAATTTTAGGATTATATTATGACATTTTAGTGCCATGAGCAACACTACAAACCCCATAATTTTAAAAAAACTGATTTTCCTAAATTTTGAGCTTTTCATTTATATGATAATAATGTATTAAATTTTATGTTGGATGCTCAAAATTAAAAGTATGTTCGGGAATTATACTTTTTATTGTAAACCGTACCCAATATAAATACAATAAATTATTACTCTAATGTAAATTAGGGACCTTAAATTGGCGAAATCTAGTACTTTTAAGATTACTGAGTTCCTGGTGCTAAATTGTCATAATCCCAAAATTAACAGATTTCTGAAAATATTCAGATCTTCAATGTAATACGAGAGCAATAAATCAATTTATACGTTATATTATTGTAACACCTTCTGATGTAGTTTATCACATGAGAATTTCATACACTATTTCACCAGAATCTCGGAACCGGTTCGTCTATAAAAATCCACTGTTTCGACTGTCTCTGGAGTGTAGTGTATCCATTATTTATCCACAATTATGTATCGATGCAGAAACTTAGCAGCATTGCGACGGAAAAGTACCAAACCAGCTTCCGAATCGATCACACGATTGCGTTTATTCTCTATTGAGAGCAAACGTGGGACTCATCTTGCCGAGACCTAATTTTTGGTGTAAAATTGGGAACACAATAGGCGCAGGAGCGAGGCCTCCCGAACCCAGGTAAGCTTAGCAGGTAACAACCCCCAAGCCTCCCGCGAAACCGGTGTAATTAGCCAGCAGGAGGGGTGGAATGGGTACGCCTAATTTTTCCCTTGATTTATTTCAGTAAATTAATTCACAGTTAACCTGTTTTCCGACGAGACTGAATGTACGGCGAGTTGGACAGGAAGGAAAAGTCTACTTCGGAACGGTTACACTTTCGGATTCCAGAAGCGTTTAAAAAGTGGGGTAGTGCGATGGACTAAAAAGTTAAAAGTTGCAAAAGTTTTATTTTCTTTTTTTCATTAACTAACAGTTCCGGAGGCGTGTTAGGACTCCAGCGCTGTATTCCTTTTCTTTCTCTCTCTCTCTCTCTCTCTCTCTCTCTCTCTCTCTCTCTCTCTCTCTTTTTCCAGTTTCCTACATTTGACCTATTAATTTTTAAAACGTTTTTCTTTTACATTTACAAACCCATGTCCAAGGTGGGACTCGAACCCACGATCCAGTGCGCCGCGAAGCGCCAAAGCAAGGCTCTTTAGCGAGCGCGGCCACGGGGACCGGCATGAATTTTCATATATTACAACCTTTTCCATTGAAGAAATAGATGTCCTGGATATTCAAGAGAACCATAACCACGCGGCACCGCCTAGTGACAAAATTCAGAGACAGATAGTACTTTGTGATCTGAAAAGAAAAGCTACGGAAGATATATGTGAAAGGCCATCAAAACTCATATAATAATTAAATATTATAAACACCAAACTGCAACTGTAACCTGATTCGACTGGGAGGCTACCTGCTTTGGGGAGGCTTGGGGGCTATGTAATTAGGGACCTTTAAGGGTCCGGGAGGCTTCGGTACCGCACTAAACACAATACCTTGTGATGTGCCTGTGGCTTCTACTATTTCGTCAACTTTGATGATCACACAAAACCATATCTTGGATTTTGTTAATCATTTCGCAGGAAGTCACTTCTCTTGGACGTCCGGAACGATGTTCATCGTTTGTGGATGTACGGCCACGATAAATTCTTGTTTGCAAAATTACATGAAAAAAAATTCTAACAATAAGTCTAAACGAGGACACACTTCAACTGTAACTGCAATGTTTTGTCTGGTAATGAATATTGGATATTTGTAAAATATTGAGCCATGTTTTTAAGAATGCCACTGATAAGTATAATTATTGTCATCTGCATGAAAAAGATACCAGCAATTTTTCCTTGTGGTCTAAAATTAGTAATGGTCAGTACTGCTACCCACAAATCCCTGTGGGACAATGCATCTTATTGGGCTGACTGACCTTACATCAATTAGAATACATGCTTCTCATTTTTTTCAACAACTGTATTTAGAATACAAGATTTTTGTAATAAACCACAATGGGAAATTTAGTTACTATGCTATTAAATATCATAGATTTTCTACAATTTCTCTAATTTGAATACCTATGTAAGGAGAATTCTGAGAGCTCTATTTGGATCTTATCTATTGCCTCCTTTTGTAAAGTGATGCAAATGCAGGAACAGATGTGACAAGAACTTCTTCCAACTCGGCTTTTATCTCTTTCGGTGGTCAGCCTTTTAAATAGAAACATTTAATCACGAAATCCCCCACATTTATAAGGAAACGCAAGATTCAATCGCCTATGGCAACGAAACCACGTGATGGATATATCTGAAATTATAACTATCTAGTGAGACACGACGGTTACTAAATACTTGTTTATTGATGATACGAGTGTAATGTTTTGGATTCTATAAGAACTTATTCACTCAAGAAAGAGTGGGTACAGAACAAAGTGATTAGAACATGTTAGGATGATGGAAGATATCGGAATTCCAAAATAGCTTTCCAATATAAGGGAAGAGAGATGTGGAAAGTTCGAGGAAGCAGCGGCTTAATACACGAAGTGAAGATGAAGAGGAATGCATATATACAGAATATACTAACCAATTCAGGCTCTCGAGTTTGAGGTTATCAAAAAGAAAGCATATTGAACAAAATGGATATAAATATACAACTAAATTGTAAACAATGCAAACAACAGTTAAACAAGTTCGAACTATATAAATCAAACTGATTCTTTTTTACTTTCTCTACACGTACTATGTACATAGTGTATAGAGAAGGTATTGTATTCCACCCAAAAACTCGATCCCGAGATTTCACCGGGAAAAAAAAAAAAAACATTTTTAGACTCATATCCGTGTGTGTGTCTATGTGTGTGTATGTGTCTGTGGGCAGCATAGCTTAATAACGAAAAGACCGTTAAAAACCAAACTTTGTATTTAAGTTTATTATCTTCCACGGATACGACACGAAGATTTTCAAGAATATCCCCCACCCCAAACTACCCTTTACATGGAACTTTTTTCGAAAATTTGGATTTTCTAGAAAATGGCTCTAACGATTTTGATTAAAATTCCGTATATTAAAAATATTTACATACCAAATAAAATGTACATCTTGAATTTTCTGGGAATAGCCTCTGAAGACCTCTTTATTCTGGATGAGTTTTGCCGAATTTTGCTTAACTGCTAAACCGCAACAGATAGACAAAAGCTTACTACGCAGAAAATGTAGAGCAGGTTAAAACACCTAATTTATGTTGTGTACATTTTTTTCGTGAAGTTGATCGTTTTTGAGTTATTTGTTGTTTTTATTCCACCTTTCAAAAACTATATTTTCTCATACAGGAATTTGTCAACTCCTGCCCATACAAACAAAGGTTCTTCAGTCACATGGCAACCAGCCTTTGACTATCACTTTAACCTATGGTACTCCCTTATTTCGCTTCTACTTAAAAGGAGGCAAGTAATAAGACTATTTCTGCCATTTTTTCTTGATTAACATGAAGTAAATAGAAGTATAAGCTTTTTAACAATAATTTGTTGCAGAGATATAGTGAAAGTCGTGTGAATGGAACACTCAGATATTTTTTTAAGCCTAACGTCCTTTATTTAACCCAGTTGTTCATATGGGATGATGAATAAAATTGGTGAAATGATATTCAAATGATCTCGGAGCCCATGTTGCTCGACATTCATCTTCTCAGGATAAGGGAAAACCCCGAAAAAAGCTTTAACCTGGCAACTCACCCTAAGCGAGATTCGCACTCAAGACCTTTTGAATGTGAAGCAGACACGCTACCACCACACTACCTAGGCGGGCTGAAAATGTTTATAATCTGCATGGTATGGAAATGTTCCTTATAAGAAAACACATTTTAAATGAGAAAGAACTAGTTTTCATATCTTACAAATGTATTTTGCCAAATAGCTAGCATACGTTTAATATTGCTGACACACAGTACTTTCATAAATTCATTTTTTGGTTAAACTTTTCTGCAAAATAATAAGATACTGCCCCATGGCTCCATTTAATGAGATAAGGAACACTTGAATGAAATTTTTACGACAGTCAATTAAAAAATCGAAATATCCTTTTTATAGCAAATAGTTCTTGGAATTTTTGGGCATCCATGTATAATCAACATTTAGCCATTCCACCTGGCTTTGGGCTCTAAAGCCATTTAACCCTTTCCTAGCATACTACTTTATAAAACAGCGCTTTTTATCAAAATAACATTTTTCATACTTTCAAAATGTTCCAATCTTCTCGGTTTTTTACTTTCTCTACATAGTAGAGGAACTGCTACACTCTTTTCAAAATTAGATACCGAGATTTCACCGGAAATACACGTTTTAGGATAGTTGTATCCAAGAAAAGCATTTTTAGAAAAAGGTCCGTGTGTGTCCGTGTCTGTGAACACGATAACTCAAAAACGAAAAGGGGGTAAAATACCAAACTTGGTATTTAAGTTTAGTATATTCCAGGGATACGACACAAAACTTTTGAGAAAAATCCCCAAACCCACACTACCCATTACATGAAAAAAAATCGAAATTTTTGATTTTCTCAAAATTGCCTCTAACGATTTTGATTAAAATATTAAACATATTTACCTGATAAAATGTATATCTTGAATTTTCTGGGAATAGCCTCTGAAGACTACTTTATTCTGGATGAATTTTACGGAATTTTACATAACTGCTAAACCGTAAGAGATGGACAAAAACTTAACACACAAAAAAATGTAGAACACATTAAAACACACAGTTTATGTTATATACATTTTTTAGCGGAGTTGATCGTTTTTGAGATATTCCTTGGTTTTGGATTCACATTTAAAAAGCTTGCACTTTTCTCATACAGAAATTTGTCAACTCCTGTCCATATAAACAAAGTAACTTCAGTGACATAGCAACCAGCTTTTGACTATCACTTGAACCTATGGTACTCCCTTATATTGCTTCTACTTACAAGGACGTAACTAATAAGACTATTTTTGGTAAGTTTTTCTTGATTAGCGTGAAGTAAATAGAAGCATAAGCTTTTTAACAATAATTTGTTGCAGAGATGTAGAGAAAGTCATGGGAATTGAACACATCAGATTTTTAATCCTTCAATAGGTTATGAAGTAACATTTACTGCATTTAGTGTATAGAAGAAAAAGCTTTTACATCTGTCTGCGAAACCCGTATGCTTTTTTGTAATGGCCACATACTGTGATATATGACATTTACACACTAGATACTGTGCTGTATAAATGTACAAAGCATTGCGGTTATGCACTTATGAAAATGACAGAAAATGAAACATAAAAATCTGTCCACAAAGGCAGCATACATAAAAGGAAATAGGAACAAGGAACAAAATAATGCATTACTAATATTCTGCAGTTTCTGGTTTGAATCACGCTCTGCCGATGCAATAATTTAAAACGTCCGGATTTGAATGAGTCGAGAAATAAAAAGGGCAAGAAAACCGTTTCCCATTTACGGTTTCTGTTGGATATTAGCGGTTCACAAAACAGCATTCATGGCTGCATATTCGTGTTGACCGACAGCAATAGTTAATACTCTAACGTGTATTTTTCTCTCAAAGTTTCTGACTTGCAATTAACTCACCATGAAACGCTGTTCATAGTAAAGGTCAAACTATTAGTTCAGATGTCTGTCGTAGACAGGTTGTTAACATTCCGCAAACACCAGTATGAAGTTGGCATTACTGAAAAAAGTACGCATGGAACTTTAATTGAACATTCACGGTGCAAATATACTCTGATCAGTGATATTTAATAATTCCTTAGATTAGTCTTTCCTATACGAGGGTCGGCTGATAATTCCCGTGCCTCACATAGATATGGCGCCACTAGGCCAGTTAGACGGTAGCAACGTCTATTTTAACTCTACACTAGCTTGTATCCATAGTTACAGGTCAATAGCTTCTTTAGTTTTTGAATGACAGCATTTTAAACAAGACAACTTTAGAGTTTTCACGAAAATGGAGGATTTGGAAAAACGAGCAGTGATTAAATACTTCCATTTGAAAGGCTTAACTCCTAAAGAAATCAACGAGGAAATGGACAGTACATTAAAAGACTCTGCTCCTTCATATTCAATGATTAAAAGGTGGGTTGCAGAGTTTAAAATGGGATGTACGAGCACTAGTGATGAGCCTTGCTCTGGACGCCCTGCAGAAGTGATAACTCCCGAGATCATTGAAAAAATTCATCGTTTAGTACTGGAAGACCGCAGATTAAAGTTGTTTGAGATAGCAGAGGCTGTAAACATATTAAAAGAACGTGCAGGTAATGCTTTAAGTAATGTTTTAGAGCTTTTACAACGTCTGTGCAAGATGGTTGTGCGTTTGTTGACACCTGATTAAAAGTTGCCAAGAAAAACTGTTTCTGTTAAGAATGTGGAGCTCTACCGTAAAAATACGAGCGAATTTTAGGGACCATGGATGAAACTTGGATGCATCACTGCACCCCAGAAAGTAAATCACAGTCAAAGGAGTAGATTACGCCAGGTGAACCGACTCCAAAAAAGGCAAAGTCAATTTTGTCAGTCAATATTGTAGGTTATAGCGAGTGTTTTCTGGGATCCACAAGGAATTATTTTTATTGATTACTTGGAAAGGGTAAAAGCATCACTGGTGACCACTACGCATGCTTACTGCAACGTTTGAGTTATGAGGTGAAAAGGAAAATACCTCATTTGGCAACACAAACAAAAAAATCTTGAAAATAACTTTTCTCGGGCTATCAGCCAGGTGAATTCTGGAATAATTTCCAAGCTTTCAAGAGCTAACGTCGCTCTCATCTTCAGGGAATGATGTAGAGACTCCGGGTACGCCTTGTTTCATCACGACAATGCTGCGGCCCATCGTTCAGTCATTGCAATGGGAAAAACTGCTTGTACATCCACCCTATTTGCCAGATCTAGTACCCAATGACTACCACCTGTTCCCAAACCTTATCTTGGAGGACGAAGATTTCACAGCAACGAGGAGGTCATTGATGCGGTAAACAGCTATTTGAGGACCTTGATAAATCGCACTACAGAGATGGTTTTACTAATTTACAACACCGATTTGACAAATCTATTAGCCTTTCTGCAAATTATGTTGATAAATAAAGCAAAAAATACCGTTTTCATTGAGGGGCCCGGGACTTATCAGCCGACCCTAGTATTATATGCAGGCTGGAATGGTTATGGATATTGCAACGGAAAGTTATTTGTTTAAAATTTTGCTTGGAGACGGAAAGAACAATCTGATGTGTTCCATTCACATGACTGCAACAAATTATTGTTAGAAAGCTTATGCTTCTATTTACTTCTTACTAATCGAAAAAAAAAAAAAAAATAGCAGAAATAGTCTTATTACTGGCTTTATTGTAATCTGCTTCCCGTTATCGTTTGCACAATTAACGTACTTGCATATACATATTCTGGGCGTCCACGAAATATTTGATATCAATGAAGATATACTTGTAGATATTGATAGGGTTTTAATGATTCTATGTTAGCTTACCCGAGAAATGGTAAAAAATTTTCCATCCGATAATATTCCCTTCGCTTCCAATATGCCTTTTCAGTAGCTTTCAATTTTTGTTATACAATTTATATGTTGCGTATACGTGGCCAGCTAGCTATTTAAAATATAATTTAATTAAATGTACTCTTTCTTAGGCGATTAGTACGAGGAATAGCTGCTAAAACTGAATAAAATACGCAAGTTTTAGGATTCAATTATAAGATTTTATTTCCATTACGAATTTTGTGGAACGAAACTTCAAGTTAACACATCGACGACACAGGTACGTCCAGAAAGTAAGTTCCGTTTCAATTTATCTCCGCTGCAGCGCTGCGATCGCAGTTTCGCACATGCGCAGTAGACGCTCTGTATCAAGGAGAAGAAAGGTGCGGCATTTTGAGATCGCTGTCGCTTTGTTGTGCTAGTTTACAATGTCGGTGTTGATTGAAAATCCCGCCGCTTGTGAAATAAGATCTGTGATTCGTTTTCTGAATGCTAGGAAGGTGAAACCAATTGAAATTTATCAGCAAATTTGCAAAGTTTACGGACAAAATGCGATGAGTGATTAAATGGTGAGAAGATGGGTCCGACAGTTCAATGAAGGTCGTAGTGAAGTGCACGATGAAGAACGAACTGGGCGTCCATCGTAATAAATTACAGTATACAATATCAATATAAGTTCTAGGTTGATACTCACTTGATTTTCTTAATACTCACTTCAATTCCTTTTCGAATTATTTTCATCTTTCTCAATTAACAGGTTAAATTCTGTTCACTATTTTTCCACAAATTTTTTAGTGAATGCTCTTTAAGAGATTAATTATTCTCTAAATTTACGGTATACACTATCTAAATATTCAACGAAATCATTCCAATGTATATATCTTCCTATTTTTACTTTCTCTATACGTACTATGTACATAGTGTATAGGTATTGTATTGCACCCAAAAATTCTGTACCAAGAAAAGAAATAAATGAGTTCAACAGTAATCTTGAATTCAAAGGCGATCACTTGTGTCTTAACACCCCCCCCCTCTGAGAAAGATTCCATCTGATATCCTGAGCTAGGGCGTTCACACTTCACCATTCCTTAATCTCCTGAACCGTCATGCGAGATTCGAACCCGGAACCCCTTTAAAGCAACCTATAACGCGAACCACCGCAATTTGCTCTTAGCTCTTACAAAGGTGAGAAATTAAAATTAAATCTCAACACTTACAAAAACCCTCAAATCGGGAATTAAGAAAAACCGAGTCACAGATACTTTGATACACTGCAGTGAACGTTTGTCATTTGGGAATATGACAGTTAGAAATTTTTAACGATACACAACATTGGAAGATTCCACATATCCGGCGTAAGTTAACTTAATGTTTGCTAATTCAGCAAATGTAAAGCCATTCGTTGTGTAAAGGAAAGTTTCTGACTGAATAGTTCCCTCGTTTCCTCACTGCGAATCACGTGAATGCAGGTCGGCGGTGGGCTAATAGTACTAAACACAATAGCTGGTCGTTCATCTAGCAGGTGTGTAAATAGAGGACAGGCAATGCAGGAGCATTCAAAGCACATTAGACTATTTACACCTATTAACCTCCGACCCTGTATGTAGAGTGAGAGGTGAATAAATACAAATATTTGTATCAACGTTTGAGGCCGATAAAATGATCCGGTATTTGCATTTTTTTTTTTAATTGCCACTTTTTGAAGAAGATTTCAGGTGTTTTTAGGTCGGCATTTGTTCCCTATTTCACAAGTTAATTCTTTTACATATCAGGTCAGACGGTTAACAGTCTTCTACTCTCTGTGCTTTGCCCTGTTCGGCTATGGTGGAGTGATGTATGTAAACAGAGAGATAACTCAGAACCGTTCAAAACACATTAGACTCTGAAGTTAGTGCTTTAATTATGACTACAATATTAGTAACCGCTCAGAATGAGATACATTTATGCGTTATACGCATTGTTCTCTAATAAATATCAAATTATATGCACTTATTCACCTCGCTTTATACAAATTTGTATCAGCGTTTGAAGATGTTATGATACTGTATTTTAGAATTTTTACTTTCTCTATGCGAACTATTTACACCCAAAAATTCGATACCGAGATTTCACCGGAAATACATGTTTTGAGACTCCCTGAATAAAAAAAAACATTTTTAGAAAATGTCCGTGTGTGTGTCTATCTGTTGTATGTGTGTGTGTGTCTGTGGGCAGCATAGCTCAAAAACGAAAAGACCGTTAAAGCCCAAACTTGGAATTTAAGTTTGGTATCTTCCAAGGATGCGACACGAAGATTTTCAAGAAAATCCTCCCACCCCAAACTACCCTTTACATGGAAAAGATTTTGAAATTTTTGTTTTTCTTAAAAATGGCTCTAACGATTTTGATTAAAATATCGTATATTAAAGATACTTACTGACAAATAAAATATATACATTGAAGTTACTAGGAATATCTTCTGAAGACTACTTTATTCAGGATGAATTCTACGGAATTGTGCATAAGTACTAAACCGTAAGAGTTGGGGAAAAACTAACTGCACAGAAAATGTAGCTCATGATAAAACACACAATTTATGCCATATACATTTTTATCGTGGAGTTGAATATTTTTAAGATATTCCTGGTTTTTCGTTTTTTAGCTTTGAAAAACATACTTTTCTCATACAGGAATTTCTTAACTCCTGTCCATAAAAAGAAAGGAACTTTAGTTACATAGCAACCAGCTTTTGGCTATCATTTTAACCTATGAAACTCCCTCATTTCGCTTCTACTTACAAGGAAGCAAGTAGTAAGAGTATTTCTGCTATTTAGCATGAAATAAGTGGAAGCATAAGCTTTTTAACTACAATTTGTGCAGAGATGTAGAGAGAGTCATGTGAATGGAACACATCAGATTTTTTGGTCTTTTTTTTTATATGGTATATTCACGAATAAATTTTCAGGATGTTTTTAGGAAAGCTATTATTCCCAATCTCAGACGTTGGTTTATTACGAATCAGATTAGACAGTTCTGCCCGATTATAGGTGGAGTGATGTATGTAAATACAGAGGGACATAACGCAGAGTCTTCATTTATGAACATGCTATTAAAAAGCGGGCAAAGTAAGGTCCACTTATGTGTTATAGGAATTTCTCTCTACAAAATATCAAATTATTTGCAGATTAACCTCCCACCTGAATATTTCAACTCAGGATTAATTCTCATTTATCATTGGATTTTATACAAATTGTCTAGAAAACGAGTCCCTGTGTGTGAAGCCTCTTAATATTTATACTGTTTTAAAGCTGTTTCGTTTAAAATAATTAGGCAGCTTTACTAATTTGACAGCATTTTGTTACGCCATGTATGAATAGTCCTTTCATTTGCAGGAGTGGAAACTTTAGACTTAAGTAAAGCTGGTGGCTTAAAACCGTTTGAATATGCATGTTATATCCTACGGCGTTATACAAGTGTAAACAGCCATAATCTTATCAGAGGATACATTTATCCTTGTGTTCCACGTGAACACGCCTGGCCGGACATGGTTCCTTTTATTCCTCTTAGAGCAGTCACGGCCGAGTGGATGCTTCTGACGGCTTTAAACGTTTGCTTTCCAGTGTTACGAGCATTTCAGTCTTCTGCCTTTTGTAACGAATGAAATTATACTCATGCTTTCATGTGTGTGCTCATTCCTCTGGAAAATGTGACATTTTCTCTGCACTTTGGTTATGTTTTAACTTCCTTTGAGCATAAAATACTGGCTTTCAGCCAATCATGGTGGCCTACCTCAACAACATAATTCTAAAACGGAAAGCGCAGGAAAACAAGTTTCATATTTAAAGTGATTCATCTGTGAAAATTGGAAAATCTAGAGCATGCAAGATATATTATTGAAATTTATACCAGTTATTGTAGACAATAATGGTGATATTTTTGTCATTTATAAAAATTTTAGCGTGTATTATTATTATTTAAGTAATAATTTTACTGTCTAAAATTATTGTTCTATTAAAAACGACCAATATGATGCATTTTTAAAAATCTTCACATAAATTCAAAATTTATAATAAATGAGGTTAGAACTAGATGTCATTTAAACTTGTTACATTAACTCTAATTATTGCAGGAAAAGTTTGTCATGCTCTGCTCTTAAAAACTCTTGATTTTTCAAAACTTAATAATTTATTTCTCAAAAATATTTCAAATATTAGCAGAAAGTGTGTTTACTATTGTTTCCTTGTAAGTAAAAGGAAAATAAGGGAATACACTAGGCTAAAGTGATAACAAAACCTTTTGCCATATGGTATAAATCCATTTCTTTGCGTTGCTCAAGAGTTTACAAATTCCTGTATGAGAAAAGTCATGTCTCATTAGAATCGTTATAACTCAAGGGGCAAGAAATTTGTGCTACATTCACATAGCTCTCTCTAACTGTTCCAGATACAAACTATTCCTTCTAAAGATTATTTTATCTACATCATGCTAATCGAGATAAACGTTAGCAGAAATTGTCTTAATTATATGTAGGAGGAAAATAAGGGAATACACTAGGCTAAAACGATAGTCAAATCTTTTAAAAGCCGGTTGCTATGCGAAACAATTAAGGTTCGGTTCGTTTTGAGAAACGTTATGTAGTTTAAAACTGAAACCAATAACAAGGAATATCTCAAAACGTTCAACTCTGGAAGAAAAACGAGTATAACAAAACATGTGTTTAAATGAGATCTACAGTTTTTGTGTAGCCAGTTTTTGTTTATCCCTTACGGTGTAACTGTTTCGCAAACTGCTGCAAAACTCAACCAGAAAAAGGTCTTCAGAGGTTATTCCCAGAAAATTCAAAATATGCATTTTATTTCCTATGTAAATAACTTTAATATTGTAGTCAAAATCTTTAGAACCATTTTTGAAAAAAACGTAATGTAAACGGGGATACACGCCGGAGTCCTGATCAGACTCTGGTACTGTTAAAAAAAAAAATGCGGCATGAAGGATTTCAAGAAAATCCCCTCACCTCAAACTGCCCTTTACATGGGAAAAATTTCGGAAATGTTGATTTTCTCAAAAATGATATATTTAAGATATTTACATAGCAAATAAAATGTAAATTTTTCAGAAAAATTCATACTGCTATGTGGAATTTTGAAAACTCACTCCTGTAAGAAGTTCACATCCGACGGCTTTCTCAGCAAGTGTGTGGTCTCACAAGAAACAAAAGAGCATCGGTTGCCATGGTGAAATCTCCAGATTTGAAACACTTTCACAAAGTATCGTGCAAAAACTTCTTGAGGGTAGGCATAGTTCATACTATGGGTAGATATGGATTAGGCCTTG
The DNA here is from genome assembly GCA_030762935.1 of Hymenopus coronatus. Taxonomy (NCBI): domain Eukaryota; kingdom Metazoa; phylum Arthropoda; class Insecta; order Mantodea; family Hymenopodidae; genus Hymenopus; species Hymenopus coronatus. Next base: position 106,131,396 of record CM060886.1, on the reverse strand, counting down.
GGGGAGCTAGCTAGGGCCTTAAAGAAGTATTGAGGAGCTAATTTGGAATAGGGCCAGCCTTGAGATCCCAGATATCTCAGGATTTGTGCTGCAGTTGGTTTTGGCGACAAGAAAGTGAAATAGGGTGGGGCGAACATAACAGAAACTGCACTCTCAAACTTTCAGCAGTTTCTCTAGACGCCTCTCAACTCCCAAATATCGTCTCAACGAGGAAAAGGCCTCCGTCATTTAAACATCTTAAACAAAATGTATATTCTTAATCAGAGTTGGCACTTTACTATCTCAAGGCATTGTGAAGTTCTGTATCAAAACATTTTAAAAAATATGATATGTTCCATTCACATGACTCTCTCTACATCTATGCAATAAACTATTGTTAAAAAGCTTATGTTTCTATTTATTTCATGCTAATCGACAAAAAATTATTAGTAATAGTTTTATTATTAGCTTCCTTATAGGTACCATAGGTTAAAGTATACTCAAAAGGTGGTTGCTATGTGACTGAAGTTCCTTTGTTTGTATGGACAGGATTTGGCAAATTCCTGTATGAGAAAAGCTAGGTTTTTCGAACAAGAAAACAAAAACAACAAATATCTCAAAAACGATTAACTCTACGAAAAAAATATATACAACATTAATTGTGTGTTTTAATGTGCTCTACATTTTTTGTGGGGTAAGCTTTTGTCTATTTCTTACGGTTTAGCACTTATGCAAAATTTCGTAAAATTCACTCAGAATAAAGAAGTCTTCAGAAGCTCTTCCCAGAAAATTCAAAATATACATTTTATTTGTCTAGTAAATATCTTTAATATACGATATTTTAATCAAAATCGTTAGAGCCATTTTTTAGAAAATCAAAATTTTTGAAAAAAAGTTCCCTGTGAAGGGTAGCTTGGGGTGGGGGGCTTTTACTCAAAATCCTCGTGTCGCATCCCTGGAAGATGCTAAACTTAAATACCAAAAAGTTGACCCTAAAACATATGTTTCCGATGAAATCTCGGTATCGAATTTTTTGGCGAAGTGCAATACCTTCTCTATACATTATGTACATAGTACGTGTAGAAAAAGTAAGTAGAGGCCAATGGCAGCTTAAATTACAAATTCCAGGCTTCAATTTTTGAAACCACAAATGATGCCTTCAGGTATCAACTATGGCAATCATATGCAAACTTTATAAGTAAAACAGGCGTTAGTTAATACTTCTCAATTTTTACACCCATAAAATTTGAAAAATCGTGTCATTGATCAAAATTCTACTTTCATGGTTTATTGTCTAAATTTGCTGTTTTATCAAAATGAGCCACGTGATGCTTTTTAAAAATATTCACATGAAATTTTACTCTAAATGAATTTACAAATACAACTGTCATATTATTACTTTATCTATACGTACTATGTACATATTGTATAGAGAAGATATTGCACTCCAGTCAAAAATTCGACACCGAGATTTCACCGGAAACATAGGGTTCCCTGTATCCATAAACACATTTTCAAAAAAAGGTTTGTGTGTGTGTGTGTGTGTGTCCGTAAACACGATAACTCAAAAACAAAAAGTCGGTAAAATACCAAACTTGGTATTCAAGTTTAGTATCTTCCAGGGATGCGATAGGAAGATTTTGAGAAAAATCCCCCCACCCCAAAATACCCTTTACATGGAACTTTTTTAGAAAATTTAGATTTTTTCAAAAATGGCTGTAACGATTTTGATTAAAATATCGTATATTAAAGATATTTACCTGACAAATAAAACATATATCTTGTGTTTTCAGGAAATAGCCTATGAAGACATCTTTATTCTGGATGAACTTTGCGGAATTTTGCATTACTGGTAAATAAGAGGTATTCAAAAGCTTACTTAACATAAAATGTAGAGCTCGTTAAAATACACATCTTATGTTATATTTATTTATTTCGTGGAGTTGTCCGCTTTTGAGCTATTTCTTGTTTTTGGTTTCAGTTTTAAAAATACACTTATCACATACGGAAATTGTCAACTACTTTAGTCACATAACAACCTGCTTTTGACTATCACTTTAACCTATGGTATTCCCTATTTACCTTCTGCTTACAAGGAAGCAAGTAATAAGACTATTTTTGCTAAACGTAGTAAACAGTAGCATAAGCTTTTTAATAATAATTTGTTGCAGAGATGTTCAGAAAGTCATGTGGATGGAACACATCAGACCTTTTTTTTAATCAGGGAGTCTCAAAACATGAATTTTCAATAAAATCTCAATGATTTCTGGGTGCAATACAATACCTCTCTATACACGGTTTTATAGTATATGTAGAGAAAGTAACGTAAAATGAATATCAAGATCGATATAAAAGACTATTTGTATACATAATTATTTAAAAGATCGAAGTTTTATTATTTAAAATGTTTATTTTCTTCTATCGTTTGCTCTGAAGAGCTTTTTGTATCCTTGCTTTACAACATACTTTATCATTGCTGTTCCAGAAACCAGTTTTCTTTTGAATGGATGTTCAGATAAATGGTGTTCCGTGTCAGAAAGAAAACGAAACCCTTATTTCACCTTTTCTTTGAGCAGCCATAAGGCCAACGTCACAACAATCCAAAGCCGATTTACTTCTGAGCGCAGTAGATTTGTTACAAATCCCTCTATTGTGAATCCCAAAAGCTGATTTTAACGAGGATGCTTGCTATAGAATCATTTCCGTCATGGACATGGGAAGTATATTCGCTGTCTGTATTTTATTACAATTTGCTTTAATGTAATATCTGCCCACCTGTCGCTTTGCCATTGGGGGGTCTTCCTTATAAACCTGTTTTCCTAGAGAACAAAAAGAAAATATTGCTAATGGATTTTCCAGGAACTCCTGGTAGCTTCTTTTGTACCTTTTCTCAATATTACGTAGACTACTCCACAAAGAAAACAACTTCGTAGTATTCCAATTTTTTATATGTACAGAGCGCATTTTAGTACGTAAAGGTTAAAATTCACCTGTAGACGCAAGCGGTACACCACCACCTAAAGAGAAAGCCTTGCAATACCATGTATGACGTCACACTTTTGGGATTTTAGCGGATCCATCAAACCAGTACTGTAGGCATAAGTTAATGTATTATATACAGGTTTTTAAAGAACTACGCCAAAATAAATTAAGATATTATACCACTATTTGTTTGATCAGTTGGTATTACCGCACTTTTACTTTTATTATCCCTTCCAGTTCCAGCAGGAGCCTTTACTGTACTTCTAACTGACCGAAATTTAAATACATCCTTCTTTGATCCAGCAGGAGGTGGAGACCCTATTTTATATCAACACTTATTTTGATTTTTTGGACGTCCTGAAGTCTACAAAATAATTCTTCCAGGATTTGGGATAATCTCCCATGGGTTGAAGAGAATTTTTGGTGCCCAAAATTTATATTATATTTCGATAAAAGAGAAGATTGAATCAGTGATTTCAGGTTAATAATTTAAAATTTTATTTAATTATTTTTTTGGTTATATTGATTATAATAATATTTATAATTTATTCGATAAATAAATACATGGTCCACGGCTAAACATGAAGGCGGTTATAATGTATTAACGAAATTGTTTTCAAATGCAGATAAGCCAATGTTAAATCAAATTCAAATATAACTTGGAATATCCTTAGACATATCAATTTTCAATAGCTCGTTATTAGAGTTCTCAAGGTAAACTGTCATAATGCTCTCTCAAATCTCGAACAGATCACTTGCCATGGTTTAACTTTCTTCTTACAATATGCAGCCCACTCCTTGTCACAGTTCACTAAGAGCCTTGGCTTACCGCCGGGCCGCCGCGTCCCCCATCTCAGTCCATTATAGACGTCATGGAATGGGGTGTAGTATTGGGGGGTGAGACGTGGACAGAGCTAGTTAATGCGGTCTTCACGACCTGAAACCGTTACTTCTCCATCAAGTAGCCCCCCAGGGACCTCACGAGGCTGAGTGCACCTCGGTCCAGGTCTTCCAGTGAGAAAAAATCCCCACGCCGGTACTGGGAATCGAACCCAGGTCTCCCCCTTTGCAAGCAGCAATGCTACCACCGCGCTAAGGCTTAATCGGCTTACCCTCCCAGTATTTGAAAGACCCAGGACTTACAAACCTGTCGTGGAGTCAACGACACGAAACCACAGAATGGATAACCTGTTACGAGGGGTAGATCCGTAGTCATGAAGTGGATTATATGAAATGTAAGCGACATTATTTATTGGAAAGGTGATTATGGACCAAATGGTGGAGTAAGTTGCGGGGGTAACCGGAGGACCCGGAGAAAATCCACCCAGACGCCGCTTCGTCCACCACGAACCCCTTGGGATCGGACCCGGGCCACTTAGTTGGGAGGCGAGCGGTCTAACCACTCACCCACGGTTTCGCCTCTATTCTAATGGCATTTATTTAATTAATTCCGTGGCATAATGTGCAATTACCAAAAGCTGATGACCCGCAGATAGGTCATTTCCTGCCATGAATTTAACTTTTCTTACAAATTTTGATTTCTCAAAAATTGCCCTAACGATTTTGATTAAAATATCGTATATTAAAGACATTTACACTGCAAATAAAACGTATATCTTGAATGTTCTGGGAATAACCTCTGAGGACCTCTTTATTCTGGATGAATTTTGCTGGATTTTGCATAACTGCTAAACCGTAAGAGATAGAAAAAAACCCTACTGCACAAAAAATGTAGATCTGGTCAAAATACATGATTTATGTCATGTGCATTTTCTTATAGAGTTGACCGTTTTCGAGATATTCCAATTATTCGTTTAATTTTTGAGGTCGTTTTTCTCAAAAGAGACCATGCAAAGCAAAACGAACCGAACCTCAATTTTTTCACATAGAACCAGCCTAATGTATTCCCTAATTTCTCTTCTCTTACAAGGAAACAAGTAATAAGAAAGCTTCTGCTAACGGTTATCTCGTTTAGCATTATGTAAATATAAGAATAATCTCTTGTAAGAATAGTTTGTGTATAAAACAGCTAGAGAAAGTTATGTGGATGGAACACATCTAATGTTTCCTTTCCTTAATGTTAATTATTTTAACCGTTATCCAAGCAGATTACATTTTAATCTGTGTTAAACGATTGGGTACCTAAACTGTTTTACTACGATGAAACTTCAGCCTTATACATCTCTTCTGGAAATTATGGAACCAACCATCTCATTGTTTGGAGTCAAGGGTGTGTTTCTAAACTCTGTTTCAAGTTTGTTGAAAATAACTCCAGGCAGAGGTTATGTTGTAGCACTTTCCAAAGGTTTACTTTATAATTTAATATTTAGGAATTGTTAAACAGTTCTGAGGAATGTTAAAAGGGCTAAAACGTATGTTACATACCTTGAAGCTACCTGTGGAAACAAAATTATGTCTATGAATAACTCTAATCTATTTGAATTTCAGATCATCTTCAGGAAAGGAAAATAAACACATTCACTTTTAAATAGTTCGCATTAATTACCATTACAACTTGGTAGATTACACTTCGGGGCATTATGGCTTTAAAACATCTGACGTGCTACATTCTCTAGCACAAACTGTTCATACTAAAAATTAATCTTTTCTCATTTCTCTTTATTCATCTCAGAGCTGATTTGGGGCTACATCTGAGAAAACATGGATACAATGTGTAACTACTATTTACAACAATGCTTTAACTAATTATTAACTTTAAGCTTAATCCTGGTAACACGTTGTATCGTACAAATTAAAAAACAAAAGAACATTTTACAATATATAAAACCAATCAATTTTCTTAAAACTTTAATTTAAAATATGGTAATTATTTATAAGTTGGGCTGCTAACTCTCTCCGCTGCGACTTATGCCAGTTTTGCACTCTCCGGTGTGGTTAGAGAGGGATTATGGGTGGGGAGGTGGTTTAAAAAACTAATGTATCCATTGCGCTGTTAGGAGTTGTTGGAAATATCGATGATGAGGTACTACCACGATATAAAATTAGAAACATAAATTTATACACACCCACTAACCTAAACAGATTGGAACCTAACCTCGCGCTGAATTTGAAATCCACAGGCTTTGAAATTGTCATCATAAATACAAAGTCAATCAATCGCACTTAATTTCATTCGATTTTAGAGTGACCGAAGTTCTGCATAATAAAATTCACTGAACAGCTGTATCTGCGTGAAACATACTTGTCATACATCAGCACAGCGTCTAGCGACATATGCCGGTGTTGCATTCCACAACACTGCCGCCGACAATGAAACTCAGGTTTTAGGCACTTTAGTGTGTAGTGTTATTATATATTTACATTGCAAAAGGGCTACAAGACTTCTTTATTTATATTCTACTCCTTCTAGGCAGCATTCTTCATAAATATTCGCAAAAAAGAATCGCTACGCGCACGTAATAAATTAGCGTTTAACTTAATTACGGGGCTTTTCCGATAAAAAAAATTGGTGAAAACGTAACAAGTATAAACCAAACTTACAGTCAAACCACAATTAGTTTAATTTCTAGAGGGGCCCAAGTTCTCTATCATTACCTAAAATATTTGCAATCTGATTTCAGTGGCTAAAATAAAACATTATTATTTATTTAGAGGCGCCGATCCTAAGCGTCTGCACGTGGGATTTGTCGTGGACGAAGCGGCGTTTGGGCGGGTTTCCCCCCCATATCATCCCACCAAATGCTCTATCATGACCTTTCCAATCATCTCTTTCGCTCACATTTCATATCATCCACTTCATGTTCAAGCCTGGCTAACCCCTCGTAACAAGTTCTCCATTCTGTGGTTTCATGCCGTTAGCTCCCCGATAGGCTCTGAACCCCTATGCATTGACTTGTAAGTCCTAGGGGGGTGCGAGTCCTACAAATACGGGGTGGATAAGCCGATTAGTAAACGAATTATTTATTTAAGAATTTATCTAGTGTATGAAAACTTTCCTCAGTATAACATTTCTTATGTTGCTTTCTGAATTTATTTATCTCTTGAATGTTTTTATTTTCTCAGGTAATTTATTATAGATAACATGCTGCAAACTTCGATTTAGTCTTGTACAATTCGATCTTATTAGCCTGTACGCGAACATTTTTTAATTTGGGCTTCATGGTGGCGGGTTTAGTTTTTAGTATTCAATCCATAATATACTTAAAGCTAATGGAGATAAACATTAGCGGAAATGGTTTTATTACTTGCTTTCTTGTAAATAGGAGGGAAATATGGGAATACATTATGGCAAAAGCGACAGTAAAAATCTCTTAAAACCTGGTCGTTACGTGAAACAATTGAGTTTCAGTTCGCTTTGCGTGGTGTCTTTTTGTGTTGTAAGTCTTTGTGCACGGTTTTACAAAATTCGGCTGAACTTGTTTAGAATAAAGAGGTCTTTAGATGCTATTCCCAGAAAATTCAAAATATACATTTTATTTATGATATAAATATCTTTAATATACACATTTTAATCAAACTCAACAGCCATTTTGAAAAAATAAAATTTTCAAAGTTTTTTTTATATAAAGGATAGTTTGTGTCGGGGAATTTTCTTGACAACCTCGTGTCGCATCCTTGGAAGTTATTAAAGATAAACACAAGTTTGGTATTTTAACGGTCTTTTCTTTTTTACCTATGTGGCCACACACACACACACACACACACACACACTACATGAAATGAAATGGAGTTTTATTTATGGACGCTCTTTAACTTCTGTGGTTCTCAGCGACCCATTCACTGGGCGTGAAAGACCGCTTAATTTTGCTCAGAGGCCTTTCTATCAGGCTTGAGGTTATTTTACGTGCCGTAAATCTATGACACGAGACCCACGGCTTTACTTCCCTTCCGAAGGAAGCCATGTTAAGGATTTTTACACCCGAAAAAATCCATCGTCCTCCGCCGAGTTTGAACCCGCGACCTTGGGTGTATGAAGTTAGCATGGTAACCACTACACCACGGAGGGTGACCACACACACACACACACACACACACACACACACACATACATACCCACCCACACACAGTCACACGTTTTCTAAAAATGCTTTTTTCTGATTCAGGGGATCTCAATACAATATACTGCCGGCGATATTTCGACATCGAATTTTTGGGTGGAATACAATACCTTCTCTATCTACTATGTACATTGTATACACGGGCTAAGGAAATTAAAAAAGTAGATAGAAAAATCTTCGAAACATAATTGTTTTACCTGCTAATAAGCGACAGAGGGAAAAAGTAATATGAATGTACATTAAAGAAAATTTTTATGACTTTCTCTACTACGTATACATTAATAGGCGAGAAGGTATTGCATTCCACCCAAATATTCAATATTTCATACTAAATACACATTTTGGAGTCTTTGAATCCAAAACGAGCATTTTAAAAAAAAAAGGTCCGCCTGTGTATGTATGTGTGTTTGTGAACATATAACTGTAAAATAAAAAGTTTAGTATCTTCAAAGAATGCGACATGGAGATTCTTGAAAAAATCACACACCAAACTACCCTTTACACGAACATTTTTGTTGTAAACTTTAATTTTATAAACATGTTGGTTAGCTGCTCTGGGACTTGAAAAATTTGTGCCATCGAAATATTAGACACTCAATGTATTTTGCGAAAAATTGTTCAGTGGAATAAAAATAAGGTGATGCTAACCCCTGACACAGTTCCTTCGATATTTAGTTCCCTTATCAACTGACAAAGGAAATAATTTCATTTTTACAGCTATTTTGTACATTTTTATTAGCATTAGAAAGACATGCTATAATATTAAAGTCAATATTATAATGTTTTCTAAATTTAAAAAATTACTCTAAATCTTGATTAATCTAGTTTTTCAAATATGTAATTTCAGACTTAAACACAATACCGCAGGGTGCGAAAATGGATTTTTGTAAAAGTGTTGGAACATACAAAACAGCAGGTAATAATCGATTCTAATTTTAAATCTGTTTATTAATTATTTTAGGAGGCACATACCATACTCTCCTGTGGTGCTTTCCAACAAATAAAACCTTTGAAATCGTCATCAGAAATACAAAGTCAATCAATCACAATTAGTTGCATTCGATTTTTAGGCCGGTTCAAGTAATGCTATTATTTTTTGTCACTTAGAATTTGAAATACATAAACGTAAGTGGAATTGTTACCTGTTTAACTGCTTTCCTAGAACAGATCACTCGCGAAGGTTGCTAGTAAATGCTGTTATTTTATAAATCAGTTCCAGCACACATTGAATTAAGAAATACCAAAATTAAGGTTTCAACAAAGCTTCATTATCACCATAAACCTTTTCATTACACTCAAGATGACCGCTGCCATACTTGAAGGTTGATTCTTCAACATTACTATTTAGCCAAACTATCTCGAAAAAATATCTAAACACTTGAACTGTTTGACCATGTTATTACACCTAAAATTCAATCACTTCCCTCCAGGACAACACCGAATTCAACTGAGCAGCCAACAAATGCCCTCACTCGACTAATGGTATCAGGTTTTCGGAATCGAAGCTTCTAAGTGACGTCAACACACGTTGTGCTCTAGGAGTAACTATGTTCCATGCGTCAAATGAATCAGTCACTCCAGAAAGGTCACGAGTAACTTAATTCAAATTTTAAGGACAGATAAAAACCAAGTAGGATGTAAACTGATTTTTACTTTCTCTGAATGTACTACGTACATAGTGTATAGAGAAGGCATTGTATTGCATCCATAAATTCGATATCGAGATTTCACTGGAAGTACATGTTTTGGGACCCGCTTAATACAAAAAAAATCTGATGTGTTATAATGACATGACTTTCTCTACATCTCTGTAACAAATTATTGTTAAAAAGGTTATTCTTCATGGTAATCGAGATAAATATTAGCAGAAATTGCCCTATTGCTTGGTCCCTTGTCAGTAGAAGGAAACAAATCTAATGTAGCCGTCTGGGTAGTGTGGTGGTAGCGTGTCTGCCTCATATTCAACAGGTCGTGAGTTCGAATCTCGCTTAGGGTGAATTACCTGGATAAGGTTTTTTCAGGGTTTTCCGTTATCCTGAGAAGACGAATGTCGAGTAGCTTTGAGCTCCATGAACCCCGAGATCATTTCACCAATTTCATTCATCGTCCGATATGACCAACCAGGTTAAAGGTAATCTAATGTATTCCTGTCACATGATGTCCTCTAGTTGTGTGGCAAACAAACCGTTAATCTGTCATCTACATCATAATAATCAAGATAAACATAAGCAGAATTAGTCTTATTACTAGTTTCTTGTAAGCAGAAGGGAAAATAAAATGCATAGTCTAAAGCGATACTCTCTTCCTTTAAAAGTTGGTCGCTATGTGAAACAATTGAAATTCTAAGCTCTTTGCTTTCAGGAGTAAACTAACGAAAAACGAAAGGAAGATGACTTCCTGTTTAAGAAAAATTTAAGTGGCTAAAATTGAAACTAATAATCCGAAATAACTTGAAAACGGTTAACTCTAAAATAATAATAAAAAAAAGTAAAAAAAAAAAAAAAAAAAAAAAAGTATGGAACATAAATTGTGTGTTTTAATGATATATACATTTTTGTGTAGTAAGTTTTTATATATCTCTATACAAAAGTCATCCAAAATAAAGAGGTCTTCAGAGGCTATTCCCAGAAAATCCAAGAAATACATTTCGTTTGCCATAAAAATATCTTAAGCATAAGGTGTTTTAATCAAAATCGTTAGAGCCTTTTTTGGAGGAAATCAAAATTTTCCATGTAGGTAGTTTGGGGTAGGAGGAGCTTTTTTCTTTATTCTATGTCATTGTTGGTAACATTCTGCCAGTATTGAGAAATTAAAACAGCCTCTAGTTTTAATAGTTTGGGTTTTCAAAAGTTTTCATATATTTGCCCTTTGTGATTATATAACTTATATTTTATTTACTTTTTTATTTATAGAGAAAGTATTCTCTTCCACCATTGAGAGTTCCCTGAAATACACATTTAGGATCCATGAAGAAAGAAAAAAGAAGATCTGATATGTTCCAATCACATGACTTTCTCTATATCTCTGTAACAAATTATTGTTTATAAGCTTATTCTTTTGTTTATTTCATACTAATCGAGAAAAAATTAACAGAAATAGTCTAATTTTTGCTTTGTTGTAAGAAGAAGCGAAATAACCATAGGTTAAATTGAAAGCCAAAAGCTGCTTGCTATGTGACTGATGTTCCTTTGTTTGTATGGACACGAGTTGGCAAATTCCTGTATGAGAAAAGTATAAGTTTTTCAAAGCTGAAACAAAAAACAAGGAACGATTAACTCCACGAAAAAAATGTGTATAACGTAAAATATGTGTTTTAACGTACTCTAAATTTTTTGAATGTTAAGTTTTTGTCCATCTCTTACGGTTTAGCAGTTATGCAAAATTCATCCAGAATAAAGTAGTCCTCAGAGGATATTCCCAAAAAATTTTAGATATACATATTATTTGTCAGGTAAGTATCTTTAATATACAATTTCGATTTTCAGAAAATCAACATTTTCGAAAAAAATTCCATGTAAAGGGTAGTTGGGAGTAGAGGAATTTTCTTGAAAATCTTCGTGTCGCATCCTTGGAAGATACCAAACTTAAATTTAACGTCTGTTCCTTTTTGAGCTATGCTGTCCACAGACACACAGACACACACACACATACACATACGGACCTTTTTCCAAAAATGTTTTTTTTTAATTCAGGGGAACCCAAAACATATATTTCCGGTGAAATCTCGGTACCGAATTTTTTGGGTGCATTACAATACCTTCTCTATACACTATGTACATAGTACGCGTAGAGAAAGTAAAAATGAGAAGTCTGATTAATACCAAGTTTGATATTTAAGGGACACTGGGGGAGTTTACAATTTCTATATTTCTGAATTACATTAAATTGCATTACATTGAATCTGGTTATAGCTGCGACACCAGTCACCTAACCTCAAAATACTTAATTTGGTACTGCCTTTCTATACAAACTTTTTCCACTCTGTATATCTAAAATTGTGTGAGTGTGTTAGAGAAACTGTGTGAATATATGCTATTAGATTTTATTGCAATAGTCTTTTCTTAAATTCACTTGAAATAATTCACACTCATATTTTTTCGTGAAGAAGCTGTTTTAACGCTAACTTGCCGAGGCTGAAGGTCTGCGGTCGGAATGCGTTAGGACGATTTGTGGAAACGCTGAACGCAAGTAATTCTTCATCTGTCTCCAGCTGAATTTGATACATAGCACCGCAGTGCAGCTACGAGGGCACAGTTCCCCATGAGAAATTTCTATGTAGGTATATTCTCTGTTGCCGCAAACCTCAACTGTGCATGCATCTGTCTGCGGCACTCCTTCCTACCTAGGCTATGTTTGAAAGTTAAGAAGCTACTGATGGATAAAAAGATATATATATATATATATATATATATATATATATATATATATATATATATGCATATATCAAGGGAACCAGGGAATATTAACTGTAACTCAGAATTACTTACAACTGAGATTTTGATAATGCATCATACATATGTATTAATAAGAATCTGCTGTTACACTCACATGACTTTCTCTAGCCGTTCTACAAACTTCTTACATAAGATTCTTCTTCTTTCTTCACCTTGTTAATTGAGGTATTCAGCACAATGTTCTTATTACTTAGTTCCTTATAAGTAGGAAGAAAATAAGGGAATACACTGGGCTAAATCGATAGCCAAATGTTTTAAAAGCTGTCGTTATGCGATTGCCATTACAAATCGCTTCTTTTCTTGGCCAGGAGTAGAACAAAAGAAAAACTGACTCTCCCGTCTGAGAAAAGTATAGGTACTTCACAAGTGAAACTAATAACAATGAATCTCGAAAACGGTAAGCTCCACGAAAAAAATGTATATGACGTAAGTTGTGTATTTTAACAAGGTCTACATTTTTTATATAGTAGATTATTGGCTATCTCTTACGGTTTACTAGTTATGCCAAATTAAGCAAAATTCATTCAGAATAAACAGGTCTTCAGAAGCTATTCCCGGAAAATTCAAGATATACATTTTATTTGTTAGCAAAATATCTTTAATGTATGATAATTTAATCCAAATCGTTAAAGCCATTTTTTAAGAAAATCAAAATTTTCAAAAAAAGTTCCATGTAAAGGGTAGTTTGGGGTGAGGGGAATTTTTCTCAAAATCTTCGTGTCGCATCCCTGGAAGATACTAAACTTTAATACCAAGTTTGGTATTTTAGCTACTTTTCGTTTTTGAGTTATCGTGTTCACAGGCACACGGACACACGGACACACTGACACACGGACTCACACACACGGACCTTTTTCTGAAAATACTTTTTTCTGGATACAGGGGACCCTAAAATATATATTTCCGGTGAAATCTCGTTATCGAATTTTTTGGTGGAGTGCAATACATTCTCTATACACTATGTACATAATGAGTATAGAGAAAGTAAAAACTAGCAGAAATAATTTTATTACTTGTTTCGTTGTAAGTAGAAGCGAATTAAGGGAGTACCATAGGCTAAAGCTGGTTGCTATGTGACTGAAGTTCCTTTGTTTGTATGGACAGGACTTGACAAATCCCTGTATGAGAAATGTATAAGTTTTTCAAAGCTGAAACCAAAAACAAGGAATATCTAAAAATAGATCAACTCCACGGAAAAAAAGTATATATAACATAAATTGTGTGCTTTAATGTGCTCTACATTTTTTGTGTGCTAAGTTTAGGCCATCTCTTACAGTTTACCAGCTATGCAAAATTCCGTAAAATTCACTCAGAATAAACTAGTCTTCAGAGGCTATTCCCAGAAAATTCAAGATATAAATTTTATTTGTCAGGTAAATATCTTTAATATACAATATTTTAATAAAAATCCTGAGAGCCATTTTTTAGAAAATCATAATTTTCGAAAAAAGTTCCATGTAAACGATAAGCATTAGCAGAAAGTACTCTCATTAATTTAGTTCCTTTGAAGTTAGAAGGCAACTAAAGGAATGCGGTATGCTAAAGCGAATGTCAAATGTTTTAAAATCTATTTTATGCGATTGTTATTGAAATCGGCTTCTTTGCTTGGCCAGGAGTAGAACAAAAGAAAAACCGACACTTCTTACCTGAGAAAAGTGTTAGTATTTTAAAATTGAAACCACTAGCAATGAATATCTTGGAAACGGTCAACTCCACAACAAAAGTGCATATGACATAAATTGTGCGTTTTACCGAGATGTATACTACTTGTGGAGTAAGATTTTGTCTACCTCTTAAGGTTTAACGGTTATGCCAATTTACCAGAATAAAATTAACTTCAGATGCTATTCCCAGAGAATTCAAAATATACATTTTACTTTAGTTGTGAATAACGTTAATAAACGGCATTTTAATCAAAATCGTTAGAGATATTTTTGGGAAAAACAAAATTACAATTTTTTTTCCATATAAAGAGTAGTTTAGAATGGAGACTTTTCTTTAAAATCTTCCTGTCGCATTCTTGGAAGATAAACTTAAATACCAAGTTTGGTGTTTTAGTTTTTGCGCTATGCTGTCCACACACATACACGAAACTTTTTCTAGAAATATTTTTTTGTAGATCCAGCGGGTCTCAAAATATATATTTCCAGTGGAGTCTTGGCATCGAATTTTTGGGTGCAATACAATACCTTATCTATACACTATACAGGTTGTTTAAAAAATATGGGGCATAATTTCAGGTATGTATTTCCCACATGAAGACAATCAAAATAGTTTACTATAACATGTGTCCGGAAATGCTTCATTTTCGAGTTATGGCCTTTACAACATTGAAAGTCCCACCTCTAGGCAATCAAAATAGTTCATGTCCGGAAATGCTTCATTTCCGAGTTATGGCCTTCACAACATTGAATTCACTGGAATGTTTTTGCCGTCAAAGGAGACATTAGGAGGAAGGTTACATTCAGTGTTCTTTAGGCGTTAAGACTGTGCGACATGTATTCAAATCAAGAGCTGGCAGAGATACACTTCATGTACGGTAAGGCGGACGGCAATGCCGCGCTGGCTCGTCGTTTGTACCAGGAGAGGTACCCACAGCGACAATGTCCAGATCGGAAGACATTTGTACGTCTCCATTCCCGTCTGTGCGAGTATGGAACATTCACCTCTCCTGGTTTGGGAAGGGGACGACCAAGATCTACAACTCCAGAAGTGCAGGAGGAGATTCTGGACAGGACTCCTTCTATCAGCACACGACAGTTAGCGTTGCAAGTCAATGTTCCTCATACGACTGTCTGGAGACTGTTGAACGAGTATCAATTGTATCCTTATCATTTGCAACGTGTACAGGCCCTGTCACCAGCAGATTACCCTGCACGAGTTAGGTTCTATCAGTGGTTCTTGCAGCAGTGTGGTGTAAATCCGAACTTTTCTGCCGTCGTATTATTTACAGATGAAGCACAGTTCACAAGAGATGGCATAACAACTTTCCACAATCAGCATGTATGGTCGCATGAAAACCCACGTGCAACTGTTGTATCTCATCACCAGGTGCGGTTCTCCCTCAACATGTGGGCCGGTATCATTGGTGATCGATTAGTTGGACCCCACGTACTTGTAAACAGACTTACGGGGCAGGCGTACACAAACTTCCTGGAAAACACCATACCTGACGTTTTCGAAGACACTCCACTGATCAACCATCAACACATTCACTTCTTGCATGATGGCGCTCCTCCACACTTCAGTCTTACGGCTCGCCGGTACTTGGATCGAAGGTTTCCTGATCGATGGATAGGTAGAGGTGGCCCAATTGCTTGGCCTCCACGCTCACCTGATCTGAACCCTCTCGATTTCTACTTGTGGGGCCATTTAAAATCATTGGTTTATTCGTCCGGTGCCGAATTTGGAATCCCTTCGGAATCGAATTGTGGCAAGTTGTGAGGACATACGCAATACTCCTGTAGTTTGGGATCGTGTTCGCAGGTCAATGAGACATCGATGTGAGGTTTGTATTCAAGCAGGAGGTGGACATTTTGAACATCTTCTGTAATGACAACAACCTGCGGAAAGAAAAACGTTCTAGTGAATTGCAATGTTGTGAAGGCGATAACTCGGAAATGAAGCATTTCCGGACACATGTTATAATGAACTAATTTGATTGTCTACGTGTGGGAAATACATACCTGAAATTATGCCCAGTATTTTTGAAACATTCTGTATACATAGTGCGTGTAGAGTAAGCACGAATAAATAATAAAAATAATTTGCGTGGTCAATACGCCCTCCAACACAGACTCTTTCCCCTCCTGAAGCTGCAAGAACTGTTAGGAAGCAGTTTGATTAGTTCGCCATATGAGGGCACAAAAACAAGAATCAAACCCACGCTCATAGAGGTTCCAGACTGATCCCTTCATCCCTTTAACAAAACCGCACCACTTTGATGTTCAGAGGCGATCCTGCCCACTTAGCAACGTCGGGTTTTCAAATAATTTTATTTCTGTTGCAAGTTCACTGACGGTTTACATTGATTCCTTTGCCAACTCAGGCGAACCGGAGCACTCGCATGCGCAGTTGCCCTAATATAGACAAAAAGCGATTCATTGTTTGATCTCAGGAGACAAATATATCGCATTATTAACATTCGAGAAAACCCAGAAAGCAGTTTTAAAAATAACTGTTCTGACCTTACCTAAAATGGTTGTAGGTGTCATGTTGCTCTTGCACTAGATTAATGTTTTATCACCATCATGCTAATCGAGATATACAATATTACTTCCTGGTAAGTAGAAGGGAAATAAGACCAGGCCAAATACACACATCATTTTGCATAAATGATAAATGGTATGAGACAGAAACCATTTTTTGTAGTCAACTTACCCTCCTTGTATTCAGGACTCAGACCTCTAGGTATTACAAGCAGATGCCTAGAGGAGCGAACGGCACGAAACCACAGAATAGAGAACCTGGAACGAATGGTCGGCCCGTAGCCAGGCATGAGCATGAAGTGGGCGAGTGGCAGGAGAAACCCGGAGGATCCAGAGAAAACCCATCCAGACGCCGCTACGTCCACCACAAATCTCACATGGAGACGCTTGGGATCGAACCTGAGCCGTCTAGGTGGGAGGCGCGCGGTCTAACCACTCGGCCAAGGCACCACAAGACAGAAACTTACTACCTCTAATCCTAGATCTCATTAAAACAAGACTTCTGTATTTTTTTTTTGTAGAGAAAATCGTTTCCGAGAAATTGCTTGTTATTGGTATGAATTTTGAAATATATAAACTTTTCTAAAACGGGAACTCATCTTTTGTTTCAAATCTCTTTTGTTTTACTCCTGGCAATGGAACAAAAACCGAACTTCAATTGTGTCACATAGCGAGCATTTTTGACTATCGTTTTAGCCTAGTCATCTACCTACAAGGAAGCAAGTAGTAAGACAGCTTTTCTAAAGGTTACCTCGGTTAGTATGATGTAGAATATAAAAATATTTTATAACAATAGTTTGTAAAGAAATTCTTGTGAATGGAACACATCAGATTTTAATTTTACGGTTGCTTAGTTACGATACACAATGACGTAAATATATTTAGCTGTGCGCGGGGGAGTGTATGTTCTCGAGTTCCTTAGATTAAACAAGCCACGCTATTTCTAACGGTCTTTCAGAAAACTCACGCTGCCATACTTACGCAATTAAATAATCCACAAATACTGCAGATGGTGGGATATTTTAACTTTAAGCTTGAGGTTAGAAAACACAACACTGTCGAGTCAACGTAACCAAGTGCTATGTTTACATACTTCAAAATGAAAGTAGACTCCCTCTTTTTTCTTATTTCGTGAGAAAAAGGGAAAGCTTCAAAAAAGGCGTAGTATTTGCCAGTAGGATTTTTTATTTAAAAAGGCAGCACATGCAACAGTCACAAGAAAGGGATAAAAAAAAAAGTACAAGAAGTTTACCCAGGAAAAAAATTCTAATAGGAGACATGCTCCACAAGCTTTTTACAGAATGGTATCTCTTTAAGCATCCAATTTTCTAAAAAGCGAAGACGCGCAGGGTCCATCTCAGCTCCCCCCCCCTCCTGCTTCTGAGACGTCTACAACGACAGACTCAGCTGATGTTCAAACAGAAATAAATTGCACAAGACGGCTACGTAGAAACATTTTTTGAAAGGAGCAGTCAGATTGACGAAAATGTGAAACGCAGAAATATTTTATGCTGTGCAATATAAGGGGCATTAAGAGATTAAATAATTATCTTACAGGGAGGATAAGAAACTTAGAGAATGTGACTGAGGGGGCTTCGTCTGTGGCACACATTCTGGAGGTCACAGTTTCGATCTCCTTGGCCGGCCTGCCTGACCCATGTTTTTTTTTCTTTTTCTTTTCTTTCTTTCTCTATACGTATTATGTACATAGTGTATAGAGTAAGTATTGTATTCCACCCAAAAATTCCATACCGAGATTTCACCGGAAATACATGTTTTAGGACTCCCTGAATCCAAAAAAAGCATTTTCAGAAAAAGGTACGTGTGTATGTGTGAGCATAGCTCAAAAACGAAAAGACCGTTAAATACTAAACTTGGTATTTAGGTTTGGTATCTTCCAAGGATGCGACACGAAGATTTTCAAGAAATCCCCCTACCACCAACTACCCTTTACAGGGAAAAAATTTCGAAAATTTTGATTTTCTAAAAAATGGCTACAACGATTTTGATTAAAATCCCGTATATTAAAGATATTTACATACCAAATAAAATGTATATCTTGAATTGTCAAGGAATAGACTCTGAAGAGCTCTTTATTCTGGATACATTTTGCTAAATGTTGCTTAACTGCTAAACGGTAAGCAATATACAAAAACTTACTCCACAGAAAATGTTGATCTGATCAAAACACACAATATATGTCCTTTACATTTTTGTTGTGTAGGTAACAGTTTCCGAGATATTCCTTGAGTACTTATGCTTTTCTCAGACAGGAAGTGTCCGTTTTTCTTTTGTTCTACTCCTGGCCAAGCAAAGAAGCGATTTGCAATGACAATCGAATAACGACAGATTTTAAAACATTTCACTATCGGTTTAGCCTAGTGTATTCCCTTATCTTTCTACTGATAAGGAACTAAGTAGTAAGAACATTCTGCTAATGATTATCTCGATTAGCAAGGTACAGAAAGAAGAATAATCTTATGTAAGAAGTTTGTAGAAGAGCTAGAGAAAGTCATGTGAGTGTAACACATAAGATTTTTTCTTATTTTATGGAGTTACCTGCGGTCGAGCGGCGAATGCTGTGTAGGTTTCTTTCATCCTCCGAAATTGCTGACCCTCCTTATCTTTGTCACAGTCATGTCATTCATCCTTCATCCTGTTGATTTCGTTGAGGCTTTTTACTTTCTCTACACATATAGTTTGTTTTGTTTTACAGGAGTTTCCCGCGGTCGCAAGGTGAATTCTGGGTAGGCTTCTTTCATCCCCCGAATTTTCTGTCCCTCCATATCGTCTCCATGGTCATTTTATTCACCCTTCACCCCTTTGGTTTCGTTGAGATTGTTTTACTTTCCCTAGTACGTATGTTCAATGTTTGTACACAGCGGATAAAGAAGGAATTGTACTCTACCCAGAAAAAACGATACAGAGATTTCACCGAAACTAAATATTTATAAGTCCTTTGAATAACAGAAGCATTTTAGAAAAAGATCCATGTGTGTGTGTTTTTGGACAGATTAACTCAGAAACGAAATGTCGGTTATATACCAAACTTGGTATTGAAGTTCAGTATTTTACAAGTATGCGACACAAAGATTTTCAGCAAAAATTTCCCCACTTCTAACTACTCTTTACATGGAACATTTTTCGAAATATTCTATTTTCTCAAAAATGACTAACGATTCTGTTTAAAACACCGTAAATTAAAGTTATTTACACCACAAATGAAATGTATATTTTGAATTTTCTGGGAATAGGCCCCGAAGGCTACTTTATTATTGATAAGTTTTGCTGAATTTTGCATGACGGTTATACCGTAAGAGCTTACCACACAAAGATATAAACTCCGTTAAAAGACACACTTTATGACATACATGTTTCCATTGTAAACTTGAGTGTTTTTGAGATATTCGTAGTTATTAGTTTCAATTTTAAAATACTAAGCAATTATCTCGTAAGGGTACTTGTCACGTGCTGGCCACGCAAAGAAACGGATTTCAATCCCATAACAACCACATTTTTAAAACATCTGACGGTTGATTTACCCTTATTTCCCTGCTACTTATAAGGAACTAAGTAATGACTGTTTTGCTAATGTTTATCTCGATTAGCATGAGGTAGATATAAGAATAAGGTTATTAACAATGATATGTTACAGAGATGTAGAGAGTCATGTGAATGGAACACGTAGATTTTTATTTTTTCTGGCATACTTTCTTCTCTGCATACATATATTGAAACTTTTTCTCCAACATCTGGTTATGTGCATATATATAAATATATTGGATAGGTAGTCAGACTGAAAAATTCAGTTCCATAAACGGGATTTGAACCATGGATTTCCCGGTCTATAGCCGGTTGCTCTACCACTGAGATACCATAGCAACTTGCTGGCATAGCATTGAATTTCTCAACTGACTCGCATGTTTCCCGGTAAACCACAAGGTGATCTCAAATTATTTTGAGATGACAACCCCAAACTCTAAGTCCCAGGATTCATAGTACCTATAGCCAACCTTTATGCTTAATTAGTATTGTTTTAATTGTCTTTTCACACAAGCTGTGTTTAGGACAGGAATTGGATGGGTAGAGTCGGCCTGAAAAATTCATTGTCATAGCCGGGATTTGAACCACGGATCCCTCGGTCTCTAGCCGATTGCTCCACTATTGAGCAACCATGGCAACATGCCGGCATAGCATTGAATTTCTTACCTGACTCGCATGTTTCCAGGTAACCCACAAGGGCCGGAAGAGAGTTTTACTCGGAGCAAGAAACCGTGTCATATGCCTAAAAAGCCACACCTCGCCGATCTGGAAGATGAAGGGAAATGAAATCAAAGAACTGTGGTAGATATAGCACCCCAGCTTTCGTCTAAGCGGCCCCAGGAAAACCACGAAAAAACCGTGTGAACAGAATGCGCGGTCAACGGGGAGCGAACCCAAACCTCCGGAATGTCAGACGAAACGCCTAAGCCACCTGTCTCGGTTACGTCCACCGCAAATCCCACATGCAATCCCCTGGGATCGAATCCGAGATATTTGGGAGAGAGGCCAGCGGTCTAATAACTCTGCTATGGTGCTGCCGTGGATAATAATAATAATAATAATAATAATAGCAACTCCATGCCCGCCTGGGTAGTGTGGTGGTAGCGTGTCTGCCTCATATTCAACAGGTCGTGAGTTCGAATCTCCCTTAGGGTGAGTATCCGAATAAGTTTTTTTCGGGGTTTTCCCTTATCCTGAAAAGACGAATGTCGAGTAATCTTAAGCTCCATGAACCCTCAGATCATTTGAGTAACATTTCACCAATTCCATTCATCGTCCGATATGACCAACCAGGTTAAAGGACATTAAGCTAAAAAAAACAACAACTCCTTGGCACGAACCTTGGCCTACCGCCCGGCCGCTGCGTCTCCCATCTCGGTCCAGATGGTCATGGATGGGGTGCAGTATTGGAGGGTGAGACGTGGTCAGCGCCTCGAGTCCTCCGGCCGGTTAATGCGGTCCTCATGGCCTGGAGCCGCTACTTCTCCATCAAGTAGCTCCTCAATTGGCCCCCCAGGGACCTCACGAGGCTGAGTGCACCCCGGACCAGGGCTCCCAGCGGGGGGAAAATGCCATCGCGGGTACTGGGAATCGAACCCAGAACGCCGCCCTGGATCTAAATATAATATGCGCATAATGTGATATAAGATGAACATAAGTAGTTTTAAAATTTAAAATTTTCGGGCTATTTTGCCGTGGTCTGTAGGTTAAAATATGTTTACTTAAAATATTTCTACCTAACGTTTCGTCCCTGTCTGTGAGGGACGAAACGTTAGGTAGACATATTTTAAGTAAACATATTTTAACCTACAGACCACGGCAAAATAGCCCGAAAATTTTAAATTTTAAAACTATGGACACCGGCCGTGAAAGCTTACGCATATATTGAACATAAGTAGCCATATTTACTAGGGCAGCGGAGAAGTCATGAACTCGAAACATTTCTTCACGGTTGCCTGTCTCTCAGAAACACTGGCAAGTAAAGGCGTAATGCAATATCTGTCTTCTCGCGTATTGCTCGTCATTTGTCATATGACAGAACGCAAAGGAGAAAAAGGTGGAGTTGAGATTGCATTTCTTTCCTTGTTTTTTACTGTTTTCCTCACCGAGTAGCAAGCAGTTTTCTCGCTTGATCCATGATGTGCTTCCGTTGCTGTAGTTTAGACTTTATAACTCCAACTGATTTATATAAAATGTTGATGCGTTACATTTACACGACTTTCTCTACATCTTCTGCAACAAATTATTCTTACAAAAGTTTAGACTTTCATCTACATGATGCTAATCAAGATAAACATTAGCAGAAGTGGTCGTATTACTTAGTCCCCTGATCAAATTGTGATAAAACTGAAGTTCGGTTCTCTTTCTATGACCAAGAGTAAAACAAAAGAAATATGAAAAAAAAAAACTTTTCTTCCGTTTGAGAAAAGTTGAAATATTTTAAAACTTAAACCAATAAGAATGAATATCTGATAAATGGTTAACTCTACCATATATAACATAATTTACGAGATCTACATTTTTGTGTGATAAGTCTTGTCTATCTTTTACAGTTAACCAATACAAAAGTCATCCAGAAACTGTTCCCAGAAAATTCAAGATACCCATTTTGTTTGTCATTTAATTAACTTTAATATGTGCCATTTTTTATTAAAATCATTAATCATTTTTGTTAAAATAAAACATCTTAAAACATGTTTCATGTATACTGTAGTTTGGGGCGTGGAATCTTCTTAAAAATATTCCTATTGCATCCCAGTATGTTACTAAACTTAAATACCAAATTTGTCCTTACGCGCTTTGCATTTTTTGAGTTATGCTGATCACAGATACAAACACAAACGAATAACTTTTTAAAAGGCATTTTTACCTTCTCTAGCCCCATATGTACAATGCACATAGGGATAGAGAAGTATTGTATTCCACCCAAAAATTCGATACCGAGATTTCACCGGAAATACATGTTTTAGGACCCCCCGTAACCAAGAAAAGCATTTTCAAAAAAAATTCTGTGTGTGTGTGTCCGTGTGTCCGTGAACACGATAACTCAAAAGCGAAAAGTAACTAAAATACCAAACTTGGTATTTAAGTTTAGTATCTTCCAGGGATGGGACACGAAGATTTTGAGAAAAATCTCCCCACCCCAAACTACCCTTTACATGGAACTTTTTTCGAAAATTTTGATTTTCTTAAAAATGGCTCTAACCATGTTGATTAAAATATCATATATTAAAGACATTTACCTAACAAATAAAATGTATATTTTGAATTTTCTGGGAATAGCTTCTTAAGACCTGTTTATTCTGGTTGAATTTTGCTTAATTTGGTATGACTAGTAAACCGTAAGAGATAGCCAAAAACTTATAATAAAAAAATTTAGGTCTTGTTAAAATATACAAGTTATGTCATATACATTTTTCTCGTGGAGCTTACCGTTTTCGAGGTATTCATTGTTATTGGTTTCAGTTTTGAAGCACTTACACTTTTATCAGACGGGAATGTCCGATTTTCTTTTGTTCTACTCCTGGTCAAGAAAAGAAGCGATTTGTGATGAGCGACAGCTTTTAAAACATTTGACTATTGGTTTAGCCTAGTGTATTCCCTTACTTTCTTCCTACTTATACGGAGCTAAATAATAAGAACATTGTGCTAATGAGTACCACGATTAGCAAGGTGCAGAAAGAAGAAGAATCTTATATATGAAGTTTGCAGAACAGCTAGAGAAAGTCATGTGAGTGTAACACATAAGATTTTTTACTTTCTCTACACGTACTATGTGTTGCATTCCACCCAAAAATTCGATACCGAGATTTCACCGGAAATACATGTTTTGGGTCCCTCTGAATCCAAAAAAAAAAGCATTATTACAAAAAGGTGCGTGTGTGGGTGTCTGTGTGTGGACAGCAAAGCTCAAAATCAAAAAGACCGTTGAATACCAAACTTGATATTTAAGTTTGGTTTCTTCCAAGGATGCGACACGAAGATTTTCAAGAATATACCCCTAGCCCCAAGTACCTTTGCATAGAACTTTTTTCGAAAATTTTTAATTTCTCAAAAATAGCCCTAATGATTTTGATTAAAATATCGTATATTAAAGGTATTTACCTGACAAATAAAATGTATATCTTGAATTTTCTGGGAATAGCTTCTGAAGACTACTTTATTCTCGATGAATTTTATGCAATTTTTCAAAACTGCTATTTCCCTTATTTGGCTTCTACTTACAAGGAAGCAAGCAGGTAATAGGACTATTTCTGCTAATTTTTCTTGATTAGCATGAAGTAAATAGAAGCATTAGCTTTTTAACATTAATATGTTGCAGATATGTAGAGAAAGTCATGTGAATGGAACACATCAGATTTTTTTTTATTCAAGTATTTTTGAAACATGTATTTCCAGAAAAGTCTTATTGCATTTTTGGGTGGCATAGAATACCTTCCCTACTTACTATGTTCACTGTACATATGCGCTAGAGAAAATAAATAATATAATATGGTGTCCCAACATTAAGAAAAAATACCACGTTTCTATTTGACGCTTTTAAGCTACCATTAATGACCTGCACCTATAATCGGAGAGGTATATGCTAATTAATATGCATGCCCGACTTTAAACATTATTTTCTAGCAACTATTTTCTGAATTTTGCATACTGAAGTGCTCCATGCGATGCATTTGTTGGTTAATTGGTTTCGAAAAATTTTGTTTCGCTCCAAAACTGCATTAAAGGAAATCTGGTGTTTTCCATTCGCATGACTTTCTCTATATCACTATTATAAATTATTGTTAAAAAAATATATTCTTCTATTCACTTCATGCTAACTGGGTTAAACATTAGCAGAAATGGTCTTATTACTTGCTTCCTTGTAAGTAGAAGAGAAATAAGGGAGTATACTGGGCTAAGACGATAGTCTACTATTTTTAAAGCTGGTTGCTACGTGAATGAGGTCGTCTCCTTAGCGCGGTGGTAGCGTTGCTGCTTACCAAGCGGGAGACCTGGGTTCGATCCCCAGTACCAGGGTGGGGATTTTTCCCCCGCTGGGAGACCTGGCCCGGGGTGCACTCAGCCTCGTAAGGTCCCTGGGTGGCCAATTGAGGAGCTACTTGATGGAGAAGTAGCGGCTCCAGGTCATGAGAACCGCATTAACCGGCCGGGGGACTCGAGGCGCTGACCACGTCTCACCCTCCAATACTGCACCTCATCCATGACGTCTGTAGTGGACCGAGATGGGGGACGCAGCGGCCGGGCGGTAGGCCAAGGTTCCCCGTGAGCTGTCGTGCCATGGAGCTATTATTGCTATATGAATGATATTGTTTTGGCTTTATGGTATGAGAAAAGTGAAAGTATATTGCATATGAACCAATAACAAGAAAAATCTGACTTTCTGTATATTTCTGCTGCAAATTATTATTAGAAAGGTTATGTTTCTATTTACTTCACGTTAATGGAGAAAAATTAGCAGATATAGTCTTATTACTTGCTTCCTTAAAAGTAAAGGCGAAATAAGGGAGTACCATAGGTTAAAGTATAGTCAAAAGCTGGTTGCTATGTGACTGATGTTCCTTTGATTGTATGGACAGGAGCTGTAAAATTCCTGTAAGAGAAAAGTATAAGTTTTTAAAGCTGAAACCAATAATAAGGAATATCTCAAAAACGATCAACTCCACGAAAAAAATTTATATAACATAAATCGAGCGTTTTAACGTGCACTACATTTTTGTGTCGTAAGTTGTTGCCATCTCTTACAGTTTAGCAGTTATGCAAAATTCCATAAAATTAGTCTAGAATAAAGCAGTCTTCAGAGGCTATTCCCAGGAAATTCAACATATACATTTTTTTTGGCAGGTAAATATCTTTAACCAAAATTGTTCGATTTTGAGAAAATGCTTGAGAAAATCAAAATTTTTGAAAAAAAAAAATCCATGTAAAGGGTAGTCAGAGGTGGGGGATCTTCTTGAAAATCTTTGTGTCGCATCCTTGGAAGATACCAAATTTAAATACCAAGTGGTATTTAACGGCCTTTTCGTTTTTGAGCTATGCTGCACACACACACACACACACACACACACACACACACACACACTCATACACAGGGACATTTTTTTCTAAAAATGCTTCTTTTGGATTCTCTATAAACTATGTGCATAGTATGTGTAGAGAAAGTAAAAAAGTATATGAGAAATTATTTTTTAACGAAATCTACATGTTTTGTGTAGCGATGTTTTGTCTATTTCTTACAGTTTACTAGTTATGCAAAATTTATCAAAATTCATCCATAATAAAGAGCTCTTCAGAGGCTCTTCCCAGAAATTTCAAAATAAACGTGTGATTTGTGTTGTAAATAACCTTAATATACTATATTTGAACTAAAAATTCTTAGAGCTATTTTTGAGAAAATCAACATTCATGTTGAATCTCTTAAACCATAATTAAATATTATTTTTGTTTTTTTATTGTTTCATTTATATAGCCCCCTATAGCATCTAAGGTTATATCGGGGGCTTTCACTTGAAAGAACTCGTCTGAAGGTGTAATCATTTTATGTTCCTCAAACACACACTCACTCTCACATACATACTTCCAGACTTTGTGGGGGATAGAGAATAATTCTATCTAAAGAAAAATTACCCGCCACAGCCGGGAATTGAACCCGGGACCTCTGCGTGAAAAAGCAGCTCGCTGACCAATCGACCACGAAAGCAGTCCTTAGATGTTATTGTTCTGTTCATAAATAGATAAATGTCTTACAGTCATCCTCCGAGCTATGAACACAACGTTAGAGGTTAGGTGAACTCTTAGCGGTATCTTCTCTGACATTGCTTACAATCTCATTGTGTTCGCACACATACAAGGAAACCGAACGCCACCACTACTCAGATCCATCGAATACAGCATCTCACACATCCACTGGAAGGTGAAGCATTTGAATACTCTCATCTTTCACAGCATTGTTTGTGGTTTTCAACAACCTACAGGCGCATGCGCTTTGATGTCTCAAGTGTTCAGCCAAGTTCTCGAGTACAATTACAAGGCATCAGCAAATACTAATACTGTGTCTAGAAGTCAAGGATATTCTACAGCAGGTGTGAAGAGGACCTGAGTGGCTTTGATATCTTGTAAATTGCATTGAACTTTGTTTCATCTAAATACCGTATATATCCGAATACAAAACGAACTGGAATACAAGTCGACCTTCATTTTTCAGAACTTAATTTTGAGTTTAACACATAATATACATAACACCTGTTTAAAAGAATATAAAAAAAGATTTTTTAAATGAAATTTAAAGGTTTGCCATATATTTTAGGCAAACTAATGAATACTTAATTGATTAAGTCTCTTATTTATTTATTTTACTTGCTCTACACGTACTATGCACATAGTATATACAGAATGATTGTAATGCACCCAGAAATTTGTTACCGATATTTAACCGGAAATGCATGTTTCAGGACCCCCTGAATCAAAAAAAAAAAAAAATTATTAGAAAAATGTTCATGTGTGTGTCTGTTGTTTACATGACAAATAAAATTTATATCTTCAATTTTCTGGGAACAGCCTCTAAAGACCTCTTTATTATGGATGATTTTTATTGAATTTTGCATAACTGGTATACCGTAAGAGATAGACAAAAACGTACTGTACAAAAAATGTAGGCCATAATAAAACACACAATTTATGTCAAATACATTTTTTTCGTGGAGTTGATCGTTTTTGAGATATTCCATTTTATTGGTTTCAGCTTTACAAAACGTATACGTTTGTCAAGAATTTGTCGACTCCTGTCCATACAAACAAAGGAACTTCAGTCACATAGCAAACAGCTTTTGAGTATCACTTTAACCTATAGTACTTTCTTATTTCGCTTCTTCTTACAAGGAAGCAAGAAATAAGACTATTTCTGCTATTTTTTTATCGACTAGCATGACATAAATAGATGCATAAGCTCTCCGACAGTATTTTGTTGCAGAGATGCAGAGAATGTCATGTGAGTGGAACACTCAAGATTTTTGTACTTAATTAAAATTTACGCGGAAGTTCACTTTTGAGCGGTTGCCGGAGAGAGAGGTATGGAAATGTACTGTAGGGAGCGATGGTACAACGTGACGGTGGCGGTGGCGGTAGCGTAACTATAACGATGATGATGGATATGATTATATATTTAGACAGCATACTTAATATAACACGTTGTAAATGTTTCTACCTAATTTGAATTTACCAGAAATGCACATTGCGAGTGGGAGAGACGGAGAAAGGAGAACGAAAAGTACGGTATATGCGAAGATATACCGTGACGGCGGCGGTGGTGTCAGCGTAGCTGTAACGACGATAATTTATGGATGATAACTTCTGTTAAGCCAACATATAAGGTGCATTCAAAAAGAAACGAGCCGGAGGAACCAGTACCGAAACCAGTACCTGTATGTTAGAAGTATTGGCCCTGGCTGTTAAGACACTTGTCCCACTGTGACACAAGGCGGAGAATGGCTGTCTTATAAAATTCATGGGACTGTGATGTGAACCACTTCCACTCGTACAGCTGGACGGCGTCGTCCGAGGTGAATGTTTAACACTCAGAGCCTTTTTAAGGTAACCAAATATGGCGTAGTCACAGGGAGAGAGGTTTGGACTGTATGGAGGGTGGCCGAGAACCTCCCATTTGAATTTCTGCCGGAGTGACACTTCTGTGTTGGCCGTATGAGGCTTTGTACTGTCATGGAGCAGAATGACCCCCAGAGAGGTTGCCTGGTCGTTTTAATTTGATCACTTGGCGAAGGTTGGTCAAGGTTTGCGAGTAACGCTGGGCACTAACTGTTGTCCCATGCTGCAGGAAGTGTATCAGAAATGGGCCATCTTGCATAACCTTTCCTGCACTCGTGTGGATGGTCTTGGCTTTTTCGGTGGTGGTGACCCTGGATGCTTCCACTGGAGACTTTGTCGTTTTGATTCTGGTTCGAAGTGATGACATCATGACTCGTCTCCAGCCACCACTCGGGCCAGGAACTCATTCCCCTCCCTAGCATAGCGCTGCAGATGATCCAGGAAGTGTGAACATTTCCGACGCTCAATTCGACCTCGGCGGCTATGGCTTTCACTGCCACTCGGCGGTTCTGGGTAATGAGTGCATCAACCAGCTGGAGGATGTCATCGGTACTGCAGTGTGGTGCTCCAGACCGTGTATCATCGGCTAACGACACCCGTCCTTCCCTGAAGCGCTTGTGCCACGCCTTGACCCTGCAAGGGACATGCAGTGTGGTGCTCCAGACCGTGTATCATCGGCTAACGACACCCGTCCTTCCCTGAAGCGCTTGTGCCACGCCTTGACCCTGCAAGGGACATGCGGTGTGGTGCTCCAGACCGTGTATCATCGGCTAACGACACCCGTCCTTCCCTGAAGCGCTTGTGCCACGCCTTGACCCTGCAAGGGACATGCAGTGTGGTGCTCCAGACCGTGTATCATCGGCTAATGACACCCGTCCTTCCCTGAAGCGCTTGTGCCACGCCTTGACCCTTGCAAGGGACATGCAGTGTGGTGCTCCAGACCGTGTATCATCGGCTAATGACACCCGTCCTTCCCTGAAGCGCTTGTGCCACGCCTTGACCCTGCAAGGGACATGCAGTGTGGTGCTCCAGACCGTGTATCATCGGCTAATGACACCCGTCCTTCCCTGAAGCGCTTGTGCCACGCCTTGACCCTTGCAAGGGACATGCAGTGTGGTGCTCCAGACCGTGTATCATCGGCTAATGACACCCGTCCTTCCCTGAAGCGCTTGTGCCACGCCTTGACCCTTGCAAGGGACATGCAGTGTGGTGCTCCAGACCGTGTATCATCGGCTAAT
This sequence comes from Hymenopus coronatus, assembly GCA_030762935.1. NCBI lineage: Eukaryota > Metazoa > Arthropoda > Insecta > Mantodea > Hymenopodidae > Hymenopus > Hymenopus coronatus. The sequence continues at coordinate 106,101,373 of CM060886.1, read as the reverse complement.
GACACCCGTCCTTCCCTGAAGCGCTTGTGCCACGCCTTGACCCTGCAAGGGACATGCAGTGTGGTGCTCCAGACCGTGTATCATCGGCTAATGACACCCGTCCTTCCCTGAAGCGCTTGTGCCACGCCTTGACCCTGCAAGGGACATGCAGTGTGGTGCTCCAGACCGTGTATCATCGGCTAACGACACTCGTCCTTCCCTGAAGCGCTTGTGCCACGCCTTGACCCTTGCAAGGGACATGCAGTGTGGTGCTCCAGACCGTGTATCATCGGCTAACGACACCCGTCCTTCCCTGAAGCGCTTGTGCCACGCCTTGACCCTGCAAGGGACATGCAGTGTGGTGCTCCAGACCGTGTATCATCGGCTAATGACACCCGTCCTTCCCTGAAGCGCTTGTGCCACGCCTTGACCCTGCAAGGGACATGCAGTGTGGTGCTCCAGACCGTGTATCATCGGCTAACGACACCCGTCCTTCCCTGAAGTGCTTGTGCCACGCCTTGACCCTGCAAGGGACATGCAGTGTGGTGCTCCAGACCGTGTATCATCGGCTAACGACACCCGTCCTTCCCTGAAGTGCTTGTGCCACGCCTTGACCCTGCAAGGGACATGCAGTGTGGTGCTCCAGACCGTGTATCATCGGCTAACGACACCCGTCCTTCCCTGAAGCGCTTGTGCCACGCCTTGACCCTGCAAGGGACATGCAGTGTGGTGCTCCAGACCGTGTATCATCGGCTAACGACACCCGTCCTTCCCTGAAGTGCTTGTGCCACGCCTTGACCCTGCAAGGGACATGCAGTGTGGTGCTCCAGACCGTGTACCATCGGCTAACGACACTCGTCCTTCCCTGAAGCGCTTGTGCCACGCCTTGACCCTGCAAGGGACATGCAGTGTGGTGCTCCAGACCGTGTATCATCGGCTAACGACACCCGTCCTTCCCTGAAGTGCTTGTGCCACGCCTTGACCCTGCAAGGGACATGCAGTGTTCGCCGTACATTTGTGACACTCCTTCCGCTGTCAGAAAACGAACACCTCTTTGCTCTTCTTTTGACGCCTCCATTTCAATGCGACTGGCATCGTTAGACGACTGATGCATGCTGCTGCTAGTGTGTAAGTCACGTGACGTGCACGCGTGTCCTCTAGCGGCGGGCTGTAAACTCACGCTCCGGTCAGAACCACACTTCGTTACACACGCCACGATATTACCATCCTGTCACCGGCTCATTTCTTTTTGAGCGCCCGTTATACTTAATATAATATATGGTAAAACATTTTACCTAGTTCGAATTTGCGTGTGAATTCACATTGCGGTGTATGTGCAGTCCGAGGAGGAGAAATGCGCGGCAACCTCTCTCCCTCTGCTTCTCCGTTTACTTCGAATACATGCAACCACCGATGTGAAATGAAGTCATGTTATTCTATTTTAGCCTAGAAGAGTAATCCAATGAGAATGCCGATAGGCTCCTTAACAGCTAATTTTCAGCGCGAAATTAAACGCTAAAAATCTGTCGCATTTGTCGCGACCTTGGAGGTAATCTATACCTTTTCCCCCAGGCTTCGTGACTGCCGTATCCGTGGAGTTTCAAACTTATTTTTCCCCATACGGTATTTGGATATCGCGAATGCAATACTGAACATTACTGAATAGTAACTGAAATGTACTGACCATTAACATTTTGGAAAAAAAAAACATCGTCGGTAGCTACTCTTAATTTAGAAAACTTCATCTAACTATCGACCATGTCAACACTGAGGTCTGATTGAGTTGCGATTCTTTACTTTCCCTCGTACGTATATAAAATATAAACAATCTGATGAGTTCCATTCACGTGACTTTCTCTACATCTCTACAATTAATTATTGTTAAAAAGCTTATTCTTCTATTTACTTAATACTAATCGAGAAAAAAATTAGCAGAAAGGGTGTTATTATTTGCTTCCTTGTAAATAGAAGGGAAACTGAAGGTTAAATCGATAGACAAACGTTTTAAAAGCTGATTTCTATGTGACTGAAGTTCCTTTGTTTGTATGGACAGGAGTTGACAGGAGCTTTTTGAAGCTGAAACTAATAACAAGGAATGTCTAAAAAATGATCAGCCCCACGAAAAAATGTATATAACATAAATTGTGTGTTTTAACGAGATCTATACCTTCTCTTAAGTACATTTTTGTCTTACGGTTATGAGTTATGCAAAATTCCACAAAAGTCATCGTGAATAATGAGCTCTTCAGATGCTATTTCCAGAAAATTGAAGATCTACATTATATTGTCATTAAAATCGTTAGTGCCATTTTTTAGAAAATCAAAATTTTCGATTTTTTTCCATGTAACGGGTAGTTGAGGGTGGGGTTATTTTCTTGAAAATCTTCGTGTCGCATCCTTGGAAGCTACCGACCGAACTTTCACAAATTAGTAAGAACACCTCAGCTCAATTGGGAATAAATGGATACTGTATCCTCTGCACTAATGCAATAGGATATAGATGGTGTGTAGCCAACACACATAGACACAGACAGACAAACATACAGACACATACACGGACATTTTTCTAAAAAGCTTGTTTTGGATTCAGGGATCCGGTGAAATCTCAGTATCGAATTTTGGGTGCAATACAATACTTTCTTTATACACCATGTACATAGTACGTATAGAGAAAGTAAAAATAATAAATCTACAATATCATACCCTGGTATCTAATTTCTTAAACCTGGGCATATATTCCAAATCTATATTATTTATTTATACATTTATTTACTTCCGTTTCAAAAACAGTATTTAATTTATAGTTTTCTATCGCAAAAGCTTCTGTTTATTTTTAAATAATGTAAATAGCACATCGTTATATATTTTTACAAAGGAATGTGTTACAAAGCACTTTATAAATTACGTCATGATTCTTAAGAAATAAATATTTTTCTTTCCAAATTTTTAGAATGTTAATTCAAAATCTTCTCGGGCTTCTAGCCAGGTAAAAACTTGGCTTGACACCAACGTTTCGAAGAAGTGCATCTTCCTCGTCTTCAGGGTGAACTGATGGTTTGGGCTTGCGGAGACTGGTATTTATAAGAGCTGGGATGAAGCTAACATCTGATTGGTTCGCGAGATATTATGGCAGTTCTTATTTTAGAATGTTATTTCCCTCGAGTACAATAGAGGGCCTTGAAAAAAAGAAAACATTCTTATATGGATTGTTGCCAACGAATTGTACATGAAAACACATAATTTTTAGTTTAACATAGATTTAAGGAGCCATATTATCACATGAACTGACACTTTTCTGACCAACCCTGTTTTTACACTGCTAACACCAACTTCATAAATATGGTTTCGCGTATCAATAGTATTTAATAGGACCACCAAAAATAGACTCGGCATAATTTGATTCATTTCCAATAATAATGCGACTTGCAACACCTTTTTTGTATTCAATGCCCTCGACAGCATAAAAATCATGCATAATTTTAACATCCATTATTGAAAATGGTGATTTATTGATTTCAATTAACTGCAATAGTTACTATAGACAACAATAAATGAATGGTTACCATGACAGCAATCAAGTTCACGACATGAGTAATAAAAAAATGAAAACTGTTCATTGATATAAAATTTCATATGCTATATTATAATATATCCTGCATTAAAAACTTATTTTCTTAAACTAAAATTGAGTATTTTGTTCAACTTTGTGCAAAAGTAGTTTTATTAACTCGTGGGGTTTGACCCACTCATTAATTAATAAATCTCGACTTTTGTGTGTAGTTAAATAATATACTATTAACACATTTCTTATATCCATTACTTTACAGATAAATTTATCTAACTACTAAATGCAACTCACTATAACATTCTTAATGCAACCAAACCAAACTGAACACTATGCAATATAATTCTTAAACCAAGCTTGGTTTGGTTGCATTAAGAATATTTTACTGAGTTGCATTTAGTAGTATTAGATAAATTTATCTGTAAAATTTATATATATATATTATCTTAATACAATTTCATACACCTATTTTTTAATGTATTATTCATTAATTTAATTTAATTATATTATTAAATTATCTTCTTTATTTACTTTAATTTACACAATTTAAAAAAAATATATTACGAATTATATATTAGTCTTAGTATTTATCTTTAAAAATACATATTTGTTAAAATTATTCATTAGTCATGAATAATTAATGTAATCTTTAATTAATTTTAAGTTAATTCTCTATTTAAAGTATTTGGTTTATTTCCTATTAATTTTTTCCCTTCTTTTAATTTTTTTTCTTTTGTTATTTTGATTTTTTTTATAAATTGAAATAAAAATAAAATATTCCAAGTAATCCCTTTTAAAAATTAGATACTACATTTATACTAGAACTAGTACAATGTACATAGTAGGTCGAGAAGGTATCGTATTTCGTTCAAAAATCCCAAACCGAGATTTCACCGAAAATACATATTTTAGGGTCCCTGAAAAAGACATTTTTAGAAAAATATCCGAATATGTGTGAACCATTTTTGAGATAGCGAAATATTTTGAAAAATGTTCCTAATAAAGGGTAGTCAGGAAGATAGTGAACTTAATTACTAAGGTGTTTTTGAGTTATGCTGCACACACGGATCTTTTTCTAAAATACGTTTATTGAACTTACGGTTGCTCAAAAGATGTTTTTCTGGAGAAATCACGGTGTCGATTTAAGTGTAATGCAGAAGGTAATTAATTTGCAAATTATTTAAATTCAGACTTAAATTTGCCTCAGGAGGATTCTCCAAATCCACTGTAACCAAAATAGCATATCGACTTAAGTATACGCCACTGCGTAGTCTTACAAATTTCCCCCTCCTTCACCTCTCTGTCTCTTTTTCCTGTTTTCCTTTGCTTCTGCATATGGTATATGGTAATATGTTTTTATTATTTCAATGCGAATTCAAATGGGAATAAGACACGTGACTAAAAGGAGACGGAAAGTGCGAGAGGAAAGGAAAAAGTAATGAAAAGGGGTTGAAGGCTTGGAGGGGGGTGTGCGGAAACAGCGTTTCATTCCTTGCATGCTCACTGGCTTTCTGACATTGCAAACTGAAACAAATTGTGACGTCACTTCATCTTCCTTCCTTGTACAAAAAAGTATGCATAGGGTGTATCGAAGAAATGGCAACCATCTGATTCAAAAATATAGGGTAACCGATAAATAAACTGTAAAACTTTTTTGTTTATCCTTTTTGCTTTCTCTCTAGACAGATACCTCTGTAGAAGATAGTAGAAGAATTAGAGGTATTAGAGGCATGAGTGTGCAGATTTTACGTGGTGGGAGATCCAAATATGTGGAATAATAAAAGTCCTATAACAATTTCATCTATCTTGAAAGGTAACGGATATAATCGCCCTTTATTGAATACATTATTTGAAGATATTGGCAAACGGAAGTGACTTAAAAGTCGCATGTCTTGTATAGAAAAGATATTAAACTCCACCAAAAAAAATCGATACCGAGATTTCACCGGAAATATATGTTTTAGGGTCCCCTGTATCCAAAAAAGGTATTTTCAGAAAAAGGTCCATGTGTCTGTGAACACGATAACTCAAAAGCGAAAAGTCGGTAAAATACCAAACTTGGTATTTTAGTTTAGTATCTTTCAGGGATGCTAAACGAAGATTTTGAGAAAAATCCCCCCACCCAAAACTACCCTTTACATGAACTCTTTTCGAAAATTTTCATTTTCTAGAAAATGGCTCTAACGATTTTGATTAAAATATCGTATATTAAAGATATTTGCCTGACAAATAAAATATATATTTTGAATTTTCTGGGAATAGCTGCTGAAGACTACTTTATTCTGAACGAATTTTACGGAATTTTGTGTAACTTATAAAACGTAAGAGATAGACAAAAACTTACCACACAAAATATGTAGAGCACTTTAAAAAACACAATTTACGTTATATACATTTTTTTCGTGGAGTTGATTGTTTTTACTTTCTCCATACGCACTATGTACATAGTGTATAGAGAAAGTATTGCACTCCACCCAAAAATTTGATACCGAAATTTCACCGGAAATATGTTTTAGGGTCCCCAATATCCAAAAACAGAATTTTCACAAAAAGGTCCGTGTGTGTGTGTGTTTGTGTGTGTGTCCGTGTGTCAGTGTGTCCGTGTGTCTGTGAACACGATAACTCAAAAACGAAAAGTCGGTAAAATACCAAACTTGGTACTTAAGTTAAGTATCTTCCAAGGATACGACACGAAGATTTTGAGAAAAATGCCCCCACCCCCAAATACCCTTTACATGGAACTTTTTTCGAAAATTTTGATTTTCTCAAAAATGGCTCTAACGATTTTGATTAAAATTTTGGATATTAAACATATTTACCTGAAAAATAAAATGTATATCTTGAATTTTCTGGGAATAGCCTCTGAAGAGTAGTTTATTCGGAACGAATTTTACTAAATTTTGAATAACTGCTAAACCGTAAGAGATGGGCAAAAACTTACTACATAAAAAATGTAGAGCACATTAAAACACACAATTTATGTTATATACATTTTTTGTGAAGTTTGTCGTTTTTGAGACATTCCTTATTTTTGGTTTCTGCTATGAGAAACGTATACTTTTCTCATACAGGAACTTGTCAACTCCTATCTATATAAACAAAGGAACTTCATTGACATAGCAACCAGCTTCTGACTATCACTTTAACCTACGGTTTTCCTTTATGTCGCTTCTACTTACAAGGAAGCGAGTAATTAGACCATTTCTGCTAATTTTTTCTGATTAGCATAAAGTAAATAGAAGTATAAGCTTTTTAAGAATTATTTGTAGCAGGGATATGGAGAAAGTCATGTGTATGGTACACATCAGATTTTTTTAGATATTCCTTGTTTTTGGTGTCAGCCACAGAAAAACATACTTTTCTCATACAGGAATTTGTCAAGTAGTATCCATACAAAGGAACTTCAGTCACTTAGCATCCTGCTTTTGACTATCACTTTAACCTATGCTACTCCCTTATTTCGCTTCTACTTACAAGGAAACAAGTAATAAGACTATTTTTGCTAATTTTTTCTCGGTTAAAAAATGAAATAGCCTGTTATTTATGGACGCTCTTTAACTGCTTTGGTTCTCAGCGTCCCATTTTATATTGGGCGTGAAAGATCGCTTAATTTTGCTCAGAGGCCTCTCTTATGAGGCTTGAGGTTCTTTTACGTGCCGTAAATCTACGACACGGGACCCACAGCTTTACTTCCCTTCCGAAGGAAGCCATGCTAAGGATTTTTACGCCCGAAAAAATCCATCGTCCTCCGCCGGGTTTGAACCCGCGATCTTGGGTATATGAAGTTATCATTGGTAACCATTACACCACGAAGGGCGACTTTTCTCGGTTAGCAAGAAGTAAGTAGAAGCATAAGCTTTTTAACAATAATTTATTGCAGAGTTGTAGAGAAAATCATGTGAATGGAACACATCAGTTTATTATTTTTTTTTTTTTTTTACGGTCGTGCCAATATTTGATTTGCTTTGTGCTTGAAATCCGGGGCCGCGCCGTGGCCGAGTGGTTAGACCACTCGACTCTCACCTAGACGGCCGGGGTTCGATCCCAAGCGACCGCATGTGAGATTTGTGGTGGACAAAACGGCGCTGGGGCGGGTTTTCTCCGGGTACTCCGGTTTCCCCCGCCATCGCATTCCACCGGTGCTCCATCATCATTCATGTATCATCAGTGTCACCGCCTGCGGTGCCATTAGTAGTTAAAGCGGGCGTTAAACACTACCACAAAAAAAAAAATGCTTGAAATCCGGTTCGCCACGTACCATGACGAGGTTGCCACCGTTGATGATCTTTGCACACGTGTGTTTGAAGTAGCCTTAGAGATTGAGCAGAATGCAGAAGCTCTAACCAGGACAGGGCTAAACTGGCTAAGAAAATGCGATGCCTCTATAGCTTCTAAAAGAGCGTTGAACATTTACTGTGAATGAGCATATATTATTTATGTCGCAATTATTGACTATTAATAAATGCCCTGTTTAGCAAAGATGTGGCTTTGATTTAATTATTCCATAATACACCTTAATGAGGTAGCTATTCGATCATATTCACGAGACCTGAACTAAAAGCTGCACAAAATTTAGTCTAATGGTGAAATATAAAGCAAATTAAAATGTGAATTATGGAGTCAGACTGAAACATTTAATACCATAGCCGGAGTTTGAAGCACTGATCTCCCGCTCTCTAGTCGGTTGCTCTACCACGGCAAAATGCATGCACGGCATTAAATTTCTCAACTGACTTGCATGTTTCCCGGTAAACCAAAAGGTGATCTCAAATTATTTTCAGATGACAACTCCAATCTTGAGTATTTTAAGTCCCTGGATTCATAGTATAGCCAACTATTATGTTCAGCAACCGGCTAGAAACCGGGAGATACGTGGTTTAAATCCCGGCTATATCCAACTCCGTTCCTACACACGCCTTGTGTGAAAAAACAATTAAATCAACATGTACAATTGTTTTTGGAAAAAATACTCTGTTTTGCTAACCTTTTGTAGTTGGTTTGTGTTTGAATTTTGGGCAAGTACACAGTGCTGTAGTGGTTTGTCGGGTATTTAAACGCAATTTGGAAGTCCTGCACGTCCCACATCACCAATCCGAAGGTAGTAAGAACAATTTCTTGACAGAGGATGTATCTATTATCAAGAAACGATTGTTAGAGTTTGTGAAAGTTTTTTACGGAGCCCTAAATCAGTACGAGAGCCGGTCAACAGTTGCAGATGTGAAACGGTGTGAAAGATTGTACAGAAATAAATGTACTTATTACCGTAAAAATTGAAGCTGGTACAAAAACTGCAGCCTGGTGATCCATCAAGGAGAATTTTTGATCATGATCAAAGAGGAATACAGATTCTTTTTCCAACAAGACGAGGTCCTTCTATATTTGGCATTCAAATGTCCGTGAGTACCTCAATAGACGCCTGCCAGGTAGACAAACAGGTATCGTAACAGCCAGACGGCTTCTGTTCATGGTCACCTCTATCACCTGAATTTATACGGTGTGATTTCCTACTATTGGGCTACGTCAAGTACAGTATTTACATCCCTCCACTTCCAGCGACGTTAGCGGAATTGAGAAGGCGCATTACCTCATTCAGCGAGAGTATCTCATAATACTGTGTCCCGTTGAATCGCTACCGCAAAGAAATGTAAAATATATTCTCACACAGTCAAGTTGTAAATATGCTTTTCACATTGTCTTGTGAGGAAACTTTCTATGTTTAGTGACAATGAAAATTATGACCCTACTGCGTGATATGGCAACACATAGAGTTAAAATGGTGGAATTCACGGTATAGCAGAAAGTGAAATGTTGCTATTGGTTAACCGAATTGAAGTTCCTAATTGCAGTACAAAGAAGATTTAGGCAGGAATATAGTTAAAATGTTCCAGATCGTCTTACCATTGTGAAATGTCATAATCAGCTGTTGGCAACAGGATCTGTACTGAAGCGGCAAAAAACCAATGTCCGCAGCTACAATTTAATATGTAAGGCAAGCATTTCAGTGTAGCCAATTCAACGGGCCAGATACTGCGAAGACGACTGTTCACACTGTTGTCCATAATAGACTGAGACTTACAGCACACAAAATCCAACTTATGCAAAAGTTGCAGCGGAGAGATAAACCCAAACGCTATTGCACTGTTATCATTGATGATGACAATGAATTCCTCAACCACAAGGCATTCTCAGATGAAGCAACCTTTCACCGTTATAGCATATGGGTTTTCTCTTTGCTGAAAGCACAGAAATAGGGACAGCATACCTAGATGTACTCGAGAACTATGCAGTCCAGCAAATACAGAACTCCACTACAGGACCTGGCTGACTTCCGAAGGCTGAACACATGGAGGGAGATAGAGTTCCGTCCAGCGGCGGCTACTGTGTAGGAGCACAAGAGCACGTGAACCTCCAATATTTCTTAGTGGACCTCCTTTTCCTCTTTCAGGAAACATTTAATAAAATGCGCTATCCGGTGCCACTTGTTTGAATATACCGCGCTCTGCTCTTCAGATTGAACACAGCCGAGTACCTGAGTATGTGACAACAACGCTTGTAGCACAGGCCTCGTGTGCTAGTGTATAACCAACGTTTAGTAGCTCTGCGCTTGCGCGGGCAACAAACCAGCTCGGAATTTTACAGCCAGAAATGAGCACAGTGCGACCGTGCACATTAACATCTCCAGGGTTCTGTTTATCAGCAGGAGGTGCTGCTATCTTTGAGATTTAGTTAAAACTATCTGAAAGTGCAACTGCAGTCTTTGTGAGACGCGCTATTTTTCTTAGTAATTTGCATTTTATGCGAGAGTTAAGCAGTTCATAACAGAAAACAATCTCAACGAAGGAACTTTTCCGAAGATTGTTATCACTACGACCATGACTTCATAAGAACCAGTAATATGCTTTTCCACAATAAAAAGAATTGAAACCTTTACTAGGAATACGATGGGTGAAGACCGACTTTCAGCACTGGCATAGCTTACTGTTGAGAAGAAACTGGTCAACAGCATAAAATGCTTTAATCACCGAGTGATAGAAAAGTTTGCATATTTGAAAAACCGGTGCGTGGAATTTCTATACAAATAAATATGGTGTTAACTGTGTAATTCAAACAATGTAAATATTATTCACTGTAAATACCATTCTTCATATGACTTCACCCCTTCATCACCTCATATTGCTGTTAACTCTCGAAGACTAAGAAATTCAACATCTTTACAATACTGGGTAGGTGACGATTTGCGTAACAAACTTATAATTCTTGTTACTAGGCACTATCATTGTTTCTAATATTACTAGATTTGATGTTGCGGCGGTGGTAAATTGCTGATTTTGTGAACACCTGCATTTTTAATCCACGAGCCGCCACTGGTTCCGTTTTGATATTCTTTGGGCCATCAGAAACGCACCTGTGGATATTGTCGCGATTATAATTCTACGACGTGGGGTATAGCTATTAGAGGGTGGTAAAAGGAAGACAGATGGTAGAGCAATGATAACAACTGGACTTAAATTAAGCTAATATATTAAGTAAGATTAAATAACCTGTTGGTTTACAAAGGTGGGGATGGCAAACTATTCTATTAATGCAGGCCAATATCGTTCTGATTATAAACATAAATCCTTACCATAATAAATATGTCATGGTGTGTCTAGGCGAGGTGAGAGATGAAGTAGTCAAAGTGGTGACGGTTGAGCCCGGAGCGACGCCTCAAGACGCACACAAGCAAAATAGAGGTCCCCCGACGGTCAAAGACAATAGCCCCGGAGGACGGGTCTGCTGTCCCTTAAATAGATTTAGTGGCGTCCCGGGAAGAGCATTCCAGCATTCACGCCCTCATAGTGGGTAGACTTAGCCAATCATCACCGAATGCTTAAATGTTCTAGAGTATCCTGTGTGACGCCAAAGTGCGAATTTGCACGTAAACCGACGGAGGTTGATGGCATCAAAAGTCCACTGGGAGTGCCATCGGAAGAGGCTAGTCGCTTCCATTCGTTATTTCATCAGCTTATAACAAAGCTTGTATGTAAGCTCAAATCCCAATAAATCCAGATTAATTAATTCGTAATTATTAAAACATTACTAAAACAATATAAATTAAACTCTCTCCTATGACACATGCGTCAATATTTATCGAAACTTGGTGAGCTTGTCTAACATACAATCTAATTCCGGCTATTCTATATATCTATTAGTTTAGGATATATTAAGGTTTCTTCGTGGTAGCGGTTCGTATAGATTGAGTCGTTTGCATTAATGCAGTAATTTCTTCTAGGTTTTAGAAGGACATACTACAATAAGCATGCATAAAAAGCACAGTAAATTCTTTACTGTTAGCACATTATCTATCTAGTAGGTTTTACTTTCATCCTTAGAATATAATTGTTATGCATAAAACTTAGAAAAAGAGCTTACTTCTTAGATGACACTAAGAGAAATCTAAGTCTGCGTTTCCCAAGACATTGCTTGATTAGTAAATATTCATAATCAAGTAAAATGGCTGCCATTCTTCAAGTTCAGACTTAAAGGACGTTAAAGAAAGAAAACAACCTAGAGTTCCTGACTTCAAGTAATTATATCAATTCGATAAACAGATTGTGGGATAGTTATTTTAGTGGCAGCACAGATAAAGCACGGCGAGGAACCTAAATTGTGAACAAAGAATGTGGATTTTTTAGCTATCTGTCAGATCCTAAGGTATTGGGAAAGATATATGAGAGTCCACCAGACAGCGTTGCCAACTTCAAAGAAATTTCGTTGATTTTCACAAATATCTGGCAAATTAAAGAATCAAAAATATGTTCAAAGAACTTGCAAACATTGTTCATGTGCTCTTGCTCGGTATACAAAATTATTATAGTTTAAAAGAAATTGTCTGCTTAGAAAATATGGAAGAGACATTCACTATACCCGCCAGTAACTCGTTTTGTGAGGTCATTGTTGTGTTACCCACACTGTAATAAAACAGCAAGATTTTTTTCGTCGATAAAGCTACTTTCTCAATGAGATGCAAGCTCACACGTAACGCAGCATAAGCGCAAGCGCAAGGGAAGATCATTCGCCAATGCAGTATAAGCGTAACGCAAGTAGTTGGCACGGGTTTCTTAGATCTATACATTGTATACATGCGGATATCTTCCAAGCACTCCATAAGTTTCAAATTGAATAACATAACCAACAATAAACATATAAGAATATTCACTAAATCTTTCAAATCTTTCAAATTATTATTGAAAATAGTGCAGAAAATGATAAAACTCCACATTTATTAAACTAAGAATTTCCACTCTGCGCCTTCGATTTAAGAGAACCAATAAATATAGACGCAGATAATAATTACATTTATTAAATCAAAGGAGGATCCGCAAGAATACTATCATAACCTCTTGAGGGAAATTAGAAATGGCGCGGCACGGCCACATAGAAGAGCATGCATGTACAGCAGCCGATGCAAAATCTTGCAGTGTGGTCTGTTGTTTAATTCATGGACAATACATAGAGAAAAGAAGCAGAATTCGTCCTCTTTGCACATAACGCAAGCCTAAAGTTTGGAATTTGCGATAGCGTTTTGCGTGTTTCTATGTGAATGCTTACATTAAATAACATGAGTGCAAAGGCTTGAGCTTCCATAACGTCTGCACTTACATCTTATTGTGAATGTAGCATAAGTCTGATTAAACGAAACAAAGGAATAAATTAGACAAAAAGTTGTGAAAATCGACGAATTCTGCTTCTTTTCTCTATGTATTGTCCACGAATTTAACAACAGACCACACTGTCTGTAATTCCTCCGAAATGATGACAAAATCTAGGATATGTTCTTGAGTGATCGACGAATCAAAGTTCGCGAAATAGTAGAGGGCACGTACCTATCACAAGTACAGTGTTTTCAATTTTGCACCAAAAATTAGGTCTCACAAAGGTATCGGTAAGATGGGTAATGCGTTTGCTCTTAATGGAGAATAAATGTAATCGTGTGATCGATTCGGAAGTTGTTTTGGCACTTTTCCGTCGCAATCCTGACGAGTTTCTGCGTCGAAACACAACTGTGGATGAAACATGGATACACTACTGCACTCCAGAGACAAAAGTACTGTCGAAACAGTGGGATTTTAAAGACGAAGAAGGCAAAGGGGGTGAAATCTGCAGACAAGATGATGACCTCTATTTTTTGGGATGCACGCAGTATCACCTACATTGGTTACTTGCGAAAAGGAAGAACGATAAATGGAGATTATTATGCATCGTTATTGCCCGGTTGAACGGAGAAATCAAGAAAAATTGCCCATATCTGGTAAAGAACATGAATGTCTTCCATCAAGACAATGCAAGGGTGCACGCCTGCGCAGTTTCGATGGCGAAAATGTTAGAGTTAAGATTCGAATTACAACATCCACCGTATTTACCAGATTTGGCCCCCAGTAACTTTTTTCGTTTCTAAACTTGAGAAAGTGGCCGACTAATTGCGATTCAGGTCTAACAAAGGAGTCATTTCCCAAACAGATGCCTATTTGAGGACCTTCCGAAAACCTACTTTTCGGAAGGCTTAAAACAGTCGAAAAAACGCTAGAAGTTTATCGAGCTAAAAGGAGATTATGTTGGGAAAAAAATACAAAAATGATTTATTTTTATTTTTCTGAGAAATGCATACGGTTTAATGCTAAAGGCCCGGCAAACCGCTACGATCAGTTCGTAAATCAATCATTTTCTCCAAAACCGGTATAAACGTTTTTATCCGTGCTGTTTTTCTTGGGTTCTCCCGTATTACCAGCAAATGCTGAGGCGTTTTATTTAATCCCCAAAATTTCCGGTCTTTTCATTTCGTCTTTCAATCCGGTCTTTCCAGTTATAAGTGTCGGCGATTGAGTTGCGGCCCAAGGTGATGACACTTCGCTTTGTAACTGCATGTTCTTTCCACTGGGGCGGCATAGCGGTCGTCTGTCCGCGCCGGGAGGAGAGTTGAAACGCGAGTTGACTGTCGGTTGTGTGGCGAAACCTAGCGGGTGGATGAAGAACTATCAGCATTGTATAAGGCCCACCTCGGCTGCGCACTCGCTCGGCACACCTGAAGTTTGACTTCATTTCGCGTTTCCACCCCGGGCTCTGACATTTAATAGCGACACAGCGAATCCCTTCCGGTTAGTAGTCCAGTCCAGTCTTTCAAATGATGGTATGACAATTTATGTCAAGTATTAGCGAAAACACAGAATTATGAACTCGTCCAATAATTTATGAAGAAATATAATTACATATTTATCATGACTGAACTGAAATAATGTGATGTTGAACGCGTAGTTTGTTAAACATAAATTCTGAGATGTAGAAAGATACATTAATATAAAGGTAAAGGGAAGACAACAAAAGGAGAAACATCACGCACTGCGACCAATCTAGAAGGAAGGGAAAAAGTGAGGACATCATAGGAGACTACATAGACAAGCTTTTAGGGAGGGGGAATTTTTTTGGAAAGGGGGTTCGAAAGAGAATTGGAAGGGTAAATAATGGCTTATCTCGCCATTGGGTGGAACTGCGGTTTGGGAAGGAAGTGTCGGGAAATGACGGAGATAAATCGAGGTAGGGAGGTTCCGCTAAGCACCCTCGTTAGTGCGAGAAAGTGGCTGTTTGCCGAAAAGTGGCTCAGCAGAAGTGGTGGGTGTTACGGCTGACAGGCAAAATCGAAAGTCCTGACTGCCACCCGGGTAGTTAAGGAAGGTATAGCAGGAGTTACGGGTATCTTTATTGTGCTTGCTTTGTTTGGATGACCTCAACAGAGGTCTTGGGGTGTCTTGATTTGAGCGACGTTCCTGCCCCAGAGGTGGGAAGTTCAGGTGAGTTAGACGCTCTGAAATCCCTACATTTCCAATTCCAATGACCCGTCCCGCAACTGGGGCCGCCAGAGAGGACAAACAAGCAACCCGTGCTACGGAGGGTATTCTTTCCATCAAGTATACATATACACCATCTGCCCACACTGCCATTCACCACCACGAACCTAGAAGCACACCTATAAAATGAGAAAGAAACGGAAATAAGGGACAATGATGGAAAAGAAATCGTTAACTCTGAGAAATCACTCCAATATACAAGTAAACCACATAACCGTTACTCTACTTCTTCGGTGATGTGTATTTAACAGCTAACTTTTTTATACTTTTAAAAACTTAGTGATTCAGTGGTATATAGCTTATGTCCTGCGAAAAGATGAGTGATTTTTAAAGGTGGAATAGTTAATAAACTCCAATCAGTATTTCTACATCAGTGGACCCAATTTTTGACGTGTGCAGATATCCTTTCGTGCGATAAAAGAGTCGCAGAACTCAACGGAGCTATTTAACCCGCGACTTTCGCTTTACTGGGCCGTACTCATTGCAAAACAGGTCAATGGGACACCTAATTGTTTCCTAATTATTCTAATATAAATATGATATATAATATACTAGAGAATATATTCGAATTTCCAGTGAGGAAACAAATTTCAAGTATACCTGCTTTCGTTTTCAACATTCTACATCCCTTTATGTATATCCGCCACTGTAATCAAGATAGCAAAGAGGTTCCTAGGTTTCTTTCTTGCTGACATCTAGCGTGAAAAGTTGAAACTCTTGGGTTACTGAATTCACTCCCGGAGCCACAACTGTTTTCCTCATTACAGCTTTTGCTTTTCCTTCGACTTTTCCCACCCCCCCTTCTCTCTCCCCGAGCGTTGCAGTGTTTGCACAATATAAGAAACCCTCCCATTTTAATGAGGTAGGTATGTCGCTCAAAGAAATCCCCCCCCCCCGCTTTTTATGCGCTTCTATTTTCTTCATCATTGAATTTAAAAATACAGACTGTTGTAGCCATCCTTCTAAAAAAGACGTTCTTCCCATAAAGTGAATAAATTAACGTAATCAAAATTCATATAGCAGAATTAATCTGTAGGATATGCCTTTTAGTACCTTATTCGCCCGGTATGATATTTATATCCCCTTTTTCTTTCTCCACCGCCTACTCCTTGTAGACAGAGGAAGAATTGCATATGGATATCAAAATTTCAGGAGGGACACCCGCGAAAAATTTCCAAAACTACCTAAAATTAATTAATCCTAGATAGCTGGTGTTTCTATCCTTTACGTTAGAGATATCGTGGGGCCACTTGCGACTTCAGAAA
Source organism: Hymenopus coronatus (assembly GCA_030762935.1). Taxonomy (NCBI): domain Eukaryota; kingdom Metazoa; phylum Arthropoda; class Insecta; order Mantodea; family Hymenopodidae; genus Hymenopus; species Hymenopus coronatus. Next base: position 106,084,682 of record CM060886.1, on the reverse strand, counting down.
TAAAATGATTTTGTGGCTAATGAAGTGAGAAAACCCAACAGATAAATAAGAGTAACTTGATAATAAAAGATGAAAAGAAACGAAAGAAATATAATAAATGAAATAAATAAGAAAGAAAAATAACGCTAATAGAGGGAATTTAAGGAAATAAATAAAGTAACAAATAGAATGTAATCTCGAATAAAAAGAGAATAAAAACTACTTAAATAAAGCTAGCTATATTAAAAGGGAAACGGACATCAGAAATAAAATGGCTTCGAAGTACGAAAGATCATGAGTCCAGCAAGAGGAAGCTAGGACGAGTCGTTAAGGAACAAAAGAAACTGGTATTTCAAAGCCTAGAAGTTCAGAGCTGCAGACAATGAAGTGAAAACCCCAGACGAAATTCACGCTCTACCAAACACAAAATGTGTAATCAGGTGTGCTAAAGTACTAATAATTGGAAGAACATACCGGGGCGTCTAAAATTGTGAGACCCAATGGTAACGCGACAAAATATAAAAATGCAACATATTCTCAGCAAATAAAATCGGTGAAAGTAACAGAAATAGCGAAACTCTAGGCATATCCTAGAAAATGGGCGGGGAATAGACTCTTGTCTAGCTGCGGGGGATCCGATAAAGACGGTGTTCATATGGTCACTTGAGCGTCGGACACCGTGTAGTGAATCCGCGTCGCGTTAGTGTACAATTCCGTGATGTGAAGAAGTTGATTAACGTGGGAAGGGAATAATTAAAAGGGAGATTACTGTAACGGGGAAGGTGAAATAGTTAATTTAATTTGTGAACGATTTTTGGCGAGACTCGGCCCTGAAACAAATTCTTGGAATTTGGACGGCCAGGGGGGGCTTGTGAAATATCAAGTGCGGGACAATAAAGGGCACTCAGGAATAAGTGAGAGAGTGTCATTAAGGTTCCTCCCCCCCAAGCCCTGAGATCACCATACCATTTCCTAAGCTAGCCGGCAACCCAATCTTTTCCTTCTCCCCCTCCAAAGCTCCCAACCAAAACAGCCACACTAAGTATGCTTAATAAATATTTTTATTACTTTCTCTACACGTACTATGTACATAGTGTATAGAGAAGGTATTGTAATGCACCCAAGCATTCGATACCGAGATTTCACCGGAAATGCATGTTTTGAGACCCCCTTAATCCAAAAACAGCATTTTTAGAAAGATGTGTGTGTGTGTGTCTGTCTGTGTGTATGTGTGTGTGTGTGTGGGCAGCATAGCTCAAAAACGAAAAGTCCGTTAAAAACCAAACTTGGTATCTAGGTTTGGTATCTTCCAAGAATGCGACACGAATATTTTCAAGAAAATCCCCCCCAACTACCCCTTACATGGAACTTTGATCGAACATTTTGAGGTTCTCAAAAATGGTTGTATCAATTTTGATTAAAATATTATGTATTAAAGATATTTACCTGACAAATAAAATGCATATCCTGAATTTTCTGGATGCTGTGAATGACTTTTACGTAATTTTGCATAACTGCTAAACCGTATGAGATGGACAAAAAATTAACACACAAAAAATGTAGAGCACGTTGAAGCACACAATTTATGTAATATACATTTTTTTTTTTTTTTTTTTTTTTTTTTTTTTTGTGGAGTTGATCGTTTTTTAGATATTCTTTGATACGGGTTTCAGCTTAAAAAAAAACAACATACTTTTCTCATACAGTAATTTGTCAACTCCTGTCCCTACAAACAAAGGAACTACAGTCACATAGTAACCAGCTTTTGACTATGACTTTAACCTAAGGTACTCCCTTATTTCGCTCCTACTTACAAGAAAGCAAGTAATAAGACTATTCTATTTTTTTCTCGATTAGCATGAAGTAAATAGAAGCATAAGCTTTTAACAATAATTTGTTGCAGAGATGTAGAGAAAGTCATGTGAATGGAACGCATCAGCTTTTTAATAATTACACCATGGCATCTTTGAGGGTGTAAATTATTATGCCGCTTGCTGGTCTTGGTATAAATTTCACTGAATTGTGTACAGGCGTTTTATTTTTCACTGTGAGACTATACAATTTGCTCCAAAATATCTGTTAGTAGTTTCATTGTCCAAAGGAATTATTACTTGTTATATCTTCTTCTTCATCATCCCCACCACCACTATTTTCTTCATCTAAAGAATTGCATGCCATTGTCTGTGAATTCAACTTCATTTCCATCCGAAGCAATACTAATATCTAAAAGGGGGCCATTATCTTCAGCTAGGTATTTAGTGACAATAGATTCAAAATTTGTATTTGAAATACGTATGCGATCTTCCTTTCTGCTTCATTTTACTTTCTCTACACGTATAATGTACATAGTGTATAGAGAACATATTGTATTGCACCCAAAAATTTGATACCGAGATTTCACCGGAAATAATACGTTTTAGGATCTCCTGCATCCAAAAAAAGCATTTGCAGGAAAAGGTCTGTGTGTGTGTGTGTGTGTGTGTGTGAACACCATGACTAAAAAATCTGATGTGTTCCACTCACATGACTTTCTCTACATCCCTCCAACAAATTATTGTTAAACAGCTTATGTTTCTATTTACTTCATGCTAATTGAAAAAAAAAATAGCAGAAATAGTCTTATTACATGCTTCCTTGTTAGTAGAAGCGAAATAAGGGGGTACCATAGGTTAAAGTGATAGTCAAAAGCTGGTTGCTATGTAACTGAAGTTCCTTTGTTTGTATGGACACGAGTTCACAAGGTCCTGTATGAGCAAGTATAAGTATTATAGCTGAAACCAAAAACAAGGAATATCTCAAAAGAATCAACTCCATGAAAAAAATGTATGTAACATATATTGTGTGTTTTAAGGTGCTTACATTTTTTGTGTGGTAAGTTTTTGTCCATCTATTACGGTTTAGCAGTTATGTAAAATTCCGTAAAATTGACCCAGAATAAAGTAGTCTTCAGAGGCTGTTCCCAGAAAATTCAAAATACACATTTTATTTGTCAGGTAAATATCTTTAATATACGATATTTTAATCAAAACCATTAGAGCCATTTTTTAGAAAATAAAAATTTTCAAAAAAAGTTCCATGTAAAGGGTAGTTTGGGGTGGGGGGATTTTTCTCAAAATCTTCGTGTCGCATCCCTGGAAGATACTAAATTTGGTATCTTACCGACTTTTCGTTTTTGAGTTATCGTGTTCACAGACACACGGACACACTCGGACCTTTTTCTGAAAATACTTTTATTGAATACAGGGGACCCTAAAACATATATTTCCGGTGAAATCTCGGTATCGAATTTTTTGGAGTGCAATACCTTCTCTATACACTGTACATAGTGCTTATGGAGAAAGTAAAAACGAAAAGTCGGCAAAATACCAAACTTAGTATTTAAGCTTAGTATCTTCCAGGGATGCGACACGAAGATTTTGAGAAAAGTTTCTTTTTTATTTAATTTCGCCTAAATGCATAGGTCTTATAGCGACATCATGTAACAATAAGACATTTTATAAAATGTTTAATACAATATTTACACAAATTAATAATTATATATAGCTTGTAACATTAATTACTGGAATTCTAACAATAATGCTTATATATGTAGTGTATCATACAACACTGTATTAAAAGTATACAGTATTTTACAGTGCAGAAGTAAGTTTACAATCTTTTATATATTTAAACAATGATTATAATTTGATACGTTTGTCGAGTGCTGCCTGAAGATCTGGAGGAATGTTCACAAAATGGCGGTTGCTGTTTGGTGAATACATAGTCATGAGTTAGCTTAGTATGCAGCGGCGGCTGCTGTGTAGGAGCACAAGAGCACGTGAATCTCCATTATTTCTTAGTGGATTTCCTTTTTCTCTTTCAGGAAACATTTAATAAAATGCGCTATCCGGTGCAACTTGTTTAAATATACCGCGCTCTGCTCTTCAGATTGAACACAGCGGAGTACCTGAGTATGTGACAACAACGCTTGTAGCACAGGCCTCGTGTGCTAGCGTATAACCAACGTTTAGCAGCTCTGCGCTTGCGCGGGCAACAAAACAGCTCGGAATTTTACAGCCAAGAAATGAGCACAGTGCGATCGTGCACATTAACACCTCCAGGGTTCTGTTTATCAGCGGGAGGTGCTGCTATCTTTGAGATTTAGCTGAAACTAGCCGGAAGTGCAGTCTCTGTGAGACGCGCTATTTTTCTTAGTAATTTGCATTTTAAGCGAGAATTAAGCTTAAGAGAGAATTGAGCAGTTCATAACAGAAAACAACCTCAACGAAGGAAATTTTCCGCAACTAACCGAGCTACTGAAGAGTGTTATCACTACGACCTTGACTACATCAGAACCAGAAATATGCTTTTCCACGATAAAAAGAATTAAAAAATTTACTAGGAATACGATGGGTGAAGACCGACTTGGCAATGCTGGTATTGAGAAAAATCTGATGTGTACCATTCACATGACTTTCTCCATATCCCTGCAACAAATTATTCTTAAGAAGCTTATACTTTTATTTACTTTATGCTAATCAGAAAAAAATAGCAGAAATAGTCTAATTACTCGCTTCCTTGTAAGTAGAAGCGAAATAAGGGACAACTGTAGGTTAAAGTGATAGTCAAAAGCTGGTTGCTATGTCAAAGAAGTTCCTTTGTCTATATGGATAGGAGTTGACAAGTTCCTGTATGAGAAAAGTATACGTTTTTCATAGCAGAAACCAAAAATAAGGAATATCACAAAAACGACGAACTCCACGGAAAAAATGTATATAACATAAATTGTGTGTTTTAATGTGCTCTACATTTTTTACGTAGTAAGTTTTTGTCCATCTCTTACGATTTAGCACTTATTCAAAATTTAGTAAAATTCATTCCGAATAAACTACTCTTCAGAGGCTATTCCCAGAAAATTCAAGATATACATTTTATTTGTCAGGTAAATATGTTTAATATACGAAATTTTAATCACAATCGTTAGAGCCATTTTTGAGAAAATCAACATTTTCAAAAAAAGTTCCATATAAAGGGTAGTTGGGGTTGGGGGGATTTTTCTCAAAATCTTCGTGTCGCCTCCCTGGAAGATACTAAACTTAAATACCAAGTTTGGTATTTTACCGACTTTTCGTTTTTGAGTTACCGTGTTCACAGACACACACACACACACACACACACACACACACACACACACACACACACGGATCTTTTTGTGAAAATGCTTTTTTTGGATATTGGGGACCCTAAAACATATATTTCCGGTGAAATCTCGGTATCGAATTTTTTGGTGGAGTGCAATACTTTCTCTATACACTATGTACATAGTGCGTATGGAGAAAGTAAAAAACTGGTCAGCACCATTAAAAACTTTAATTACCGAGTGATAGAAAAGTTTGCACATTTGAAAACCGGCGCGTGGAATTTCTGTACAAATAAATTTGGTGTTAATTGAGTAATTCAAACAATGTAAATATTATTCACTGCAAATACCACTCTTCGCATGAACTGCATCAACGGACTTCACCCCTTCATTACTTCATATTGCTGTTAACTCTTGGAGACTATGAAATTCAACATCTTTACAACACTGGATGGCTGATGATTTGTGTATCAAATTTATAATTCTTGTTATTAGGCACTATCATTGTTTCTAATATTACTGGATTTGTGTTGCGGCTGCGGCGATGGTAAAATGCTGATTTTATGAACACTTAAATTTTTATTCCAGGAGCCGCCACTGAGAGTTTTGTATATTTTAATAAATGATATGTTATTTTTTACTTTATGCAGTTTACTATTGCGATTATTTTCAATTTAGTTTTCTTCTACAGCCTGTAGGAATACAATTATTGCTGATCATGTTGTTTAGTGTTACAAAGTACTGTTGCCTTTTTTCCCAATCACAGACTTGAAAGCATAAACTGCAACCTTACACTCTCACTCAGAAGTACATCAAATGACAGTTGAACAAAGAGCTACAAGTTGCAAGAATGTGTTTCCTGCATTCACAACAAGGCGTATTCCTATATGCCAATAATGTGTTATCTGCATTCCAACAATATGTAATTGGTTACAATGAAATCTAATTTATTGACCCTACAAAATAAAAGACCATCAGCCCCGGGTTATGTAAATGTGTGGTAAAAAAAAGAAAGTATACTGAATGAATGAATGAATGAATGAATAAGTATATTTATTGAAATAACAGTATCATACATTGGTTTTCATCAATCGCACGGGTCCACAGACAGTACGTGCTTTTGCAAAACACAAATTAGTAAACAATCAAACAAAATTAAAAGAGTAAACACTAAAATAAAAATTCAAACATATTCAAATACAGAAACTTAAATCTACAACACAGAATAAACCGCATTCAGATGCATTAATGTAGCCTATTATAATAGACAAATACACTTAAGAGAAATTTATACATGCAATACTAACACCACAACAAAACAATGATCGAAAAGTATGATATAAAATTCATGTAAAACATAATCACTTTTGTTTAAAACTTCTTATCCCCCCCCCCGTTCTTCCCTATTATCAGCCTCCTCAGATCTCAACTGTCTTGCCTTAAGTAGAAATTTACCTAGCCGCATCTTCCATGTCTGCCAGTAGCGTCCAGCATGCTTCTAACTCTACATTCGCGGTGGTAAAGAATCGCGTTAAAAACTTTTCCCTCCATTCCTCCGTAATCCTAAATCTTGCCAAGATATGAGTCCAAGTGACACTCAGAACTATTGACACATTAATATCGATTGTTATAGAATGTTGCAGGAGAGCATACCTGCTAGGAGAGGGCTCAATTTCAAGTTTTTATACTACAATTAACAGTTAAAATCGTCTCCGGGTCCCCACGGTATGCATAGAATGGTTAATATGTGATTAAATTTAAAGTATTCAAAATTCCTTGCAGCCCAGGAGTAAAGCAAATGAGATCTGAAACGGACGAAGACTTTCCGTTTAAGAAAAGTATAAATATATTAAATCTGAAACCAACAATCAGGAATATCTCCGATATTGTTAGCATTACAAAAAAATAATGTATATATATATATATATATATATATATATATGTCATAAATTGTGTGGTTTAACGAGATATCCTACATTTTTCTGTAGCAACATTTTGTACATAATTTTACAAACTTGTGAACAACTCTTCCAGAGTAAAGAGGAGGCATCCGGAGGCTATTCCCAGAAAATTCAAGATATACATTTCTTTTATCATGGAAAATACCATATGTGACCAGTAGAGGATTAATTTTATGTCTACATTTATACAGACAAGTCAACCTTTAGATCTAGCAAGGCCTGTGTCACTTTATTTTTCCTTTTCGAAAATCAGTAATACCAATACAAAACATGACAAGAATGAAACAAAGGAAGATAAACATTATACAAACACAAAGAGTAAGTAAAACATGGAACATTTTCCACTTTTATTCATTCTGCAACATCCTCCCCACCCTGGGCTATCTCCAGAGGAACGACCAGCTGGACAGGACGTTTGATTGCATTGCCATCTACAGTGCGTAGTACAATTGTCCTTACATTTCCATCCCTTCCACGACGGAGGTCCTCTATGCGCGCTTTCTTCCACGTTTGGCGTGGGCGCACATTTTCGTGGATCAAGGCGATGTCTCCAATTTTGAGCTGAGGTGAGTTCTTATCAGGTTGACGAACTTCGTGAAAACTTCTAAGTTCTGTCAAATACTCCTTCGACCAGCGCTTCCACAGGTCATCTGCTAGTTTCTGGTGAAGTCTGAATTGTTTTGTTAATTGTCCTTCACCTCAGGCTCAGCTCCACAAGGTATTGTGGTTAACCTTTGACCACAAAGAAAATGTGATGGTGTCAATGGCTGTGATTCTGCACTATCTGATTTTGATTCTGGTCTTGAGTTAAGGGCTGCTTCAGTCATGATGAGAACTCTATTCATTCCTTCTTCTGTCACTTGGGCTCGGCCCAATACCTTTCATAGTTCCTATCATCCTCTCCCACCAGCCTCCCCTATCATAAACAAAATCATGGAAGCAATTTTTGAGAAAATAAAAATTTTACTTATAAAACATAGTTAAATCTTGCGGGATTTTATGGAAAATCTTCGTGTAACATACTTGGAAGATTATCAGGCCTTCTACTTAAATGATTTTCTTTATTGAGTTATTTTATTCACAGCCGCACGCGCGGACACACAGATACACCACATGAACCTTTTGCTAAAAATGTTTTTTTTTATTTATTTTTATTGGATAAGCGTGCCTCAAAACATGTGTTTCCTGTACATCTCGGCATTGATTTTTTGTAGTATATAATACCTTCTTTTCCTACTTTTTACATTGGTAGAAACTAAACTAAAAAAAAAGTAATAGATAATTAGCATGAAAATAAATTAAATAGTTTAAAGGAGGAAGAATTAAATTGAAAATGATTAAATTAATAATTACTAAATGATGAAATATTTAAAATATATGTATATGCTCTTAATATAGAGGGGAAAATTATAATTGATAATTTATTATTACCTTTTTATTTAAAATTTCAATGTTTTAAATTCTGTAAATTAAAATAAATGGGGAAGATAATTTAATACATAAAATTCAAATTAATGAACAAAATAGTAAATTATATGTAATATAAATTGTTTGAGATGATAGTAATTTAATATTTTTTGATATAATAACTTGTAGTTAAATTTAAATTGGTTGTCTTAACATTGTTTTAATGAGTAGTATTTGATAGTATTTGATAGTATTAGATAAATTTACCTTTAAAATAAGGGATGTAACATTTTTAAATGTGTAAATAAATAATGAAGATTTGGAATTTAAGCCCTGGATTAAGAAACGTTGCTAAGGTGTGAATTGCAGGTTTTTTTATTAATTTTATTTTATATTATTTTAATTTTTGTAATATATTCGTTTTATTTAATTTACATACCCATCCAAGTTAGAATAATAAATGATTTAGCAACAGGTGTGAACTTAAAATGTCTTATATACTGGCAATTTTCCGAGTTTCATAGCTATGTTATCAACCAAATCTTTTGTAGGAAGAGTTTGTCAAAGAGTGGATAGAAATAATCATAAAAATCGGATGTGTTCTATTCACATGACTTTCTCTATATCCCTGCAACAAAATATTGTTAAAAAAACTTATACTTCTATTAACTTCTTGCTTATCAGTAAAACATTAGCAGAAATAACCATATTACCTGCTTCCTTGTAAGTAGAGGTGAAATAAGGGAGTACCATAGGTTAAAGTGATAATCAAAAGTTGGTTGCTATGTGAGTGAACTTCCTTTGTTTGTATGGACAGCAGTTGACAAATTCCTGTATGAGAAATGTATAGGTTTTTCATAGCAGAAACCAAAAATAAGGAATGTCTCAAAAACGACGAACTCACGAAAAAAATGTATATAACATAAATTGTGTGTTTTAACGTGCTCTATATTTCTTGTGTAGTAAGTTTTTGTCCATCTCTTACGGTTTAGCACATATTCAAACTTCAGTAACATTCATTCAGAATAAACTACCCTTCAGAGGCTGTTCCCACAAAATAGAAGATATACATTTTATTTGTCGTTTAAATAACTTTCATATACGAAATTTTAATCAAAATCTTTAGAGTTATTTTTGAGAAAATCAAAATTTTCAAAAAAAGTTCCATGTAAAGGGTAGTTTGGGGTGCGGGGATTTTTCTCAAAATCTTCGTGTCGCATCCCTGGAAGATACTAAATTTAAATACCAAGTTTGGTATTATATCGACTTTTCGTTTTTGAGTTATCGTGTTCACACACACACACGGACCTTTTTCTGAAAATGCTTTTTTTAGATAAAGCGAACCCTAAAACATATATTTCCGGTGAAACCTCGGTATCGAATTCTTTGGTGGAGTGCAGTACCTTCTCTATACACTATGTACATAGTGCGTATAGAGAAAGAAAAACAGCTGTGTTTATATAAATGTTCCCAAAATTTCATGTTGCCGTTTTATTTATATCTAAATGGACTCAAAAGTAAGCCAAAACTGCAGGTTTTCATTTAGAAAATGGTTGAAAGCGATAGAAAAAAATAAAAATTGCGTATGGGAACCAACACATGTGCTCGCCAAAACTCAGATTGATGAATACGTTATATGAATCCCTTTGATGAAATTGTTCATTGCGATTTGCATCGCATCCTCTTCTCTGCAGAAGTCTTTAGTGATCATCGCCCAGCAGCTGTCTGTTCTACATCCTCACCCTTTCATAGAGGAGATAACAGGTGAAGATAACATAGTTTCTGATTCAGAACGTTCAGGCCTGAATGTATATAATGGAGGGACACACCTATCGAACTGCATTCTTCGTGAGATCTGTAAGGGAGTAAGGGAGGAAGGAACCATAGGAGGTACGGGCACGCAGAACCCACAAGAGAGTCAAGAGACGCTTGGTACTCCAAGGTCTCCTAGGCAGTTGCGCATTAGATAAATACACATCGACGTCATAGTCACATGGTTTACGGCCAATCAGGCGCAGTCTGTTTCAGAGAGTCTTAGAGAGAAATTGTCTCCGTTTAACAATGAAATTTAATAATTCCGAGCTATGAATCGATTTCATAATGTAATAGTAAGGTAGTAAACAGTCCTTTAAGAGTTCTGACTATGGCTGAGCAAAAAAAAAAAAAAAAAAAAAAATCTCATGTGCTCCATTCACATGACATTCTCTACATCTCTGCCACAAATTATTGTTAAAAAGCTTATGTGTCTATTTGCTTCATCTAATAAAAAATCTGATGTGTACCATTCACATGACTTTCACTATATCTCTGCAACAAATTATTATTAAAAAGTTTATACTTATATTTACTTCATTCTAGTCAGAAAAAAATATCAGAAATAGCCTTATTACTTGCTTCCTTGTAAGTAGAAGCGAAACAAGAGAGTACCATAGGTTAAAGTGAAAGACAAAAGCTGGATGCTATGTGACTGAAGTTCCTTTGTTTGTATGGACAGCAGTTGACAAATTCCTGTATGAGAAAAGTGTAAGTTTTTCAAAGCAGAAACCAAAAACAAGGAATGTCTCAAAAACGATGAACTCCACGAAAAATGTATTTAACATAAATTGTGTGTTTTAACGTGCTCTACATTGTTTGTGTAGTAAGTTTTTGTCCATCTCTTACGGTTTAGCAGTTATTCAAAATTTCGTAAAATCATTGAGAATATACTACTCTTCAGAGACTATTCCCAGAAAATTCAAGATATACATTTTATTTGTCAGGTAAATGTCTTTAATGTATGATATTTTAATCAAAATCGTTAGAGCTATTTATGAGAAAATCGAAATTTTCGAATAAAGTTCCATGTAAAGGGAATTTTGGGTTGGGGGATTTTTCTCAAAACTTTCGTGTCGCATCCCTGGAAGATACAAAACTTAAATACCAAGTTTGGTATTTTAGCTTCTTTTCGTTTTTGAGTTATCGTGTTCACAGACACACGGACACACACACACACGGACCTTTTTGTGAAAATGCTTTTTTTGGATACTAGGGACCCTAAAACATATATTTCCGGTGAAATCTCTGTATCGAATTTTTGGGTGGAGTGCAATACCTTCTCTATACACTATGTACATAGTGCGTATAGAGAAAGTAAAAACTGGTTGCTACGTGACTGAAGTTCCTTTGTATGGACAGGAGTTGACAAATTCCCATGTGAGAAATGTAAGTATTTTAAAGCTGAAACCAAAAACAAGGAATATCTTAAAAACCTATCAGCTCCACGAAAATAATATATATAAGATAAATTGTATGTTTTAACGAGCTCTACATTTTCTGTTAAGTTAGCTGTTGTCTATCTATCATGGTTTATCAATTATGCAAAATCCCGTAAAGTTCATCCAGAATAAAGTAGTTTTCAGAGGCTATTCCCAGAAAGTTCATGATATGCATGTTATTTGTCAGGTTATTTGATTTTTTCAAAAATGGCTCTAACCATTTTGATTAAAATATCGTATATTAAAGATATTTATATGGTAAATTTAATGTTCTGGGAATATCGTCTCTTTATTCTGAATGAATTTTGCTCAGTATTGCGTAACTGGTAAACCGTAAGAGATAGGAAAAAAACTTACTGCATAAATAATGTAGATCTCGTTAAAACACACAATTTATGTTATATACGTTTTTTTTCGTGGAATTGACCATTCATGAGATATTTCAAGTTATTTGTCTCAGATTTAAAATGCTCAAAACTTTTTTCACAGTTTTCTCCTGGTCATATATAGAAACGGATTTCAACCACATGGCAACCAGTTTTTAAAAGATTTGACTATCACTTTAGCCTAGTGTATTGCTTATTTTGCTTCAACATAAAAAGAAGCAATTAATTAGGCCAATTTCAGCCAATGTTAATCTCTATTATCATATAGTATATAGAAGTATATGTTTTTACTTTCTCTAGCAATCTAGCAATGGAACACATCAGATTTTTTTTTAAATAAAATAGAGCATAATCCATGCAATTGCAGTCAAATGTAAACCAAGCGTGCCATTACACCGCTTATTTTATTTGAGACCTCCCCTTTCTTTACCACAGACACATTTGATTGCAGTCATTTGGACTGAAAATCGCGACGTTCGGCTTTGAATGAATGGCCACTCCGGTTCGTATCGCATTAACGATCACCTCGCTTCAGTTGTGGTGCTCTTGAAAGGGATATAAATGCCGTTTGAGAATTAGAGAAAGAACGGCATATCTAGCAAAATGAAATGGAAGTGAAATGAAGGGACAGGAAGTTCGGCGATATGAAGAAACCTTCCCAGCATTTGCCTACAGACCGTGAAAACCCCCGAGAGAAACCATGGATCAGAGAGTTCGGCCGCGGGGATCGATCCCACGGCCTCCGAATACCCGTCTTAGACGAAACACCTGAGCCACCTGGCTCGGTGCATTAGCGAGAGTTCTCAGGGTTCGTGACCATCCCGATGCCTGTTATGAGAGTGAAGAAAAAGATATGTAATTATGATGAAATAGATGAAAGGAAAGGTGAATATGGAGTATGTTGTGGAATGAACGCCGGAGAAGCGGAGAACCCGAAGACAACCCTCCCAAACGCAGCTTTATCAACCAAAATTTCTATATATGTTAACCTAGGATCGAACCAGGTCCACATAGACGAGAAGAGCAGTTTAAGTAGCTTACTACATCGGCGCTCCTTTGATTTTTGAAAATGCTAATTTCTCATTATTGGAACTTTATTTTTAAAAAAAAATCTGATGTGTTCCATTCACATGACTTTCTCTACATCACACATTATTCTATTTACTTCATATAATGGAGAAAAATTAGCAGAAATAGTCTTATTACTTGCTTCCTTGTTAGTAGGACCGAAATAAGGCGCTACCATAGGTTAAAGAGATAGTCAAAACTGGTTGCTCTGCGACTGAAGTTCCTTTGTTTGTATGGACAGGAGTTGACAAATTACTGTATGAGAAAAGTATAAGTTTTTCAAGGCTGAAACCAAAAACAATTAATATCTAAAAAACGATCAACTCCACGAAAGAAATGTTTATAATATAAATTGTGTGTTTTAATGTGCTTTACATTTGTTGTGTGGTAAGTTTTTGTCTAGCTCTTACGGTTTAGCAGATATACAAAATTCCGCAAAATTCATCCAGAATAAAGTAGTCTTCAGAGGTTATTCCCAGAAAATGCAAGCTATTCATTTTATTTGACAGGTAAATACCTTTAATATACGTTATTTTAAACTAAATAGTTAGGATTATTTTTGAGAAAAAGCAAAATTTCGAAAAAAAGTTCCATGTAAAGGATAGTTGGGGGGTGGGGGGATTTTCTTGTAAATTCTTCGTGTCGCATCCTTGGGAGACAATAAAATTAAATACCAAGTCACACAGACACTCACGGATTTTTTTCCAAAAATGCTTTTTTTTTATTCAGAGGGACCTAAAACGTGTATTTCCGGTGAAATCTCGGTATCGAATTTTTGGATGGAATGCAATACTTTCTTTATATACTACGTACATAGCGTGTCTAGAAAAAGTAAACAAAAATGGGAAAATAAACATGGTAACTAATGTAAGCATTACTATCATAACCTGATAAAATCTCCCTTCTGTATATTATAAATTATTAATAGACTATTTCGCTGAATTCTTATCAAATACGACTCGTGTTTTTATCTTTTTGGAGAATTCACCCTCGCCACTTCGTTCCGGTCGTGAATTATCAACAAGATGAAAACTCTCGTGGTATTATTTATGATAATCCCATAGCCACAGCTTTTAAAAGATTTGACTATCTGTTTAGCATGGTGTATTCCCTTGTTTCTATTCTACTTACCAGGAACTAAGTAATAAACCCATTTTTACTTTCTCTATACGCACTATGTACATAGTGTATAGAGAAGGTTTTGTACTCCACCAAAAAATTCGATATCGAGATTTCACCGGAAATATATGTCTCCTGTATCCAAAAAAAGTATTTTCAGAAAGAGGTCCGTGTGTCAATGTGTCCGTGTGTCTGCGAACACGATAGCTCAAAAACGAAAAGTCGGTAAAATAACAAACTTGGTATTTAAGTTTAGTATCTTCCAGGGATGCGACACGAAGATTTTGAGAAAAATCCCCCCACCCCAAACTACCCTTTACATGGAACTTTTTTCGAAAATTTTGATTTTCTCAAAAATGGCTCTAACGATTTTGATTAAAATATCGTATATTAAAGATATTTACCTGACAAATAAAGAGTATATTTTGAATTTTCTGCAAATAGCCTCTGAAGACTACTTTATTCTGAGTGAATTTTATGGAATTATGCATAAGTCTAAACAGTAAGAGAGAGAGAGAGAGACAAAAACTTACCACACAAAAAATGTAGAGCACAGTAAAACACACAATTTATGTTGTATACATTTTTTCGTGGAGCTGATTGTTTTTGAGATATTCCTTGTTTTTGGTTTTAGCTATAAAACTTATATTTTTCTATACAGGACTTTGTGAATTTGTGTTCATACAAACAAAGGAACTTCAGTCACACAGTAACCAGCTTTTGACTATCACTTTAATCTATGGTACTCCCTTATTTCGCTTCTACACATGGTACACATCAGATTTTTAAAAATAGTTTATTGCAGAGATATAGAGAAAGTCATGTGAATGGAGCACATCTGATTTTTCTAATTTTATCGCGATTATCATCAGTGAAAAAGAAGAATAAACTTTTGTAAGAAGTTGTTTGCAAAGCAAGTGAAGAAAAGCATGTAAATTGAACATCATGTTTTTTTTAAATAACCACGTAAGCAAGAAGTTTGAAATAACTGCAAAATATCAGTGTTTGG
Source organism: Hymenopus coronatus (assembly GCA_030762935.1). Taxonomy (NCBI): domain Eukaryota; kingdom Metazoa; phylum Arthropoda; class Insecta; order Mantodea; family Hymenopodidae; genus Hymenopus; species Hymenopus coronatus. The sequence goes on along the minus strand of CM060886.1, from coordinate 106,069,380 downwards.
CGTGAAATTACTGTTAAATTTCAAAATGATGTTGATTTTCCAATTTTTACAGATGCATTGTCCTAAAGGAAAAACATCGCCTCAGGGAATAGACCTCTGGTAAAGGATGAATTTGCCGTTGATAACGCGCCTTTAAATCGATTCTTACTATCTCTAGAACGTGTATGCATACAGTGTGCATAGTATCTGGAGATTGTACTTAACCCAAAAATGTCATGTTTAGATTTCACCGCAAATATTTGTCTTGAGGTTCCCTGAAAAAAAAAACAAAAACGAAAAGGCTTTAAAGCAAAATTTTGGAATTTTTGTTTAGTACCTTCAAAGAATGCACATTAAGATTTTCAAAAACATCCCGCCACCAATGGATAAATGTTTTAAACATTTGTTTTTCAAAAGCGGTTATGACACTGTAGATTAAAATACCGTATATTAAATATATTTATATCAAAAATAAAATGTATATTTTGAATTGTCTAAGAATAGCTTCGCAAGACCTCTTTTTTCCGGATGAATGTGGCAGAATTTTGCATAACGGTTAAAATGTAAGAGATAAACAAACATTTAATACACAAAAAAATGTTGATCTCGTTGAAACACATAATTTATGTTATATACGTTTTTCTAATAGAGTTGATCTTTTTTTGAAATATTCCTTATTATTGGTTTTAAACTACCTAACTTTTGTCAAACGGGACCATGTAAAGCGAACCGAGTCTCAATTCTTTCATATAGCGATCTGCTTTTAAAATATTTGAAAGCTTAAGTTTAATGCATTCCATTATTTCCCTTTTACTTAGAACGAAGCAAGTAATAAGAATAATTCTAATACTTTTTATCTCGATTAGCCTGATGTAGGTAAAAGAATAGTTTTTTGTAAGAATAGTTTGTATTGTTGGAACAGAGAAAGGTATAAGAATGAAACACATCAGACTTTTACTTTCTCTACACGTACTATATACATAGTGTATAGAGAAGGTATTGCATTCCACCAAAAAAATTCGATACCGAGATTTCACCGGAAATATATATTTTGAGACCCTTTGAATCCAAAAAAGGCATTTTTAGAAAAATGCCCATGTGTGTATGTGTGTGTTTGTCTGTGGGTAGCATAGCTCAAAAACGAAAAGACCATTAAATACCAAACTTGGTATTTAAGTTTGGTATCTTCTAAGGATGCGGCACGAAATGTTTCAAGAAACTCCCCCCCACTTCTAACTGCCCTTTACATGGCATATTTTTTGAAAACTTTGATTTCCTCAAAAGTGGCTCTAACGATTTTGATTAAAATACCATTTTTTAAAATATTGTTATGACAAACAAAATGTATATCTTAGATTTTCTGGAATAGTCTGAATGTCTGTTGTATAACTAGCAAACCGTAAAAGATATACAAAAACTCACTTCACAAAAAATGTAGATCTCATTAAAACACACAATTTATGTGATATACATTTTTTTTGTAGAGTTGACCGTTTTCGAGATATTCCGGATTAATAATTTCAATTTTAGCCACTTAAACATTTCTCAAACGGGAAGACATCTTTCGTCACGTTTCTCGTTTGTTTAGTCCCGGAAAGCAAAGAGATTGAAATTTCATTTGCTTCATATAGCAACCGATTTTAAAGGACGAGACTGTCGCTTTAGCCTGTGCCTTTGCTTAGTTATACTTACAAAGAACTACTAATAAGAGTAATTCTGCTTGTATCTATTTACATTTCATTTTTCCCTTGCATTTGATATCTCGTTTTGTCAACTTCAAATAATGTTTTGTTATTATGAGCTCTTTATGTTCTTGTCTGTAAGCTTCCTTGCTATGAGAAATAGTGTTGTTGTTGTGTTCCCAAAGGCACATTTATTAAAGCTTTGTTAACATTAATTAAATACCCAGGTACTATGATTTGCTTTTGTTTTAAATTACGCTCGAGGCCGATAAAAATAATTGTCATATATAATTACTACATCACATGCTATTCTTTAATTTATCACTGTGTTCATTTATTAAATAAAATTAGCATTTTATCTTTGTAGAACGCTTGTATAATTTCAATGTAAATATATACCGGCACACATCACAGGCAGATATACTGCAGTATTAATAAAAAATCTGATGTGTACCATTCACATGACTTTCTCTATATCCCTGCAACACATTATTCTTAAAAAGCTTATACTTTTATTTACTTTATGCTAATCAGTAAAACATTAGCAGAAATAACCATATTACTTGGTTCCTTGTAAGTAGAGGTAAAATAAGGGAGTACCATAAATTAAAAATGGTAATCAAAAGCAAGTTGCTATGTCACTGAAGATCCTTTGTTTGTATGGACAGCAGTTGACAAATTCCTGTATGAGAAATGTGTTATTCATAGCAAAAACCAAAACTAAGGAATGTCTCAAAAACGACGAACTCCACGAAAAAAATGTATATAACATAAATTGTGTGTTTTAACGTGCTCTACATTTGTCGTGTAGTAAGTTTTTGTCCATCTCTTACGGTTTAGCAGTTATTGAAAATTCAGCAAAATTCATCCAAAATAAACTACTCTTCAGAGGATATTCCCAGAAAATTCAAGATATACATTTTATTTGTCAGGTAAATGTCTTTAATATACGAAATTTTAATCAAAATCGTTAGAGCTATTTTTGATAAAAACAAAATTTTCGAAAAAAGTTTCATGTAAAGGGTAGTTGGGGGTGGGGGAATTTTTCTCAAAATCTTCATGTCGCATCCCTGGAAGATACTAAACTTAAATACCACGTTTGGTATTTTACCTATTTTTCGTTTTTGAGTTATCGTGTTCTCAGAAACACGGACACACGGACACAAACACACATGGACCTTTTTCCGAAAATGCTTTTTTTAGATAAAGGGGACCCTAAAACTTATATTTCCGATGAAATCTCGATATCGAATTTTTTGGGTGGAGTGCAATACCTTCTCTATACACTATGTACATAGTGCGTATAGAGAAAGTAAAAAGTATGAGGTATCCTATTCATATAACTTCTCTAAACAAATTTCTCTACAACAAATTATTGTTAAAAAGCTTGTTCTTTTGTCTACTTGACTCTAATCAAGATAAATTACTTGCTAGCTTGTAAGTAGGAGGGAAATAAGGGAATACACTTGGCTAAAGCGGAAGTATAAAGCTGGTTGTCATGTAGTTTAAACCCGTTTCTTTGCATTACCAAAAGTTGACAAATTTTCGTATGGTATGATAATGAAACCAATAACAAGGAATATCTCAAAAATGGTCAGGCTACACGAAAAAATGTAAATGGCATCATTTGTGTTTGTTTTTTTTAACGAGAACTAGATTTTTACAGTAATAGGCTCTTATGGTTGACCAGATATGGAAAATTCATCCAGAAAAAGAGATCTTCAAAGGATGTTCCCAAAAAATTCAAGATATACACTTTATTTGTTATAAATGCTGATCCATAATAGACGTTGAGACTAAGTATACAGGACAAAATAATAAAGCACACTAGTAATAACTCAACCACTCGATATCACCGTCAGCTCAATACTGCACTTTCAGAGCAGAGAAAAGCAAGTCAGCACCGTGACCTTGTGTACAGCAGCTGGGCGTGGTCATGTTTCCGTGCGTGGAGTGGAGTGCGTGAGTTGCGCGGTATTTGGTTGTTTCCTTATACTTTGTGGGGAGAGGTGTTATTGTGGCGTAACAAATTTCACGCAGGGCACTGTTCTCAGTTCTTTGAAGACTTGTGGCAAACAATTTGTGGCATACCACTGTCTTCGCAGTGAAGATCAATTCACAATAGCTCAGTTTGCTGATGATACAGCAGTATTCGACAAATATAACAACGAAGAAGCCGTCATTCCGCTAATTAACTTCTGTGATAAACTTCCTCATTGGTGCAGAAAATGGAGAGTCTTGATGAACCCCTTAAAACCAAATTCTAGATATACTTATCTAACAGATAACACTGGAGTGTCTGTACCTGTCGTCCATAACCCTGGATCCAAAGCTAATTCGGGTCTTACATCTATCTAAAACTACTCAAAAATTGAAATTGGGGTTTATTTATGGACGCTCTTTAATTGCTGAGGTTTTCAGCGTTCCACTTTGCTTTGCTTCCTACAGGTTTGATTCCATTGTTATACTTATGTGAGTGAACAGTCGGCATGAGCATTACATCAAAGATCCTATTGTCGCACCTGGGTGAAGAAGACACATCTAGGTGACATGTATCTACGCAAAAAAGAATTTTAGTTCTAGAAGTTTCGACTGTGAATTCTGAGCGAGAAGTTGCGTGAGAGAGCAATCAACTGTCTATGCGTCAAAGCGACGAGAGAAATATGTACTACAGCACTGTAATAAAGACTTTTATTTGTACTGCGTAATTGTTTTGTAAACAACGGAATAATGACCATTTGTGATCAGATTTGAGTAAATAAAGAAACTTTTGTTACAGTATAGCTTTTAATTCGCTTCGCAGTCGGGTTAACCTCCCCGTATTTGTAGGACTGACCCCCCTAGGACTTACAAGGCAATACCTAGGGGTCAGAAGCCTGTCGGGAAGCCAACGGCACAAAACACGGAATGGAGACACCCCCTAGGACTCTCACCTAGACGGCCTGGAGTCGCCACAAGCCACGGCATATGAGATTTTTGATAGACAAAGCGGCGCAGGGGCGGATTTTCTTCGGGTTCTCCGGTTTCCCCCGCCATCGTATTCCACCGATGCTCCATCTTATTCATGTATCACCAGTGTCATCGCCTGCGGTGTCACAAATAGCAAAGCGGGCGTTAACACTACAAAAAAACACCCCCTAGACTTACAAGCGGATGCCCAGGGATCAGCAGCCTGTTGGGGAGCCAACGGCACGAAACCACAGAATGGAGAACCTGAAATGAGTGGTCAGTCAGTAGCCAGGCATGAGGGTGACGAAATGCAATGATAGAAAAGTTGATGATGGAGAAATTGGTGGAATGAGTGGCGGGGGATACCGGAGGATCCGAAGAAAACGTGCTCATACGCAGCTTCGTGCACCACAAATTCCACATGCGGACGCTTGGGGTCAAACCCGGGCCGCCTAGGTGGGAGGCGAGCGTTTTAAACACTCGCCGCCTTATATTCTTTAATACAAAACGAAAATGTAGGTTTCGATAAGAGAAAATTAGTACGAGATTTCAGAAAATACTACCACAGTTTACACAAAGCCTTGAGCTTGTTTTACTAGTGAACTATACCATGATATTTTAAAGCTATTTTTTTTCTGACGAAGCCCCTAGCTGTGCTGCAGGGATGAGCAAGGGACAGGTCTGTGCTGATAACTAGGAAAACGGCCAGAGGTGTGTTTACAATTTATTTAATTACTTTGTGTGTTTTAGAATACGATGAAACGTGTGCTGTGTGTAGAACGGAAAAACACGCCCAATTAAACACTTTGCTTCCAGTTTAGCAAAAATCAGAGAACATGTGTTGTATAACTTTGTTGGAAGCCAAACCAAGCATAAACTACTCACTGTTAACTAACGCTGGAAGTAGGGCACTAAAGTTGGAAATTCAACGAGTGATGTAGAGTCAAGTGGGGTTTCCGCAAAACAGATAAATAAATGAAAACTAGCCGAAACCTGTTAAAAGTTAAGCCTTATGGAAGGACAGCGCACCCAAACCCCTAATATCCATAGAGTGCTATTCACATTGATAAATGTTAAAAGATACCTCCTGTGCTACATTCATAAGACTTCCTCTACCTATTCTTCAACTAACTATTCTTACAAAAACTTATTCTTTTATCTACTGAATAATAATCGAACTAATTTGAGCAGAAATGTTCTTACTACTTACTGTTTTTAGGTAGAAAGGCAAAAATCTGATGTGTTACACTCACATGACTTTCTCTAGCTGTTCTACAAACTTCTTACATAAGATTATTCTTCTTTCTGCACCTTGCTAATCGAGGTACTCATTCGCACGATGTTCTTATTGCTTAGTTCCTTATAAGTAGGAAGCAAATAAGGGAATACACTAGGCTAAACCGATAGTCAAGTGTTTTAAAAGCTGTCGTTATGCGATTGTCATTACAAATCGCTTCTTTTCTTGGCCAGGAGTAGAACAAAAGAAAAACGGACACTCTCGTCTGAGAAAAGTGTAATTACTTGACAACTGAAACCAATAACTAGGAATACCTCGAAAAGAGTAAGCTCCACGAAAAACATGTATTTAGTATTACTTGTGTATTTTAACAAAACCTACATTTTTTGAATAGTAAGTTTTTGTCTATCTCTTACGGTTTACTAGTTATGCCAAATTAAGCAAAATTCATGTAGAATAAACAGGTCTTTAGAAGCTATTCCCAGAAAATTCAAGATATACATTTTATTTGTCAGGTAATTATCTTTAATATACGATATTTTAATCAAAATCGTTAGAGCCATTTTAAGAAAATAAAAATTTTCGAAAAAATTCCATGTAAAGGATAGTTTAGGGTGGGGGTATTTTCCTCAAAATCTTCGTGTCGCATACCTGGAAGATACTAAACTTAAATACTAAGTTTGGTATTTAAGCTACTTTTCGTTTTTGAGCTATCGTGTTCACAGACACACGGACACACACAGACCTTTTTCTGAAAATGCTTTTTTTGAATACAGGGGGTCCTAAAAATGTATTTTCGGTAAAATCTCGGTATCGAATTTTTGGGTGAAATACAATACTTCTCTATCCCTATCTACATTGTACATGCGGGGCTAGAGAAAGTAATAATAAAAATATGATGTGTACCATTCACATGACTTTCTCCATATTCCTGCAACAAATAATTCTTAAAAAGCTTATACTTCTATTTACTTTATGCTAATCAGAAAAAAATAGCAGAAATAGTCATATTACTCGCATCCTTGTAAGCAGAAGCGAAATAAGGGACAACCGTAGGTTAAAGTGATAGTCAAAAGTTGGTTGCTATGACAATGAAGTTCCTTTGTTTATATGGATAGCAGTTGACAAGTTCCAGTATGAGAAAAGTATACGTTTTTCATAGCAGAAACCAAAAATAAGGAATGTCACAAAAACGACGAACTCCACGAAAAAAATGTATATAACATAAATTGTGTGTTTTAATGTGCTCTACATTTTTTGTGTAGTAAGTTTTTGTCCATATCTTAGGGTTTAGCTGTTATTCAAAATTTAGTAAAATTCATTCAGAATAAACTACTCTTCAGAGGCTATTCCCAGAAAATTCAAGATATACATTTCATTTGTCAGGTAAATATGTTTAATATCCGAAATTTTAATCAAAACCGTTAGAGCCATTTTTGAGAAATTCAAAATTTTCGAAAATTCCATGTAAAGGGTAGTTGGGGTGGGGGGATTTTTCTCAAAATCTTCGTGTCGCATCCCTGGAAGATACTAAACTTAAATACCAAGTTTGGTATTTTACCGACTTTTCGTTTTTGAGTTATCGTGTTCACAGGCACACACACACACACGGACCTTTTTGTGAAAATGCTTTTTTTGGATATTGGGGTCCCTAAAACATATATTTCCGGTGAAATCTCGGTATCGAATTTTTGGTGGAGTGCAATACCTTCTCTATACACTATGTACATAGTGCGTATGGAGAAAGTAAAAATACACTAAACTACAGCAATAATCAAATATTTTAACAGCTGGTCGCTCTATGATGCAGTGAAATTCGATTCTCTTTGCTTGACCAGGAATAAAAAAAGAAAGAAAAGCGATTCCCATTTAAGAAAAGTATAAGTTTTGTAAAAGAAACCAAAACAAGGCCTTTTTAGAAATAGGTATGAAATTTCTTGAAAATCACAAAAAAATCGATTTTTATATTCTATTTCTATAAAATAATTTAAACATTCCTGAATACAAAAAAGGTTAAGTGACCAACAGACGTGATTTTTAAATTACTTAAGTCACTGGAGCAAAGCTGAAACTGTACTAGAGAGCAAGAAAACCTTCATGGTGATATATCATTCCATCATGCAAAGTAAAAATCTGATGTGTTCCATTCACATTACTTTTTCTGCATCTCAACAACAAATAATTGTTAAAAAATTGGATACGAGATTTCACCGAAAATGTTTTGCGTCCCCCTGAATAAAAAAGAGCAGACTGCCTCCGTGGTCAAGTGGTCAGCGAGCTGACTTTTCACCCGGGTTCGATTCCCGGCTGGAGCGGGGAATTTTTCTTTAACTCCATGGCACGACAGCTCACGGGGAACCTTGGCCTACCGCCCGGCCGCTGCGTCCCCCATCTCGGTCCACTACAGACGTCATGGATGGGGTGCAGTATTGGAGGGTGAGACGTGGTCAGCGCCTCGAGTCCCTCCTGGCCGGTTAATGCCGTCCTCATGACCTGGAGCCACTACTTCTCCATCAAGTAGCTCCTCAATTGGCCCCCCCCAGGGACCTTACGAGGCTGAGTGCACCCCGGGCCAGGTCTCCCAGCGGGGGAAAAATCCCCACGCCGCTACTGGGGATCGAACCCAGGTCTCCCGCTTGTTTTTTGGATATTAGGGACCCTAAAACATATATTTCCGGTGAAATCTCGGTATCGAATTTTTTGGTGGAGTGCAATACCTTCTCTATACACTATGTACATAGTGCGTATGGAGAAAGTAAAAACACCTATCTCTTAGCAAACATGCTGCTATTTAGTATGTGCCCAAGCTTGGCCAGTTTTTGATACCCATAATTGAGTTCCAGCATGCTGTCCTCCGTCTGTTTGAAGCTAAAAATACCTTCGATAATAGTTTTCTTTACATGCCAATCTGCACGCAAACTGCCAAAATATGCGTCCAATCCTTATTTTTCAGCAAAATGGGCAAATTCAACTACTAGTGGTAGCTTACCTTACGTACTTACCACCCTCCCAACCTAATCCACTGTTTCATACTCAATAACTTAATGTTCCTTTACGTCCGCTGAAGAGTTTGTAGAAAAATCCAATGTCTTCCGGCCACATGATTTTCTATATCTCTCTGTAGCTAATTATAGCTAAAACAGCTATTCTTCCATCCACTTCGAGTTAATCGAGATTAACTTCAGCAGAAACGGTCTTATACTTGCTTTCTTGTAAGTAGAAGGAAAATAAGACAGTACACTAGGCTAAAGTGACAGTTAAACTTCTAAAAGCTACTTGCCATGTGGTTGAAAAACTTTTTCCATGTAACTCGTAGTAGCTTGGGGTGGGGGGATTTTCCTCAAAATGTTCAATATATGCACATACAGAAGACCCTTAAACGTGTATTTATGGTGAAATTTCAGTGTTGAATTCTTTTTTTGTGGATTAGGATCACTTCTTTACCTATGTATCATATACTGTGTAGAGAAATGAATACATACGTTAATATTTTCCTCGTTATATCCTCCATCTGCACGCAATTTACCAAAATATGGGTCCAACCTTCCTGACCCCAACTAATGTCTAAATCACCCTACCAGCATCGTCAATTACCTTACAAACTTTCCACCTTTCCAACCTATTCCCATCCACTGTTACATACCCAATTCTAAAACATATGTTTCTTTGCCCCACGCTGAATAGGTTGTAGAAAAATCTGATGTGTTCCATTCACATGACTTTGTCTATATCACTGCAACAAATTATTCTATTTACTTCATCTAATGGAGCAAAAATTAGCAGAAATGGTCTTATTATTTGCATCCTTGTTAGTAGAAGCAAAATAGGGGGTACCATAGGTTAAAGTGATAGTCAAAAGCTGGTTGCTCTACGAATGAAGTTCCTTTGTATGGACACGAGCTCACAAAGTCCTGTATGAGAAAAGTATAAGTTTTTATAGCTGAAACCAAAAACAAGGAATATCTCAAAAACAATCAACTCCACGAAAAAAATGTATATAACATAAATTGTGTGTTTTAAGGTGCTCTACATTTGGTGTGTGGTAAGTTCTTGTCCATCTCTTACGGTTTAGCAGTTATGCAAAATTCCGTAAAATTGACCCAGAATAAAGTAGTCTTCAGACGCTATTACCAGAAAATTCAAAATATACATTTTATTTTTCAGGTAAATATCGTTAATATACGATAGTTTAATCAAAATCGTTAGAGCCATTTTTTAGAAAATCAAAATTTTCGAAAAAAGTTTCATGTAAAGGGTAGTCTGGGGTGAGGGGATTTTTCTCAAAATCGTGTGGCATCCCTGGAAGATACTAAACTTAAATACCAAGTTTGGTATTTTACCGAGTTTTCGTTTTTCAGTTATCGTGTTCACAGACACTCGGACACACATACACACACGGACCTTTTTCTGGAAATGCTTTTGTTGGATTCAGGGGGTCCTAAAACACGTATTTCCGGGGAAATCTCGACATCGAATTTTTGGGTGGAATACAATACTTCTCTATCCCTATGTACATTGTACATTCGGGGCTAGACAAGGTAAAAATGCATAGAGAAAGCCATGTGGAGGCAATACATCAGAGCTCTGCAGTTTGAATTCACGTTGTGTGATATCCGGTCGTGTTTTCATGAGTCCGTCACAAAACGCTACATAGTTTGCATGCCTCAACTGATGGTATCATTTCCATCACACTCTAAGTTGGCACGACTGGACTGAATTTAGCCTGAGAAAGAAAGGGGTGGGAGTATTTCACAGAGCATCAAGTCAGAAGACAGACAGAATGTAATAACATGCCAAGTATAAATCGTTTTTCTCACTGCAGCTCTGCACGCTACGTAATGTCTGCTGCATTCATCTTTCTGGCTAAAAGATTCAAATTATTAATGAAAACTTAGGACGTTTTAATGCTACAGTCCATCTTTACTTTCTCAATACGCACCATGTATGTACATAGTGTATAGAGAAGGTATTGCTATCCACCCAAAAATTCGATACAGAGATTTCACCGGAAATATATGTTTTAGGGTCCCCAATATCCAAAAAAGCATTTTCACAAAAAGCTCCGCGTGTGTGTGTGTGTGTGTGTGTGTGTGTGTGTGTCCGTGTGTCCGTGCGCCCGTGTGTCTGTGAACACGATACTCAAAAACGAAAAGTCGGTAAAATACCAAACTTGGTATTTAAGTTTAGTATCTTCCAGGGATGCCACACGAAGATTTTGAGAAAAATCCCCCCAACCCAAACTACCCTTTACATGGAGCTTTTTTCGAAAATTATGATTTTCTCAAAAATGGCTCTAACGATTTTGATTAAAATATCGTATATTAAAGATATTCACCTGACAAATAAACTGTATATTTTAAATTTTCTGGGATTAGCCTCTGAAGACTACTTTATTCTGGGTCAATTTTACGGAATTTGACATAACTGCTAAATCGTAAGAGATGGACAAAAGCTTACCACACAACAAGTGTAGAGCACTTTAAAACACACAATATATGTTACACACATTTTTTTCGTGGAGTTGATTGTTTCTGAGATATTTCTTGTTTTTTGGTTTCAGCTATGAAAAACATATACTTTTCTCATACTGGACTTTGTGAACTCGTGTCTATACAAACAAAGGAACTTCATTCACATAGCAACAGGCTTTTGACTATCACTATAACTTATGGTACCCCCTTATTTCGTTTCTACTAACAAGGAAGCAGGTAATAAGACTACTTGTGCTAATTTTTTCTCGATTAGATAAAGTAAATAGAATAATTTGTTGCAGAGATGTAGAGAAAGTCATACGAATGGAACACATGAGATTTTTCATATTGTTATTATAATATTTATTATGGTTATTATTGGTTATATTATTATGTGTTATACTCACATCACTTTCTCTAGCCGCTCCTCAAACAACCTTCTAACAAAAGAATATTCTTCTTTCACCACAATGCTAATTGAGAGAGATCTTATTACCTAGTTCCTTATACGTAGAAGGCAACTAAAGGAGTGCGCTATGTTACAGTGGTAGTCAAATGTTTTAAAAGCTCTCATGCGATTGTCATTGCAAACCGCTTCCTTGGTTGGCCCAGAGTAGAACAAAAGAAACACGGACTCTTCCTGTCTGAGAAAAGTATAAGTACTTCACAATTTAAACTAATAACAAGAAATATCTTGAAAACGGTAAACTGCAGGAAAAAAAAATCTGATGTGTACCATTCACATGGATTTCTCTACATCTCTGCAACAAATTATTCTTAAAAAGCTTATAATTTTATTTCCTTCACGCTAATCATAAAAAATTAACAGAAATTGTCGAATAACCTACTTCCTTGTAAGTAGGAGAGAAATAAGGGAGTACCATAGGTTAAAGTGATAGTCAAAAGCTGGTTGCTATGTCACTGAAGTTCCTTTATTTGAATGGGCAGGAGTTGATTAATTCCTGTGTGAGAAAAGTATAAGTTTTTCAGAGCAGAAACCAAAAATAAGGAATGTCACAAAAACGACGAACTCCACGAAAAAAAATGTATATAACATAAATTGTTTGTTTTAACGTGCTTTAAATTTTTTGTGTATGACGTTTTTGTCCATCGCTTACGGTTTAACAGTTATCCAAAATTTCGAAAAATTCATCCAGAATAAAGTACTCTTCAGAGACTATTCCCAGAAAATTCAAAAAATACATTTCATTTGTCAGGTAAATGGCTTTAATATACGATATATTAATAAAAATCGTTAGAGCCATTTTTTAGAAAATAAAAATTTTCGAAAAAAAATCCATGTACAGGGTAGTTGGGGGTGGGGGATTATTCTCAAAATCTTCGTGTCGCATCCCTGGAAGATATTAAACTTAAATACCAAGTTTGGTATTTTACCGACTTTTCGTTTTTAAGTTATCGTGTTCACAAGCACATGGACACACACACACATACACACACACACGGACCTTTTTTCGAAAATTCCTTTTTTTAGATAAAGGGGACCCTAAAACACATATTTCCGGTGAAATCTCGGTATGGAAATTTTGGGTGGAGTGCAATACCTTCTCTATACACTATGTACATAGTTCGTATAGAGAAAGTAAAAATGTATGACATAAATTGTGTATTTTAACAAAATTTACATTTTTTGTGTTGTAAGTTTTTGTCTATCTCTTACGGTAAGCTAATTATGCAAAATTCAGCAAAGTTCTAGAATAACCAGGTCTTTAGAAGCTATTTCCAGAAAATTCAAGATATACATTTTATTAGTGATGAAAATGGCTTTATTATGTGGTATTTTAATAAAAATCATTAAAGTCATTTTTAAAAAAAAATATTTTTGAAACTTTATCCATGTAAAGGGTACCTTGGGGTGGGGGGATTTTCTTGTAAATCTTCATGTCCCATCCTTGGAAGATACCAAACTTAAATACCAAGTTTGGTATTTAACGGTCTTTTCGTTTTTGAGTTGTGCTGTCCACAGACACACATAATGCAGTTTTTAGATTTAGGGGATCCTAAAAAATGTATTTCCGGTGAAATCTCGGTATTGCATATTTGAGTGGAATACATACCTTCCCTGTTCACTATGTATGTTGTACATACGGGGCTAGAGAAAGTAAAAATCTAATGCGTTGTATTAACATGACTTTCTGCAAAAAAGGTCCTTAAAACCTACATCATACTATAAAAGATAAACATTAACAAAATTGGTCTTACTGCTTAGTCTTAGTAGAAGGGAGCTAAGGGAATTCATCAAGCTAAAGCGATAGTCAAATCTTTTAAAAGCCGCTCTGTGAACAATTGAAGTTCGTTCGCTTGTATTCCTAGAAAAACAAAAGAGAGATGAAACGAAAGGTGACCTAATTGGGACGATGTGTGGTTGAAAATCGAAATCAGTAACAAGGCATATCATAGAAACGGTCACATCTGCAACAAAAATGCATGTGATCTAAATCGTGTGTTTTAACGAGATCAACATTTTTATATAGTGAGATTTTGTCTAGCTCTTTCGGTTATCAGTTTTACAAAATTCAGCAAAATTCATCCAGAATAAACAGGTCTTCAGAAGTTATTCTCAGAAAATTCAGCATCTACATATTATTTGTGAAATAAATATATTTAATATATGGTGTTTTAAGTAAACTCATTTTTGGAAAAAGGCCCGTGCGTGTGTGTATGTGTGTGCGTGTGTGTCTGTCGACAGCATAGACAGCCTGATAGGCAGATAGACAGATAGGCAGGCAGACAGACAGACAGACAGATAGACAAATAGATGATAGATTTATTGTCTGTTGCCACACACTGTACAGATAGACTCGTCATAAAATGTACATTAATTAAACAATTCACTTAAACTGTAAAAAGTTTTGTCATGTAAAAATGAACGTAGTGATCTTTTAAATATACACATGTCATCTATTTTAATAATTTCATATGGGAGAGCATTGACAATTTTATTATGAGGCACTTTGGTGATTTTGAGTGTTTAGTTATTTTATATTTTTCTATAGTAAAATGATTATGAACGTCACAGTTGAGGATGAATAAGTATGAGTGGTTTTTATAAACGAAGAGACCGCTCAAAAACGAAGAGACCGTTAAATACCAAACTTGGTATTTAAATTTGGTATCTTCTAATGATGCGATACGAAACTTTTCAAGAAAATTCCCCTACCCCAGCAACGTTTTACATGGAAAAATGTCGAGAAGTTTGAGTTTCTCAAAAATGGCTCTAACGATTTTGATTAAAATTTCTTATATGTAAGACATTTACATGCCAAATAAAATGTATATCTTAAATTTTCTGGGAATAGCCTTTAAAGGCCTCTTTATTCTGGATGATTGTTATTTAATTTTGCATAGCTGGTAAACCGTAACACAATAAATGTATATCACGATAAAGCACACAATTTATGTTATATACATGTTTTCGAGGAGATAGCCGTTTTTGAGATATTCCTTGTTATTGATTTCAGTTTTAAAATACTTAAACTTCTCTCATGCGGGAATTTCATGGGATTTCAGTCCCATATCAGCCACATTTTAAAACATTTAGGCTGTTGTATTCTCTTATATCTCTTTTACTTATAAGGAACTAAGTAATAAGGACTTTCTGCTAATGTTTTGGCAGGAAATAGAAGAATAAACTTATTAATATTTTTTTTTCAGGAATCTTTAACGCATGAATTTTCGGAGAAATTTCGATATCAAATTTTTTGGAAGAATACAATATGTTCTGTAATCATTATTTTCATTGTATGTGGTAGAAAAAATAAAAAATGTTTTTTCCTTATCTCTCCCATCTTATGGAATGTCATTACGTCCCGGACAAGAGGGTAGCAAGTGTACTGGATGTCTGACGTGATTCGCTCGAGGGTTGAGGGGAGAGGGAAAATACTTGGACTTCGGTTTGACAAAAAGCTGAATGCAAGCTCATCCATCAAAGTCTCAGTGCTAGTACTCTATATCGCTGACAGGGGGCGCAAGGGATGCGAAGTAAAGCAAAGGGAGAAACTTCTGTAGTAGGTTCAACAGGAAAAATATATCTTCAATTAACATGACTATTTCCACCTCTTCTGCAACAAATTATTGTTAAAAAGTTTATGCTTCCATTTACGCCATGTTAATGCAGAGAAATTAACTAGCTGAAATAGTCTTATTACTTGCTTCCTTATAAGTAGAAGCGAAATAAAGGAGTACCATAAGTTCAAGTGATACTCAAAAGCTGGTTGCTATGTGACTGAAGTTCCTTTGTTTGTATGGACACGAGTTGACAAATTCCTGTATGAGAAAGCTGAAACCAATAACAAGGAATAACTCAAAAACTATCAACTCTACAAAATAAATGTATATGATATAAATTGTGTGTTTTATTGTCATCTACACTTTTTATGCAGGAAGTTCTTGTCTATCTCTTACGGTTTACCACTTATGTCAAATTCAATAAAAATCAGCCAAAATAAAGAGGTCTTTAAAGGCTACTTCCTGAAAATTCAAGATATACATTTTATTTGGCATATAATTATCTTAAATGTAAGAGATTTTAATCAAAATCGTTACAGCTATTATTAAGAAAATCAACATTTACGAAATTTTTTCCATGTAAAGGGTAGTTTAGGGGAGTTTTCCTGAAAACATTCGTGTTGCATTCACGGAAGATACCAAACTTAAATACCAAGTTTGTAATTATTGGTAATTTCGTATATATATAAGCAATGACATTCAACATAGGTACTCTGTGATGACAGGAGTAAAATAAATAAACAGAATGATGACTTCCAGTTTGAGAGAACTATAAGTATTGAAACATTTTAAGCAATAACGGGAAGTATCGCCACTGTTTTTAATTAGACACACAACATCTGATGTATTCCAGTCACACGACTTTATCTTCTCTCTATAACAATTCATTGTTAAAAAGCTTATTCTTCTATCTACTTCAGGATATTTGAGATTAAATTAGCAAAAATGATCTTATTACTTGCTTCCTTGTAATTAGAAGGGAAATAAAGGAGTATATGAGGCTAAAGCGATAATCAATTGTTTTAAAAGCTGGTTGTCATATGATTGAAATTCGTTTCTTTGTATGGCCAGGGGTGAACAAATTTTCACATGAGAAAGGTACGAGCGTTTTAAAGTTGAAACCAATAAAAAGGAATATCTCAAAAAGCGGTCAGCTATACAAAAAAAAAATGTTGTGTTGTAAGTTTTTCTCCTACGGTTTAGCAGTTATACAAAATTCAGTAAAATTCATTCAGAATAAAGCAATCTTCTGAGGCTGTTCTCAAAAAACTCATTACGTACATTTTATTTGTCACGTAAATAAATATATTTAATATACGGTGGTTTCAACAAAATCGTGTCATTTTTAGAAAATCATTTTCGAAATGTTTCCATGTAAACTGTAGTTTTGGGTAGAGGGGGGTTTCTTAAAATTCACATTAATTGATCAAATGCGTCGCTTTGGCTTTGAGTAAGATGACTTACGATGTAACATCTAAGGTTATGTAGGTTCGCGCATTCGGGAGATTGTGGGTTTGATCCCTATGGAGGCGCATAAAACCCACTATATTTACTATGTACATAATGCATAGAGGAGGTCCCCGTATGAGGGAGGTTCCGAATCTCTTCAGTTGCTCCAGTGTGGCCACTGCGGACCCCGTGGCACTTCTGACGTGACCACAATTTGCCGGGCCGAACATCTGAGCCCTTCCCATAAGAGTTATTCGGATTGGGTTGAACTCGACGTGGCAGTGGTCCCGATACACATGGGAATTAGGTACGTCTTAGCATTATGCCTTGATGGGTTTCGATTAAAGAAGCTATATATTCAAAACTTTTACATGAAAAATGCGTATAACTTGAATTTTCTGATAACAGCTTGTAAACATCTGTTCCGTAGAAGATAATTTTGTGTAATATTGTTATAACTGGCTAACGTTAAGGAAGAGACGAAAAACAACCAACACAGCAACCAACCAACCAACTAATCAACCG
Organism: Hymenopus coronatus; assembly: GCA_030762935.1. Taxonomy (NCBI): domain Eukaryota; kingdom Metazoa; phylum Arthropoda; class Insecta; order Mantodea; family Hymenopodidae; genus Hymenopus; species Hymenopus coronatus. Next base: position 106,052,062 of record CM060886.1, on the reverse strand, counting down.
ACAAACCAGCTAAGCCAACCAAACCAAACCAAACAAATCCAGCAACTCACCAACCAACTAACCCACTAAGCAAAACAACCAACCTACCAACCAAAGCAATCAAACCAGCCAAACCAATCAAAACCTACCAATCAATACAACCCAACCCAATCCGAACCAATCCAAAACAAAACACTCAAACCCAACTCAACCCAAACCAAGCCATCTAACCCACAACCAATGAACCACGCAACCAAACCACCAAAACCAACGCAGCCGAATCCAACCAGCCCACTTACCCAGCATTCGCCTGGCGAAGCCTCTCAAACCCGATGGGCCAGTTAGCCTGCCACGGGGATCAAAACCTCTACTTCCCGAATACGGGACACAGAAACCGCCTGAACTATTCACCTTGGTAGCCTCAGTCCTGCATTGTCTTACTCAATGTCAACACGATGTAATTGATTAATTAAGGCTTTTGGGAATCATAGTTGCAAAAGAGCCTCACGTGGTACTCGAACCACGCTCTGCCCACCCCAGCTCTATATACAAGCCACAATATTTGAAAAGCAATGCATAACTCTTAAATAATGAAACAAACAAATACAATGATAGCTGCTGTGTAAAAACCTGCAAAGATCGCGTGACAGAATAAATTTTGTCGCAGTTCCTGATTGTAGGCGTTTCTAATTAAGTTTGTGAATGCAAAATCACGTCCTGTTTGTAGTTTTTTGTGTGTAATAACGCGTTGTAAACAGGCTCTTGTTTTAGTGCGGTTCTATTCTGTTTCAAAACGAACGAACGGTTGGGGAAGAGCGTGTGGTTGTGTGAGGGAATGCATATTCATCAGGCGGAAACCCCCAACCCCTCATATTAGTCGGTTTGCTTCAGCTTCTGAACTGCAAGGAGCATGCATTGGAAATTCTTTATAGTGCACTATTAAAATTCCCTTTTCAGAGACGAGGGCAAATATAAACAGGCCTTTAGGAGGGCTCCCCCTCCTCTACTGGGGGCCCACGGGGTTTCTAAAGAGGCGATGCACTTCAAGGGCTTCGTTGATTATTGAAGGAAAAACGAACTTAACCGGGACGGCCATAAAAAGCAGTAAAGAGCTTCATTTTTGAGGACAAAGAACCATTAGGGTGTTTTATATACGGTTTCCTCCAACGTGATTTTTATACAAGTCCGGAGAACACAACATGTGATAAGCTATAAAGCACGTAAATATGTTTACTTTCTCTACATGTATTATGTACATAGTGTATACAGTAGGTATTGTACTCAACTCTATAAAATTCTATAACGATATTTCACTAGAAATACATGCTTTGAGACCTTCTGCATCTAAAAGAAATCATTTTTGAAAAAGAACAGTGTGTATGTCTTTGGACAACGTAGCTCAAAAACAAAAGACCATTAAATACCAAATTTAGTATTTAAGTATAATTTTTAATCTTCTAGGGTTCGATCCCAAGCAGCCTCATGTGGGATTTGAGGTGGACAAAGCTACGTCTGGGCGGTTTTTTTCTCAGAGTCCTCCTGTTTCCCAGCCACTCATTACACCAATTGCCCCATCATCACTTTTCTTATCATCCATTTCCTCAGACTCAAGCCTGGCTACGGGCCGATCACTCATTCCAGGTATTCCATTTTGTGGTTTCGTGTCGATGCCTCCCCGACAAGCTTAGAGGGATGTCAGTCCTACAATAAATAAATAAACAAACAAAAGGATGCTAAGCCGATTACGAAAACCTCTTCCAAGGATGCGATCCGAACATTTTCAAGAAAATCCCCAACCTCAGGCTACACTTAATATATAAATTTATTGACAATTTTGTTTTTCTCAAATTTGGCTCTAACGATATTGATTAAAATACAGAGAAGACGCAGTATAGCCGTTTTTTGTAAGGTGTTTAAACGCCCATTTTTACTACTTGTGGCACCGCAGAAAAAGGTCCTTTTATTTATGGTGAAATCTCGGTATCGAATTTTGTGTCTAGGCTCCTTAACGATTGACAGCTTCCTTGTCTCTGCTCCGCTGTGTTCTGCTTTTCCAAAACTTGGTAGTGTAATTTTGCTAGCCTCTAGTACCAAAGTTGCGCGTTCAAACCTCATTTCCCTTCTATATATGAGGAAGCAAGTAATAAGTCCATTTCTGCTAATGTTTATCTTGATTAGCATGAAGTACTTACATAAAGGAATAATCCTTTGTAAGGGGAACTTGCTTGTGGAAAGGAAGTCATATGAATAGAACATATCATATTTTTACTTTCTCTACACGTACTGTACATAGTGTATAGAGATGTTATAGCATTCTACCAAAAAATTCGATATCGAGATTTCACCGGAAATATATGTTTTGAGTAAAAAAAAAACATTTTTATAAAAGAATGTTTATGTGTGTGTGTGTGTGTGTGATCAACATCGCTCAAAAACGAAAAGATATGGTATTTAAGTTTGGTGTCTTCTAAGGATGCGACACCGAGATTTTCAAGAAAATCCCCGCACTCCGAATTTCACTTTACATGGAAAAAATTCGAAAATGTTGATTTTCTCAAATATAGCTGTAATGATTTCGATTAAAATATCTCATATTTAAGAAGTTTACATGCCATAATATGGAAACAGCCTCTAAATACTCTTTATTCGGGATGATTTTTATTGAATTCGAAAGAGATTGAGAAAAGCTTACAACACAAAAAATTTAGATCTCGTTAAAACACACAATTTATGCACTACTTTTTTACTTTCTCCATACGCACTATGTACATAGTGTATAGAGAAAGTAGTGCACTCCACCAAAAAATTCGAGGGTCTCCAATATACAAAAAAAGCATTTTCACAAAAAGGTCCGTGTGTGTGTGTGTGTCTGTGTGTCCGTGTGTCTGTGAACACGATAACTCAAAAACGAAAAGTAGTTAAAATACCAAACTTGGTATTTAAGTTTAGTATCTTCCAGGAATGCGACACGAAGATTTTGAGAAAAATCCCCCCACCCCCAACTACCCTTTACATGGAACTTTTTTCGAAAATTTTGATTTTCTCAAACATGGCTCTAACGATTTTGATTAAAATTTTGTATATTAAAGATATTTACCTGACAAATAAAATGTATATCTTGAATTTTCTGGGAATAGCCCCTGAAGAGTAGTTTATTCTGGATGAATTTTACTAAATTTTGAATAACTGCTAAACCGTAAGAGATGGACAAAAACTTACCACACAAAAATGTAGATCATGTTAAAACACACAATTTATGTTATGTACATTTCTTTCGTGGAGATCGTCGTTTTTGAGACATTCCTTATTTTTGGTTTCTGCTACGAAAAACTACGTATTTCTCATAGAGGAACTTGTCAACTCCGATCGATATAAACAAAGGAACTTCATTGATATAGCAACTAGCTTTTGACTATCACTTTAACCTATTGTAGTGCCTTATTTTACTTCTACTTACAAGGAAGCAAGTAATAACACTATTTCTGCTAATTTTTTCTGATTAGCATAAAGTAAATAGAAGTATAAGCTTTTTAAGAATAATTTGTTGCAGGGATATATAGAAAGTCATGTGAGTGGTACACATCAGATTTGATTTTACTTTTGTTGGGAGGTGGTCGCCATTAATTAGACAAGAGAGGCTCCTTGGTAACGGGGCGCCATGCATATTTATCGCAGACGAGCAGATCTCGCGAGAAACTCTCGCAAGTAGCAGGTACTGAATTAATGTCAGCCCACCGACCGACCGACTCCTACATATTTATGGGGCAGAGGGGATGCCCCGCGATCTATCCGTCCGTCCGGTAATGACGTATTACATTGTTCCGCAACCGATCCGACCGACCGCCGGGGGGATTTGTCCACTCTTGCGGAAATGTTCCCACACCTTCCGCATAATGCTCAAAGAAGAAGAAGAAGGAATAAGGGTGGGGTTGCATATGGCCACAAAAGGGGAAGCATTATAACGTACGCTTATTGGATACTACATTTCCCATGCCCTAAGTAAGGCATCTAAAATGTTTATAGTTCTCAGGCCAGTGATTTTCAGTTTAAGTGCTAATGGACACAATGTCTTTATCAAGACTCTAAAGCCCGCCTGGGTGGTGTGGTGGTAGCGTGTCTGCTTCACATTCAAAAGGTCGTGTCGTGAGTTCGAATCTCGCTTAGGGTGACTTACCCGGATAAGGCTTTTTCGGGGTTTTCCCTTATCCTGAGAAGACGAATGTCGAGTAACTTTAAGCTCCATGGACCAACCAGGTTAAAGGACGTTAAGCTACAAAGAGAGAGAGAGAGAGAGAGAGAGAGAGAGAGAGAGAGAGAGAGAGAAATCTAATGTGTACCATTCACATGACTTTCTCTAAATCTCTGCAATAAATTATTGTTAAAAAACGTATGCACCTATTCACTTCATACTAAGTGAGAAAAGCAGAAATAGTCTTATTACTTGCTTCCTTGTAAGTAGAAGCGAAAAATGGAAGTACTATAGGTTAAAGTGATAGTCAAAAGCTGGTTGCTATGTGACTGAAGTACCTTGCTTTGTATGGACAGGAGTTGACAAGTTCCTGTATGAGATAAGCATAAGTTTTTCGAGGATGAAACCAAAAACAAGGAATATCTGAGAAAGACCGACTCCACAAAAAAAAAAAAAAAATGTATATAACATAACTTGTGTGTTTTAATGTGCTCTATATTTTTTGTGTGGTAAGTTTTTGTCTATCTCTTGCGGTTTACCGGTTACACAAAATTCCGTAAAACTCATCCAGAATAAAGTAGTCTTCAGAGGATATTCCCAGAAAATTCAAGACATAGATATTATTTGTCAGGTATATATCTTTGATATACGATACTTTAATCAAAATCGTTAGAGCCATTTTTTAGAAAATCAAAATTTTCGAAAATTTTTCCATGTGAAGGGTTGTTGTGGGTGAGGAGATTTTCTTGAAAATCTTCGTGTCGCATCCTTGGAAGATACTGAACTTAAATAGCAAGTTTCTTTCTACACCAGGCGAATCGAGATAAACATTAACAGTCTTATTACTTGCTTTATAAGTTAAAGGGAAATATGAGAACACGCTAGGCTAAAGCGATAATCAAATGTTGAGCGAAGCGACGGGAGTGAATTCTCCTAAGAGATAAAAACATGAGTTGTATTCAGCGAAAGAGACTATTAATAATTTATAATATATTAGAAAGGAAATGTTATCAGGTTATGATTGTAATACTTACATTAACTCTCAAAATTGACCATGTCTATTTGCTTTACTTTCTCTACACGTACTATGTACATAGTGTGTAGAGAAGGTATTGAATTGCACATAAAAATTCGATACCGAGATTTCACTGGAAATACATGTTTTGGGTGCCCCTTAATTAAAAAAAAAGCATTTTTGGAAAAAAGATCCGTGTGTGTCTGTGTTTGTCGTGGACAGCATATCTCAAAAATGAAAAGACCGCTGAATACCAAACTTGGTATTTAAGTTTGGTATCTTCCAAGGATGCGACACGAAGTTTTTCAAGAAAATCCCCCCCATTCACAACTACCCTTTCTGGGAATTTTTTTTAGAAAAGTTTGATTTTCTTAAAAATGGCTCTAACAATTTTGATTAAAATATCGTATATTAAAATATTTACGTGACAAATGAAAGGTATATCTTGAATTTTCTGGGAATAGCCTCTGAAGACTACTTTATTCTGGATCGATTTTACAGAATTTTGCATAACCGCTAAACCGTAAGAGATGGACAAAAACTTACCACACAAAAGATGTAGAGCACGTTAAAAACACAATTTATGTTATATAAATTTTTTCTTGGAGTTGATCGTTTTTTAGATATTCCTGGTTTTTGGTTTCAGCTTTGAAAAATATACTTTTCTCATACAGAAATGTGTCAACTACTGTCCATACAATCAAAGGAACTTCAGTCACATAGTAACCAGCTTTTGACTATCACTTTAACCTACGGTAATGCCTTATTTCGCTTCTGCTTACAAGGAAGCAAATAATAAGACTATTTCTGCTCATTTTATCTCGATTAATATTAAGTAAATAGAAGCATAAGCTTTATAATAATAATTTGTTACAGAGATGTAGAGAAAGTCATGTGAATGGAACACATCAGATTTTCTTTCTTCACTGCCTCCTGAATTATGATATGGCCGACCTTGTCTACAACCAATGTACAAATATCGATAGCAACAATAGAAATATGGAACAATTATTTTATTTCATATTTTAATAAGTAATACATGAAATAGAAACAAACGTTGTTTTGTTTGAGATTATTGCACTCATCTCATACATAAGAAATGCAAAAAATGGTTATTTGCACTCCTGTTTTGAACTAAATACGTTATGTACTGTATGAAACTTCAAATAAATATTGTAACTGAATTAATTGGAAGTACAATTAAAAGTGAAGGTTGGCTGCCTGTATTGTCAATACCTTGTTGCCAATAATCAAGGCAGGATATTAAACATACGAAGTCAGATGCAACAAGATTTCAAATAAATGAACATCATCTACGATGAGATGTTTAGACAATATTGGTCCAGTCAGATTATCGCAATTGGTTGAAATTGCCTAATCGGTCATTCCATTGGCGCTTTAATAGTGGATCTGAATTTTCATTGCAATTCGCTTCTTTGCTTAGTAGGAGTAGAACAAAACAAAAAGAAAAATATAAGTACGACCACTTTATAATTGAAATTAATAACAAGGAATATCTCGGAAACGGTTACCTTTACAACAAAAACTTAAGGATATAAATTGTGTGTTTTAATGAGATGTACATATATTTGCATAGTAATTTTTTATCTATCTCTTACGGTTTACCATTAAGCAAAATTCAGAAAAAAATCTTCCATAATGAAAAGGTTTTCAGAGGTTATTCTCAGAAAACTCAAAATATGCATTTTATTTTTCATGTGCATATCTTTAATATACGATATTTTAGTCAAAATCGTTAGTGCCATTTTTGAGAAAATCAAAATTTTCGAACATTTTTCCACGTAAAGTGTAGTTGGGGGTGGGGAAATTTTCTTGAACTTAGAGACTCAAAATACTACAGACCGCTTCGCACAGGTGTGGCTCGCACTTGGCTTTCAGCATTATATGCTGTCTGAAACGCATCCCAACATCGACTTAGATCAGCAAGAGAAGATCTGCAAAAACATAAGCGTCTTTCACTGAATTCGGCAACGGCTTTCGCTTTGCTCATTCTATAGCGCTTACATCTTCCAATTTTGTTACCATCTTCCTGCGCGTGTTTAATTTAAACACACAGACAACATATATATATATATATATATATATATATATATATATATATACAGTCATGGAAAAAAGTATTCATTCACCAGTGTTTATGCAGAAAAACTTAATTTGATATAACTAATTTTAACATCCAGAGAGGTTATATGGTTAACTAACAGTATGATATTTCCTCCTGAATCTGTACATATAAACGCATGACCTAAATTACTCCTCTTCAAAAAGTAAGCAAAGCATTTGTACCAACTGGCTTCTCACAACGAGGAAAAAAGTATTCATACACTCAAAGAAAATGATAGTTTAAATACAATACAATAACAAAAGTAATACTTTGTAGGCATTCCCGTTCTTCGTATTACTTCTGTTAACCTCTTTGGCAAGGAATGAACCAGGTTTTTTGTAGTCTCTAGGCAATATTTTACCATTCTTGCTGAAGACATTGTTTCAGAGCTGCCTTACTTCGTATGTCATGCTTTCGGACCATTCTTTCAAGGGTATCCCAAGATGTTCAATTGGATTAAGGTCTGCACTCTATGCTGGAAACTTGAGAACGTGGGGAGTATGGTACAACAATCACAAACGAACAATTTCCGCCGTATGCTTAGGATCGTTGTCTTCTTGAAAGTAGCAATCTGTGCCTAAACTCAATTTATCAACACTCTTTTGCAGATTATTCTTTAGGATATTTAAATATTGAAATCTATCTATATTACCTTCAACAAAAACAAGTTTTCAAACACCAGATGTAGCCATACATCCCCATATAATAATTCCTCCTCCACCAAGCTTCATTGTGGCTTGAAGGTGCTTGGGTTCAAGCTCAGTATTTGGTTTTCTCCACACCAAAATTCTGCCATCATTTAGAAATAAATTCAATTTACTTTCATCTGTGAACAGTACCCTGCCCCAGAAACTCGTGTTCTTGCTTAGATGCTCTCGATCAAATTCAAGTCTGACTTTCTTGTTCTTCTTGCTGATGTATGATTTCTTTCTAGGTACCCTAGCTCCATACTGCACTACTTAGAACATAGCGAACAGCCCTTGGTGTTATTTCCTTTCCGAACTGATCGTTAACATAGGCAGACAATGAAGAGGCTGTCAATTTAGGATATTTTTTATCATTCTTATTAACATATTGTTTTCCCTTTACGTTAGCTACTGTGGTCGTCCTCTTCTTTCGGTATTAATGATAGAATTTCTCTCTCTATAACGTGTTATTATGGACTGCACAGTTGCCCGGCTTCTTCCAATAACATCAGCAATGTTTGAAAATGATTTTCCCTTTTGGTATTGAGAGATAACTATCTGTCTTTCCTCTACAGTTGTTTCTTTACCTTTGCGGCCCATATTTCTGCCACACGGCATTCACTACGTAACAGAACCAACAAGCTGGTGTAGCTTGCCACTGAAGGCCTTGCTTGCTATAAACGGTTCGTTGGTGGTTTCTGTGTTTACAATTCTAGTGGTGTATGAATGCCTTTTTCACTGCCAAATACAGCCAGCATTGGGGTATCGTTTATTTCCTTGAGGTACGTTTGTTTAATACTCAAATCTTCATCATGACACTGTTTATTTAATGGGGTGGCTTCTTACACAGAATCGTAGCGCTGTCATTTAATTTAATATGGAAATATCGGTGGCCAATTTCAATTTTAGTACTGTATGAATATTTATTTCCATGACTGTATATAGTTATGAACTAAAATTAATGAGTCCTTAAGTTTAAAAAAATATTGTGAACTGATATACTGTAATTAAATTCTAACTTATACCTTTCGTAATTAACAAAATGAATAATATAAAAAAAAAAGAAAAAAAAAGAAAAAAGATGGGCACCGTTTGAGCCCATAAACCACTGTGCATAAGGCTAGAGCGTTCGTTTATAGCGCCTGCTTATGGGTAGATGTGATGCCAAGGTTGATCTGGCGAAGAGTTTCCGTTCCATTCTCCAGAGCGCAGTAAAGCACAGTACCTTGCGGGCGACAACTGTTCGTGTCTAAATCTACCTTTAAATGCAGTGTTACCATTTGGTGCAAGTTAATGTCAAAGTATTTTGAAACGCACTTTAAGTTTAGTTAAATCCAATGCAAAAATAGGCACCATATAGGATTTATATATCCTTATTAACAAACATACATGTTTCGAATTTAATAATGCCATTAGGTCTTAAAATTATGCAGCATTATTTCAAGATTTGTTTTTAGTTTTAAATATTAGTCATTTTTGAAAATACAAGTGCGACCGAACGCACATATATGTACATAGTGTGATTTTTCTGAGTTGTGTTCCTTTTAATTTCTAATGTACATCTAGGAATTATCGGCAGTACATCTGCTAGCATTATTCTTTCAAATTTTATTTTCTCTACACGTCCTAAGTACATTGAGCGTATAGAGAAGGCATTGTAATGCACCCAAAAATTCGATATCAAGATTTCACGGGAAATACATGTTTTGGGACCCCTGAATCCCAAAAAGCATTTTAGAAGAAGGTCCGTGTGTGTCTGTCTGTGTTTATGTGCGTCTGTGGGAGCATAGCTCAGAAACGAAAAGTCGGTTGAATACCAAACTTGGTATTCTAGTTGAGTATCTTCCAAGGATGCGACACGAGAATTTTCAAGGAAATCCCACACCCCGAACTATCCTTTAAATGGAACGTTGACTCTAATGATTTTCATTAAAATACCTTATTTATAAGATATATTTATGACAAACGAAACGTACATCTTGAACTTTCTGGGAATAGCCTCTGAAGAACTCTTACGGCAAAACATTGCTAAACAAAACATTTAGATTTCATTAAAACACACAATTTAGGTTATGTACATATTTTTTTTTGAGTTAACCGTTTTCGAAATATTTCGAATTGTTGGTTTCAATTTTAAGCCTCTTAACTTTTCTCGAACGGGAAGACAATTCCTGAAGTCAGCACTCCTCTTCGTTTCTCGTTTGTCTACTCCTAACACGCAAAGAGATTGGAGTTTCAATTGTTTCACATAGCTATCGGCTTTTAAAGGAAGCTAGTAATAAAACTAAATTTGCTTATGTTTATCTTAATTAGCATGATGTAGATAACAGATTAACGTTTCGAATAAAAGTTTTTTTTTATCGAACATCTAGATTACATAATGTTAATGGAAAACATTTGATTTGTCCCTTCTACTTCTAAGGAACCAAGGAATAAGGACAATTTCTGCTAATCTTAATATTGATTAGCGTGAAGTAGATAGAAGAATGAGATTTTTACTTTCTCTAGCCCCGTATGTACAATGTACATAGGGATAGAGAAATATTGTATTCCACCCAAAAATTCGATGTCGAGATTTCACCGGAAATATATGTTTTAGGACCCCCTGAATCCAAAAAAAAAGCATTTCCAGAAAAAGGTCCATGTGTGTGTTTCCGTGTGTCTGTGAACACGATAACTCAAAAACGAAAAGTAGCTAAAATACCAAACTTGGTATTTAAGTTTAGTATCTTCCAGGGATGCGACACGAAGATTTTGAGAAAAATCCCCCCACCCTTTACATGGAACTTTTTTCGAAAATTTTGATTTTCTCAAAAATGGTTCTAACGATTTTGATTAAAATACCGTATACCAAAGATATTTAGCTGACAAATAATATGTATATCTTGAATTTTCTGGGAATAGCTTGTAAAGAACTGTTTATTCTGGATGAATTTTGCTTAATTTGACATAACTCGGAAACCGTAAGAGATAGGCAAAATTTTACTATACAAAAAATGTAGGTCTTGTTAAAATACACAAGTTATGTCACATACATTTTTCTCATGGAGCTTACAGTTTTCGATATATTAGTTTCACTTGTGAAGTACTTATACTTTTCTCAGACGGGAGTGTGCGGTTTTCTTTTGTTCTACTCCTGGCCAAGAAAAGAAGGGATTTGTAATGACAATCGCATAACGACAGCTTTTAGAACATTTGACTATGGCTTTAGCCTAGCGTATTGCCTTATTTTTTCCTTCTTATAAAGAAGTAAGCAATAAGAACATTGTGCTAATGAGTGCCTCGATTAGCAAGATGCGGAAAGAAGAATAATCTTATGTAAGAAGTTTGTAGAACGGCTAGAGAAAGTCATGTGAGTGTAACACATCAGATTTTTAACAATTTGTTACAGAGATGTACACCAGCGGCTCTTATAACGTTATCCAGGAATTAATAGGCAGAGACGTGCTCTAATATTGAATCTACAACTTAAGTGCAAAAGCACTATTGCATTTTCCGTTTTCCACTCTATTAATTCTATTAATACAACACATTATGAGATACACCGGCTGTTCACAAAATTACACAGTAGATCGATGATATTGTAGGAATAAACAGGCATTTGAAGAGTTTTATTATATCAATATTTTCTTGGCACTACCAGTGGTATTCCTCAACGGCCGCTACGGAAGTATAAGTCTGACAACGTTGCTTTCTGCCGTGCTTGCGCCTTTTCATTACTGAAAATGACTGTTCGCATACGTATGTCGACCCAAATATACTTATCGTTTTAGTTGTCTGAGAGTATTTGTGACACACAAAACATTTGGCAACACCATCCACTTCTATGAGTAATAAATCTTCCCTTGCTTCCTTGAAAACTGGAGTCGAGAGTCTTAGTTCCGATTGAACTTGGCTGAAGCACTGTCTATAAGGCACTAAACTTGGGGAGATCCATAGTGATCCCTGACAGTCAGCACATGTCTCAGCTGATAAGATGTGTGGCTGCCTCTTGCCAATAGAATCTTGCTACGTAAGCAATGATGTCATCCTTGATGCGAGATGTAATAAACATTCCTCAGCGCAATTTCAATTACGAGGGCCGTTTTCTTTTTCAACCTCCGATAGGCTATAAATAAAAGACAAGTTTATAGAACACAATTATTTTATTACTAAAAGTTTTGTACACTTATGATTACTTTTCAACAAAATCACCCCACCATTGCACAAGCTTTGCATTACCCACTTCAAAAATGTTGCCGCCAATGATTTCAAATGAGCATTGACATTGTTTTGAAGATCTTCGTTGGTTTGAAGTGCTGCCGTCTTGGCCATGTCTTCAGTTCAGGGAAAAGGTTAAAGTCGCTGGGTGCCAGGCCAGGACTGTACGGCGGATGATCGAAAATATTCCATTGGCCCATTCAAGGAGCCAATGGGTTGTAACAGCAATGTGTGAACGAGCGTTGTTATGGATCAACACAATTCCTGAAGTCACCTCATCCGGTGATTATGTTGAAAAGCAACCATAAGTGTATAAAACTTTTAGTAATAACATTATTGTTTTCTATGAAATTGTCCTTTATTTATAGCCTGTTGGTGGTTGAAAAAACGGCCCTCGTAGATCAGCATCCAGTTGTACTGCGCTAGTTTGCTTTGCTGCAATTTTTTTTTTTTTTTCGTGTTTTAATATATTATTGTGGTATGTGTTAGTATTTTAGTATGTTTGTTTTAAAATGGCTTAATGTCCTGCTGTAGATGTGGTCGGGACGAAGTGGCAACAGTGTGGAGGAGCGGCCACGAGGTAAGACAACTGCCAGGGATCAGTATGGATCTCTCCGACTTTAAAAACACCACTCTGCCACTCTTCTTGTACATACCAGTATGACTTAACTCCCAGTTAGAACCGAGATGACATATGGAGGAGAAATTAGGGGGTGGGAACAATTAGGGACAAGTGAGGATACAATTTTGGAAAGGAATACTGGAAGCATGGAGAATTATGGCCAATTGCAAATTAACGAGGGAATTCGGGGCGCAAAGTGCAACGTTAGAGTGCAAAATCAGAGCAGTTAAATACTGAATGAGAATCGTTCACGGAAGCGAATATCTCAGTGGGCAGTCTGATTCCGTGAACAGCTGAAAATGGAAGGTAATTCAACATGGACATCAAAATTAAAGAAAGGTGGATGGGATGGGTTACATTTGGATGACGGGGCAGGACAACAGACGGAGTGTTTGGAGAAAGATTAGGAACCGTCTCAGTGCCTGTGGTAAAGCATGGGGAGGGCCCATATAAAATATCCGGTGTGCTAGTACGCTCGTTATGACTGGATGTATGGATTTGCACTTTATTGCACGGATTTTGCACTTTAATATTAAAAAAAACACTACAGTTTTAATGCAAAAATATTAACAATTTTACAATATAGAACAGCTATGAATACCCTGATTTTATTGTTGGAGGTTAGTGTAACACGAAATTAGAAAAGAAACCCACTAAAAGTTCTAAAACGTTTTATTGATCATCTTTTTTGCCAAATAGCAATGTCATGCAATGTTGGCTTAAAGTCCTTGGCTTCAAAGTTTAGGCAACTATTTGGCCAATTAGTATTAATTCAATTGTTTTTGCACACAAGCTGTGTGTAGGACTTGGCTGAAGCACTGTCTAAAAGACACTAACATTAACCGGCAGGCCGCCGTTCTTCTTGTACATACTAGTATCCTTAACTCCCAGTTAGATCCGATATGGCATATGGAGGGCAATTTGGGGATGGGAACAAACAGGAATCAAGTAAGGATACAATTTTTTAAAGGGATTCTGGGAGTAGTGAGGGATACGACCAACTGCGGAATAATGAGGGAATTCGAAGCGCATAGTGCAACCATAGTGTGCTAAAACAGAGCAGTTAAATATTGGATGAAAGTAGTTAATCTAATTACGACCGTCTGCTACCGTGAACAACCGAGAATGGAAGATAATTCGACATGGGCATCGAAATTAAAGCAAGCTTTGGAAACCAATGGAATGACTTACATTTGGCTGGCGGGGCAGGGAAATAGACGGAGTGTTTGGACAAAGATTACGAACCGTCACTATGACATTGACAGAAAACAAATTATTGCACAGAGGTCTGGGCTAAAATCAGAGAGGGGTACGGAACAATACAGCAATGCAGGTACCAAACTCATTAGAGAGAGGCACGTGTGGATTAGACTAGGAGCATGGCGGATGATAAAAATTATGACAAGAATATATGAGAATCTGCCCCATAGCGAGGAGGAAGAGTCGTAGGCTCATATCTTGGAAAGATGTAGGGGAATGGAGGGAAAAGTATTTACCCCAATCCTTTACCACTGTGAATGGAGAGTTTGGAGCTCGTTGGACTATTTCACACACACTCACACACAGATATTTATATATAATATATGCCATTGCCGGGATTTGAACCGGTGTCTAGCCGGTTGCTCTAACTACTGAGCTACCATGGCAATATACCGACATGGTATCAAATTCCTCAACTGACTCGTTTGTTTCCCGGCACACCACAAAATGACCTAAAATTGTAAAGAGATGACATACCCCAATGGCAACTTTAAGTCTCGGACGTCATAGTATAGCCAACTAAGTCAATTAGTGTTAATTTAATTGTTTTTTACTTTCTTTATTAACACTATGTACATAGTGTATAGAGAAGGTATTGCACTCCACCCAAAAATTCGATACCGAGATTTCACCGGAAATATATGTTTTAGGGTCCCCTGTATCCAAAAAACGTAAAGGTCCGTGTGTCTGTGAACATGATAACTCAAAGACGAAAAGTCGGTGAAATACCAAACTTGGTATTTAAGTTTAGTATTTCCCAGGGCTGCGACATGAAGATTTTGAGAAAAATCCCCCCACCCCAAACTACCCTTTACATGGAACTTTATTATAAAATTTTGATTTTCTCAAAAATGGCTCCAACGATTTTTATTAAAATTTCATATATTAAAGATACTTACACGAAAAATAAAATGTATATCTTGAATTTTCTGGGAACAGCCTCTGAAGACTACTTTTTTCTGGGCCAATTTTACGGAATTTTGCATAAGTACTAAACCGTAAGAGATGGACAAAGATTTATCACACAACAAATGTAGATCACCTTAAAACACACAATATATGTTTTATACATTTTTTTCGTGAGGTTGATTGTTTTTGAGATATTCCTTATTTTTGGTTTCAGCTATAAAAAGCGTATACTTTTCTCATACAGGACTCGTGTCCATACAAACAAAGGAACTTCAGTCGCAGAGCAACCAGCTTTTAACTATCACTTCAACCTATGGTACTCCCTTATTTCGCTTTTACTAACAAGGAAGCGAGTAATAAGACTATTTCTGCATCACATTTTTGTATGTCAATTTTATATGAAGTATAACGGTCCTTTTGCACCTTTAAGTTTGCTTTTCGATTGCCATACTAATGAAAACTGTTGATATTACACTATCTTTGTATAAGAGTGTTAAGTTTATTATTATTATTATTATTATTATTACTTTCTCTACACGTAGGTGCACTTAGTGTATAGAGAAGCTAGTGTATTGCACCCTTAATTCGATACCGAGATATTACCGGAAATACACGTTATGAGACCCCCTGAATAAAAAAAACATTTGTAGAAAAATGTCCGTGTGTGTGTGTGTGTGTGTGTGTGTGTGTGTGTGTGTTTCTGTGGGCATCATAGCTCAAAAACGAAAAGTCCGTTAATTCCTAACTTGGTATTTAAGTTCAGTATCTTCCAAGGATGCGACACGAAGATTCTAAAGAAAAGCTCCCCACTCCAACTACCCTTTACATGGAAAAAATTAAGAAAAGTTTGATTTTCTCAAAAATGGCTCTAACGATTTTGATTAAAATTTTGCACAACTGGTAAACCGTAAGAGATAGACAAAAGGCTACTTACAAAAAATGTAGATCTCGTTAAAACACACAATTTATGTAATATACATTTTTTTCGCGGAGTTGACCGTTTTTGAGATATTCCTTTTTATTGGTTTCAGCTTTAAAATACTTATACTTTTCTCATACGTGAATTTATCAACTCCTACCCATTCATTTACATTAACAACCAGCTTTTAAAAGATTTGACTATCAATTTAGCCTAATGTGTTACCTTATTTCTCTTCTACTTACAAGGAAGCAAGAAATAAGACCCTTTCTGCTATTTTTTCTCGATTAGCATACAATTAATAGACAAATAAGCTTTTAACAATAATTTATTGTAGAGATGTAAGAAAAGTCATGTGAATGGAACATATAAGATTTTTTATTTTAGATATTTCATCTATAATTTTTCTGGTTTACTCTGTCCTTGTTGGCAGCCCAAAATACGGGGAGTTGTTATTGTTTTTGTTTCAATAAATAAAAAAATAAATAAGATACTATTTGAATACTTTTGTCGTTATATTTTCGTGTTCGCCATTGAATGTTTTGTTTCTAATGTTGTTTATTATTTTGTGTATTACAAAAGCACGTATAGTCTGTGAACCCGTATGATTGATAAAGATCTCCCATTAGAGCGACTCTCCGCCAATATTATAAAGGAGTGAGAACAGGATAAAAGGTTCTTCCCTTTACACAAACGGGATCATGGAGAGGGAATAAAATAGAAATAACACTGGAAATATATTATGCTTATAATTTAATACGAAATAAAATATACATTTTAATGTGTGACTCAGAGAAAAACAACATTTACTGACTTCTTTCACTACTCTTTACTCCTTTTACTACACTTATGCACCAATTCCTAATGCATATTACCAAATTATTACTACCCTTATTCCTTAATTCCTAACATTACTGAAGTATTGACTAGAATTTGAGTAAAGTGGTTTTATTATATATTATAATAATCTCGAAGAGGAAATTTAGATATTTAGCCAGATCTAATGAGAGACTTACCATCTTTTACCCATTTGTGAGGCATAGAATATGTTGATATTCATAGTGGCTTCCTTAAACAACAAGTCCCAAGGAACAAATGCTGTTATATTGAGGTAAGCGTTTTAACTTTCTCTAGCACGTATGTACAACATGCATAGTAGATAAAGTATTGAGTTCCGCCCAAAAATTTGATACCGAGATTTCGCTGGAAACATATGTTTTGAGATCCCTGAATAAAAAATCTGATGTGTACCATTCACATGACTTTCTCCATATCCCTGCAACAAATAATTCTTAAAAAGCTTATACTTCTATTTACTCTATGCTAATAAAAACTTAGCAGAAATAGTCTTATTACTCGCATCCTTGTAAGTAGAAGCGAAATAAGGGACAACCGTAGGTTAAAGCTGGTTGCTATGTCAATGAAGATCCTTTGTTTGTATGGATAGGAGTTGACAAGTTCCTGTATGAGAAAAGTATACGTTTTTCATAGCAGAAACCAAAAATAGGGAATGTCACAAAAACGACGAACTCCACGAAAAAAAATGCATATAACATAAATTGTGTGCCTTAAAGTGCTCTACATTTTTTGTGTAGTAAGTTTTTGTCCATCTCTTACGGTTTAGCAGTCATTCAAAATTTAGTAAAATTCATCCAGAATAAACCACTCTTCAGAGGCTATTCCCAGAAAATTCAAGATATACATTTCATTTGTCAGGTAAATATGTTTAATATCCGAAATTTTAATCAAAATCGTTGGAGCCATTTTTGAGAAAATCAAAATTTTCGAAAAAAGTTCCATGTAAAGGGTAGATGGGGGTGGGGGGATTTTTCTCAAAATCTTCGTGTCGCATCCGTGGAAGATACTAAACTTAAATACCAAGTTTGGTATTTTACCGACTTTTCGTTTTTGAGTTATCGTGTTCAAAGACACACGGACACACACACGGACCTTTTTGTGAAAATGCTTTTTTTGGATATTGGGGACCCTAAAATATATATTTCCGGTCAAATCTCGGTATCGAATTTTTGGTGGAGTGCAATACTTTCTCTATACACTATGTACATAGTGCGTATGGAGAAAGTAAAAATAAAAGGATAGCATTTTTTTTGAAAAAATGTGTGTGTGTGTGTCTTGACAGCATAGCTCAAAAATAAATATAAATAAAGGGCGTTAAATATCAAACTCGGTATTTAAGTTCAGTATCTTCCAAGGATGCAACTCGAAGATTTTTAAGAAAATCTCCCCACCTCAGCTGCCCTTTGCATGGAACCTTTTATGAAAATTATTTTCTCAAAACTAGCTATAACGATTTTGATTAAAATACCGTATATTAAAGATATTTACTTAACAAATGTAATGTATATCTTGAATGTTCTGAGAATAGCCTCTGAAGATATTTTCATTCTGGATGACTTTTGAATAAGTGGTAAACGTAGGAGATACTAAACAACTTACTGCAAAGATATAGATCTCCCACATTTTAGACCACATACACTCTTTTGTTGAGTTAACCTTTTCAATGTTAGAGGTCTCAATTTGAAACTACTTAAACTTTCCTCAAACGCGAAGTCATCTTTCATTTTCATACTTGTTTTTTTTGATTCTAACCATGCAAAGCGAACCGAAAGGAAATAAAGTCACCCATTAGGCTAAAGCGATAGTTCATTCTTTTAAAAGCTGGTCACTATGTGGAACAATTAAATTTCGCTTCGCTTTGCATGGGCCCTTTAAAGAAGTTGGGTAGTTTCAAATTGAAACAAAGAATATCTGGAAAACAGTGAACTCTATAAGGATAACGTACATGACATAAACTGTGTTTTAACAAGAAATATATTGTTTGTGTATTAAGTTTTTTCTATCAGTTATGGTTTAAACGTTATGCAAAATTCTGCAAAAGTCAGCAAGAATAAAGAGGTGCTCAGAGGATAAATACACTGTGTAGTAGAAAACATGACGTGCCAAAATATACTTGGACTAAGTACAGGATAAAATAATAAATCAGTCGTAATAACTGAATTATCCATGTCAACTCAATATTGCACTTCCAGAGGCAGAGCAAAACTGCGTACGAAGCATGGCCTTGTTTACAGTAGCAGTGCCCAGTGGAAAAACCCGCTCAGCCGGTTCGGTGGCTTTTGACTCACTTGGTATTATATGGCAACAGTACTCATTTTAATAGCGTCCTCTTGCTCTTTTGTATAGCTCCTTCCGAGGCATTTTTTGCTAAAGAACGAATATTAACGGCTTACAGTTTGTATTTATATGTGATATTGCATGTAAGAAATGTACACTAGTACCAGTTAGAAGAGGGTACACATGACTATAATAACAGAAGACGAACCCAGGCGTTTCGTCTGGTTCTGGCATTTTTTTTTTTTTAAATACGGTACCGGAGCCTGATCGGGACTCCGGCACTGTATACCCTACTTTTATTTACCTTTTTTTTTTACCTTGTTTTTCTGTAGTATTACTGGATTGCTGTTTTCTTACTTTTACAGCACACATAAACACAAACATATAACACCCATGCACACGATCCCCAGCGCTACGAAGCACCAAAGCGGGACGCCTTGGCGAGCGCGGCCATGGGGACCGGCACATTCGGGAGGTCGTGGGATCGGTTCTTCGCGGCACACCTCTCTGAATCATGGGTTCATCGGGGTCACCAGGTGATTGTTGGGAAGGATTAATCATTCCCCCGAACTTCCTGCCACTTCATTTCATCCCAGCCGGTATCTTTCAGGGTTGTAAGTGTCAACGAAGACTGCGACAGAGCGCAATTCCGTTGAGGTGACAGCACTCTGAAAATACAGCTCTCGGTGGCGGGGTTGTGCTGGTGATCTATCTGGAACTGAGGCACAGGCTCCTAGAGATTTCCATTATGGACCTCCACGGTGGCTCTCTTCCTGTCCGGATGTCGGCCGCTATTTAAAATCGTCTCATCCTCTCCTCCAGTGTTCCGACGTACAATAAGTCAATGGCTGCAGTGCGAAATCCCCCTCGTAATACACACACGCACACACACAATATAAGAAGTGTAAGCCATTGGACTGTACCTTATGCAAGACTGAATTTAACTAAAGAAAGATATAGCTATAAGTGCCATTACTGCCAACAATAACTTACCTGACGATGTTAAATTACTGAATATACATTTGTTTAAAGGGAAGTAAAATGTGGTTCCCTATGCATCCCTTTTACAAATTAAGTGAGGTTGTTAGTGAAAAAATCTGATGCCTTCCATTTACATGACTTTCTCTATATCTCTACAACAAACAATTGTTAAAAAGCTTGTGCTTCTACATACTTCATGCTAATCGAGAAAAAATTACCAGAAATAGTCTTATTACTTGCTTCCTTGTAAATAGAAGCGAAATAAGGTAGTACCATAGGTTAAAGTGATGGTCAAAAGCTGGTTGCTATGTACTGAAGTTCCATTCTTAGTATGGACAGGAGTTGACAAATTCCTGTATGAGGAAAGTAAGTTTTTCAAAGCTGAAATCAATAACAAGGAATATCTCAAAAACGATCAACTCCACGAAAAAAATGTGTATAACATAAATTGTGTGTTTTAACGTGCGCTACGTTTTCTGTGTTTTAAGTTTTTGTCCATCTCTTACGGTTTAACAGTTATGCAACATTCCGTAAATATTCATCAAGAATAAAGTACTCTTCAGAGGCTATTCCCAGAAAATTTAAGATATACATTTTATGTCATGTGGATCTTTAATATACGATATATTAATCAAAATCGTTAGAGCCATTTTCGAGAAAATCAAAATTTTCGAAACATTTTCCATGTAAAGGGTACTTGGGGGTGGGGGGATTTTCCTGAAAATGTTCGTGTTGCATCCTTGGAAGATACCAAACCTAAATACCAAGATTAGCTTTTAACGGACTTTTCGTTTTTGAGCAATGCTGCCCACAGACACACATACACAGACAGACACACACATGGACAATTTTCAAAATTTCAATTTTTTGGACTCAGGAGGTCTCAAAACACGTATTTCCGGTGATACCTGGGTATCGAATATTTGGGTGCATTACAACTTCTCTATATACATAGTATGCGTAGAGAAAGTAAAAATTCTATTTTAATATTTTGTTAATATGACAATGCCATTTACTCCTTGTAGCAAAGGCTGAATAAATTGCATATTGAATATGAAATATATTTTACATCCTCTACGCGTAGTATTACATAGTGTAGAGAGTTTTTTTTTTTTTTTTTTTTTTGTTTTTTTTTAGCTTAACGTTCTTTAACCTGGTTGGTCATGTCGGACGATGAATGAAATTGGTGAAATGATGTTCAAACGATCTCAGGGTCCATGAAGCTTAAAGATACTCGAAATTTATCTTCTCAGGATAAGGAAAACCCCGAGAAAAACCTTATCCGAATAACTTACCCTATGCGAGGTTCGAACTCACGACCTGTTGAATGTGAGGCAGACACGCTACCACCATACGACCCAAGAGAGCAGAGAAGGTATTGTATTGCACCCAAAAAGCCGATACCAAGATTTCACTGGAAATATGTGTTTTGAGGTTCCATCCCCACCCAAAAAACAGAAAAGTCCGTTAAATACCAAACTTGGGACTTAAGTTCAGTATTTTTCAAGGAGGCGACACCAAGATCTTCAAAAAAATCCCCCTACACTCAACTACCGTTTACATGGAAAAAATTTCGATTTTCCTTAAAAATGACTAACGATTTTGATTTAAATATTGTATATTTAAGATATTTACATTACAAATAAAATGTATATCTGAATTTTCTGGGAATAGCCTGTGAAGACATCTTTACTCTGGATACATTTTGCAGAATTTTGCATAACTGATAAAGCGTAAGAGATAGACAAAAGCTTACTAAACAGAAAATACAGAGCTGGTTAAAACACACAATTTATGTTATATAGGTTATTTTTCATTGAGTTGGCCGTTTTTGAGATATTCCTTGTTATTAGGTTCAGTTTTAAAATATTCATACTTTTCTCATATGGGAATTTTTCAACTCCTGGCCATACAAACAAAGAAACTTTAAACACACAGAAACCAGCTTTTAAAAGATTTGACTATCGCTTTAACCCACGGTATTCCCTGATTTTCCTTCTAATTACAAGAAAGCAAGATTTAAAATTATTTCTGCTAATTTTATCTCGATTAGCAAGAAGTAAATAATATATTGCAGAAACGTAGAGAAAGTAATGTAAATGGAACATATCAGATTTGTAAGTTTTATACTTTTAAAATACACAAACACATATATTAAGACTTTCAGACTGTGTGTCGCCTTCCGTGGTGTAATGGTTACCTTGCTGACTTCATGTACCCAAGGTCGCGGATTCAAAATCGGCGAAGGTCGATGGATTTTTTCGGGCGTAAAAATCCTTAGCATGGCTTCCTTCGGAAGGGAAGTAAAGTCGTTGGTTCCGTGTCGTAGATTTACGGCACGTAAATGAATCTCAAACCTGATAGAGAGGCCTCTGAGTAAAATTAAGCCTTCTTTCACGTAATGTAAATGGCGTGTTATTTATGGACGCTCTTTAACTGCAGTGGTTCTCAGCGTCCCATTCTAAATTGGGCGTGGGCTTAATTTTGCTCAGAGGCCTCTATCAGGCTTGAGGTTCTTTTACGTGCCGTAAATCTACGACACGGGACCAGCGTCTTTACTTACCTTCCGAAAGAAGCCATGCTAAGGATTTTTACGCCCGAAAAAATCCATCGTCCTCCACCGGGTTTGAACCCGCGACCTTGGGTATATGAAGCATGGTAACCATTACCCACGGAGGGGCGACCTTCTTTCGCGCCCAGTATAGAATGGGACGCTGAGAACCACAGCAGTTAAAGAGCGTCATAAATAAAACTCCATTTATTTTTCCAGACTCTGTGGGGGACAGGGAATTATTATGGTTATAGAAAAATACCCTTCCCCAGCCGGGAATCGAAGCCAAGTCCTCTGGATTTGAAGCCAGAACGTGCTGTTCACTCGAGCGCAGACGCAGTCGAGGGCAGATTTGCCTGGTTTACTAGATTTGAACCATAAACTTCCAGAATTGCAGCCACAAAGGAATCCTTTATACATTTTTGACAGTTAACCCAGATCTAGTATTCTTAATCTTAGCATGGAATCAAACCCAGGCTCGGTGTGGTTCCTACAACAAAGAAACAGAAGAAGCTGCAGAGCCGAGGTGTGATAATCGGATCACACAAATCCTTTCGAAATGAATTTCAGATCTTGATGCATATAGAAACAAAATATTGAAAGGAAATGCCTGAGGCACGATTCCGTGTTCTTCCATCATCGTCTGGAAAGCCTGCTCAAGTTTTCTACTATCTTAGCGCTTTCCCCGGAATAAGAACGTGCATGTTTACAGCCATCGGGGATTTACTTCCTCGCGACCAGAGCTTTTCAGGTGACCAGCAAAATGCAAATAAAATATAGTGGCGAAACCTCCAGGGACGGACGTTTCAAAAGAAAAGTGGGAATAAAAAGGAAAGAAATGGAATCATTTCTACGTATCATCCCAAGGGAATAGGAATATTTGTTGCTTATTGCATGGGTTTGAAATCGCGCACTGGAGAGGGGCGTTTGAAGGCACAGAAAAGAAAAATAAATTCTCTTTTGCTTCTTCCTTTCGTGTAGGTATATTGGATCTGTTTCTCTTCATGTTCCAGGTACAAGAAAAATCCAGTACAGCATTTGATAGATATAAAAGTATCAGGTTGAGAATTAGCATATATTGCTTCGTCTTATAAAAACGTGAACTTTTTGGATCGTTTTTGTTTTCTCTGTTACAAATAGTAACTAGAAGAGGTAATGCATTTCACATAAAAATTCTATGTCGATATTTCACCGGAGCTCCCTACCATTTCCTCAAAGAGATTCGGTTATAAGTATTTGCGAACAGTATAACTAACAAATGAGAATTCTGTTGAATACCACACTGGACATATAAGTTTAGCATCTTCTAACGATGATATATGGAGAAACTCAAGAAAATCACCCCACTCTTAAATACCATTTACATGCAACATTCTTCGATTTATTTTTTTTCAAAAATGTCTCTAATGAGGGATTTTTGCCTTCTCTAGCACATATGTACATTGTGCAAGGATCATCCAGATAGTGGCAGACGATTTGGCATAACTAAATAATAACGAAAGCTATCAACACATAACGTTATTTACAAAGTTACAGTACCTTACACTATTTTTTAACGTAATCGTCATTGCTATCAAGGTATTTACTGTCACGTGGTACAGGTTTTTCACCACTAAAGATCTGAGCTAAGATTTCACTGCCACTTTTTGAATTTGGGAAATATTTTCTATCCAAAAGCCATGTACGGTGCCCGAAGTGAAAACACTAGTTTTTCTGAATTCTTTTATCAACATTTGCTTTCAACTCCTCCTTAACAAGTGATGAACGTCCATTCTGGTTCATCGTTGATTACTCGTAAATTATGCAGGACTAGTTCATTGCATTGTCACGATACATTTGCGTTATTTGCCTATAAATTTCGATTGGGGAACATCTTCTGCATTTAAAAAAATCTGATGTGTTCCATTCACATGACTTTCTCTATATCTCTGCAAAAAAGTGTTGTTAAAGATTATGCTTCTAATTACTTCTTGCTAATTGAAAAAAATTCAACAGAAATAGCCTTATTATTTGCTACCTTGTAAGTAGATGTATGGACAGGAATTGACAAAAAAAAAACAATCAACTCCACGAAAAAAATGTAAGATAAATTGTGTGTTTTAAAGTGCTCTACATTTTTTTGTGTGGTAAGTTTTTTTCCATCTTTTACGGTTTAGCAGTTATGCAAAATCCGTAAAATGGACCCAGAATAAAGTAGTCTTCAGAGTCCAAAAAATTCAAGATAAACATTTTATTTCTCAGGTAAATATCTTTAATATACGATATTTTAATCAAAATTGTTAGAGCCATGTTTTAGAAAATCAAAATTTTCGAAAACATTTCTATGTAAAGGGTAATTTGGGGTGCGGGGATTTTTCTGAAAATCTTCGTATCGCATCCCTGGAAGATACTAAACTTAAATTCCAAGTTTGGTATTTTACCGACTTTTCGTTTTTGAGCTATCGTGTTCACAGACACACGGACACACACACACGGACCTTTTTCTGAAAATGCTTTTTTTGGATACAGGGCGTCCTAAAATATGTATTTCCTGGTGAAATCTCGGTATCGAATTTTTGGGTGAAATACAATACTTCTCTGTGCCCATGTACATTGTACATAGGAGCCGATACTTCTCCATCAAGTAGCTCCTCAATTGGCCCCCCAGGGACCTTATGAGGCTGAGTGCACCCCGGGCCAGGTCTCCCAGCGGGGGAAAAATCCCCATGCCGGTACTGGGGATCGAACCCAGGTCTCCGGCTTGGTAAGCAGCAACGCTACCACCGCGCTAAGGAGACGACCGCTAATCCGTAAGAGATGGACAAAAACTTACTCTTCAGAAAATGTAGCTCGCGATAAAACACACAATTTATGTCATATACATTTTTTTCGTGGATTTGATAATTTTTAAGATATTCTTGGTTTTTCGTTTCTGCTTTGAAAAGCATACTTTTCTCATACAGAATTTGTTAACTCCTGTCCATACAAACAAACGAACCCCAGTTACATAGCAACCAGCTTTTGGCTATTATTTTAACTTATGGTACTCCCTCATTTCGCTCCTACTTACAAGGAAGCAAATAATAAGACTATTTCTGCTTATATTTCTCGATTAGCATGAAGTAAATAGAAGCATAAGCTGTTTAACTAAAATTTGTTGCAGAGATGTAGAGAAAGCCATGTGAATGAAACACATCAGATCTTTTTCTAGAGCCTAGTACATAAAAGACACGCAGACGTTTTGCATTATGATAGAAATGCACGTGAAATGCACTAAATACTTGAAGAAGACTTGCAGCACGAATGCAAGAAGAGCGTGATGCAGTTAGAGCATAAAATAAACATAATGCCGACAGGAGCAATTTCTGCTTTGTTTCCGTTAAACTGCAGCCAGAGGTTCTGCATATCAGCGCCATCTGAACGTAAAGACTTTAGTTGCTGACGTTAAATTTGTAGTGCACGCGTGCGGGCCGGCCGTGAACCTTCTCTATCTTGA
Source organism: Hymenopus coronatus (assembly GCA_030762935.1). Lineage (NCBI taxonomy): Eukaryota > Metazoa > Arthropoda > Insecta > Mantodea > Hymenopodidae > Hymenopus > Hymenopus coronatus. The sequence goes on along the minus strand of CM060886.1, from coordinate 106,026,016 downwards.
CATAAATTGTAAATTATTACGGCACGACGATGTTACGCTACGATATCAGCTGATTGATGCTGAAAACACCCCCTGCCTTGACGGGGTAAAAATAGCAAACTCCGTAATTATGTTCACTATCTCTCCCCTTTTACTATCCTAATATTGTAAGGAATCTGACCTCACCGGAGACGTACAAACAGATCTGCTAGATTATAGGGTATTAACAATAAAATTGTGACGTAATTATTGACCTAGAATTGACGGTTTAGCACGTAAACGTATAGCAAATTGCGTCCTTTTTAAGAACAATAAAGACAACTACCGAAATTTTTCCTACAAAAACTCTTATATATTCCATTCACATGACTTTCTCTACACCTCTGCAACAAATTGTTTGTTAAAAAGCTAATGTTTCTATTTACTTCATGCTAATCGAGAAACAATTAGCAGAAACAGTCTTATTACTTGCTTCCTTGTAAGTAGAAGCGAAATAAGGGAGTACCATAAGTTTAAGTGATAGCCAAAAGCTGGTTGCTATGTGATTAAAGTTCCTTTGTTTGTATGGACACGAGTTTACAAATTCCGTAAGAGAAAAGTAAGTTTTTCAAAGCTGAAACCAAAAACAAGGAATATCTAAAAAACGATCAACTCCACGAAAAAATGTATATGACATAAATTTTGTGTTTTAATATGCTTTGTAATTCCTGTTAGGTATGTTTTTATCTATTTTTTATGATTTAGCTATTATACAACATTCCGTAAAATTCATACAGAATAAAGTAGTATTCAGAGGTTATTTCCAGAAAATTCAAGATATACATATTATTTGTCAGGTAAATATCTTTAATATACGTTATTTTAATCAAAATCTTTAGAGCCATTTTTGAGAAAATCAAAATTTTCGAAAAAAGGTAGTGGGGGGGGGGGATTTTCTTAAAAATCTTCGCGTCGCATCCTTGCAAGATACCAAACCTAATATAATTTAACGGTATTTTCGTTTCTAAGCTATGCTGCACACAGATAGACACACACACACAAACACACGCATACGCACATACACATACACACACGCACGGACCTTTTTCCAGAAATGCTTTTTTTAATTCAGGGGGACCCAAAACATGTATTTCCGGTGAAATCGCGGTATCGAGGTTGTATTACAATACCTTCTCTACACAATATGTACATAGTGCGGGTAAAGAAAGTAAAAATTGGCCGTAAAGGTTTTGATTAAAAAGGCGTATATTAAAGATATTTACAAGACAAATAAAAGCTTATATTTTTAATTTTATAGGAATAACCTCTCATTGTAGATGCATTTTGCGTAACTGGTAAATCGTAAGAGATTCACAAAATCTTACTGCACAAAAAATGTAGAAATCATTAAAACACGCAATTTATATAATATACATTATATTATACATATTCCTTGTTCATGCTTATGAGATAAACAAAAGCAGAAATTATTGTACTACTCGGTTTCGTGTAAACATAAAGGAACTATGGGAATATACTAGGCTAAAGCGATAGACCAATCTATTAAACTCCGGTTGCAATATGGTTGATATCCGCTTCTTTGCTTTGACAGAGTTGATAAGTTCCGGGAGGAGAAAGTTACTTAAAACTGAAACCAATAACAAAAAATATCTAAAAAATGACAAACACAAAAAAACTGTATATGACTTTGTGTATTTTAATAAGATCTACATTTTTGGTCAGCAAGTTTTTATGTATCTCTTACGGTTTACCAGCTATGCTGCATGAATTTTGCTAAATTTTAGACAACCGGTAAACCGTAACAGATACAGTAATTTTGTAAAAAATAATATATATAGGCAACCGAACTTCAATTGTTTCATATAGGACCAGCTTATAAAAAGTCTTGACTATCGCTTTAGCCTAGTCTATTCCCTTATCCTCTTATAACAGAATAATATTTTGTAAGAATAGTTTGTTTTCAGAACAGGAGAGAATGGCATGAACATTGAATACATCAGAATTTTTTTGGATTCAGGGGATCTCAAAACGTATATTTAAGGTGAAATTTCTACTTCATTTTAGGTACCTTCTCTATCTGAAGTAGGCATGGCACGTGTAGATAAAGTAAAAATGACTTTCTTTAGCTGTTTCGCAACTAAATATTTTATCGCCAACATATTAATCAGGATAAATATAAGAAGAAATATACTTCTTACTTGCTTCCTGGTAAGTAGGAGGGAAATAAGGGAATGCGCAGGCTAAAGGGATAGTTCAGTCCTTTAAACACAGGTCGCTATGTGAAAAATTGAAATTCTATTCTCTTTGCTGGCCAGGAGTAAACAAATGAGAAACGAAGAGAAAGATTGCTTCCCGTTTGAGAAAAGCTTAAGGGGAAAAAATTGAAACCAATAATCCGAAGTATCTCGAACATACTTAGCTCTACAAAAAAAAAAAGTATATTAGGTTAATTCCTTTTTTAATTGGATCTACAGTTTTTGTCTATTTCTTACGGTTTGCCAGTTATACAAAAGTCATCCGAAATGAAGAGGGCTTCAGAGGTTATTTCTATAAAATGAAGGTATGCATTTCGTTTTATATAAAAATATCTCAAACATATGGTATTTTAATCAAAATCTTAAGTGGCATTCTTGAGAAAAACAAAATTTTCAGACATTTTGCAATGTAAATGATAGTTTGTGAGGGGAGATTTTCTTGAAAATCTTCGTGTCATATCCTTAAAAAATACTAAATATAAATACCAAGTTTGATATTTATTTAACGGTATTATCGTTTTTTAACTATGCTGTCCACAGACCTTCTTCTGAAAAATAATTTTTCGGACTCAGGGGACCTCAGAAGATATATTTTTGGTGAAATCTCAACAACGAATTTTTGGATGGAATAAACCTTCTATAGTATTGTACATTGCATGCACAAACGGCTAGAGAAGGTAAAAATCTGATGTGTTCCATTCACATGACTTTCTCTGCATCTCCGTAACAAATTATTGTTAAAAAACTTATTCTTCTGTCTACCTTATGCTAATCGAACTAAGGATTAGCAGAACTGGTTTCTTGTGACTAGAAGGGCAATCATGTCATACACTGGGCTAAAACGATAGTCAAATCTTTTAAAATCTGTTTGCCAACGGGATGAAATCCGTTTCTTTGCATTACAAGCATTTTAAAATATCAAGGAATATGTCAGAAATGGTCAACTCCACGAAAAAAATGTATTTGACATTAATTGTCTGTTTTAACGAGATCTACATTTTGGTGCAGTAAGTTTTAGTCATTCTTATACGGTTTACTAGTTAAGCAAAATTGAATAAAATTATTCCAGAATACAGAGGTCCTTAGAGAAAATTCCCAGAAAATTCAATATATACAATTTATTTGTCGTGTAAATATCTTTAGTATACTGTACTTTAATCAAAATCGTTAAAGCCATTTTTGAGAAAATATAAATTTTCAAAAATATTTCCATAAAACGTGAGTGGATTTTCCTCAAAATCTTCGTGTCGCATCCTTGGAAGAAACTAAACTTATATACGAAGTTTGATATTTTACCGACTTTTCGTTTTTGAGATATCGTGTTCACACATGCACGTACAAACATCTATTTAGGGTAAAATCTTGTTATCTAATTTTTGGGTGGAATATGATACTTTCTCTAGCTACTATGTACATTGCATGTATATACGGCTAGAGAAAGTAAAAATCTGACGTGTTCCATTCACATCACTTTCTCTGCATCTCCGTAACAAATTTTTGTTAAAAAGCGTATTCTTCTGTCTGCTTTATGCTAATCGAGATAAGAATTAGTTTTCTTGTAAATAGAAGGGAAATGAAGTCATACACTAGGCTAAATCGATAGTCAAATCTTTTAAAATCTGGTTGCAATGGGGATGAAATGCCATGTAAAAAAATCTGATGTGTACCATTCACATGACTTTCTCCATATCCCTGCAACAAATAATTCTTAAAAAGCTTATACTTCTATTTACTTTATGCTAATAAAAACTTAGCAGAAATAGTCTTATTACTCGCATCCTTGTAAGTAGAAGCGAAATAATGGACAACCGTAGGTTAAAGTGATAGTCAAAAGCTGGTTGCTATGTCAATGAAGTTCCTTTGTTTATATGGATAGGAGTTGACAAGTTCCAGTATAAGAAAAGTATACGTTTTTCTTAGCAGAAACCAAAAATAAAGAATGTCACAAAAACGACAAACTGAACGAAAAAAATGTATATAACATAAATTGTGTGTTTTAATGTGCTCTACATTTTTATGTAGTAAGTTTTTGTCCATCTCTTACGGTTTAGCAGTTATTCAAAATTTAGTTAAATTCATCCAGAATAAACTACTCTTCAGAGACTATTCCCAGAAAATTCAAGATATACATTTCATTTGTCAGGTAAATATGTTTAATATCCGAAATTTTAATCAAAACGGTTAGAGCCATTTTTGAGAAAATAAAAATTTTCGAAAAAAGTTCCATGTAAAGGGTAGTTGGGGGTGGGGCGATTTTTCTCAAAATATTCGTGTCGCATTCCTGGAAGATACTAAACTTAAATACCAAGTTTGGTATTTTACCGACTTTTCGTTTTTGAGTTATCGTGTTCAGAGACACACGGACACACGGACACACACATACGGACATTTTTGTGAAAATGCCTTTTTTGGATATTGGGGACCCTAAAACATATATTTCCGGTGAAATCTAAGTATCGAATTTTTTGGTGGAGTGCAATACTTTCTCTATACACTATGTACATAGTGCGTATGGAGAAAGTAAAAACTTAAGTGTTTTAAAACTGGAACCAGTCACAAGGAATAGCTCAAAAATGGTCAACTGCGCGAAAAAAGGTATATGACAAACTATGTGTTTCAACCAGATCTACATATTTTGTGTAGTAAGTTTTTGTCTACCTCTTACGATTTACTAGTTATGCAAAATAAAGTAAAATTCGTTCGGAATAAAGTGATCTTTAGAGACTCTTCTCAGAAAGTTCAAGATATACAATTTATTTGTGGTGTAAATATTTTAATATACAGTGTTTTAATTAAAATCGATAGTCATTTTTGAGAAAATCAAAATTTTCGAAAATACTTCTTGTAATGGGTAGTTTACGGTAGGAGGTATTTTGTTCAAAATCTTCGTGTCACATCCTTGGAAGATACCAAACTTAAATACCAAGTTTGTTACACAATACTTCCTCGATACACTACGTACACAGTACGTATAGAGAAAGTAAAAAATCTGATGTAATCCATTCACATGACTTTCTCTATATCTCTGCAACAAATTTTTGTTAAAAAGTTTGTTTGTATTTACTTCATGCTAAGTGATAAAAAGTTAGCAGAAATAGTCTTATTACTTGCTTCCCTGTAAGTAGAAGCGAAATAAGGGAGGAACATAGCAAAAGCTGGTTGCTCTGTGACTGAAGTTCCTTTGTTTGTATGGACAGGAGTTGTCAAATTTCTATGTGAACAAGGAGTATCTCAAAAACGATCAACTCCACGAAAAAAATGTATATAACATAAATTGTGTGCTTTAATGTGCTCTACATTTTTTATGTGGTAAGTTTCTGTCTATCTCTTACGGTTTACCGGTTACATAAAATTCCGTAAAATTCATCCAAAATAAAGTAGTCTTCAGAGGCTATTCCCAGAAAATTCAAGATATACATATTATTTGTCAAGTATATATATATCTTTAATATATGATATTTTAATCAAAATCGTTAGTCATTTTTTAGAAAATAAAAATTTTCGAAAATTTTTCCATGTGAAGGGTAGTTGGGGTTGGGGGGATTTTCTTGAAAATCTTCGTGTCGCATCCTTGGAAGATGTGGATTTTAAATACCAAGTTTGGTATTTAACGGTCTTTTCGTTTTTGAGCTATGCTACCCACATATACACTGACACATGTATGTGGTCTCAAAACATGTATTTCCGGTGAAATCCCGGTATCGAATTTTTGGGTACAATGCAATAGTTTCTCTATACACTATGTACATAGTACGTATAGAGAAAGTAAACAAAGCATTTTAGTAGCGAATGAAACGAGCTGATTCCTTATACCAGCTGCAATAATTGCCGCTTTACTCTTGACTCATATTCGCGAGCCCGGCCCTCAGTCTGTAGCTTCTGGCACTTACTTTTTTAAATGATGGATGAGATCTGGAAGAAAGATTTGCGAGTGTTCCTAAAAGGTTCCGGCTACGCAGCTATAAAACATAGGTGGCATAAGGAACGCGTTTTAAAAGTTGGTAATATCCGTAATGCATAGCCAAGTAGTTGGCGGGAATATATGTGTATGTATTTATGTACTCATGAAGAGTTAGATACATTAAGTGTAAGCAAAAACTTCTGTAGAGTAGCCTACCTTCTGGAAGAACATGTCTTTGCATAAAGGTATATGAAGGGTATATGAAGGGTGTAAAATACTTAGCATGGCTTCCTTCGGAAGGGAAGTAAAGAAAAAGAACCTCAAGTCTGATAGAGAGGCCTGTGAGCAAAATTAAGCGGTCTTTCACGCCCAATTTAGAATGAGACGCTGAGAACCACAGTAGTTAAAGAGCGTCCATAAATAACACGGCATTTTTTCAATTCTGGCCGCTAGAATGAGCTAGGTGCTCAAGCGATTCAACCAGGATGGTAGTAGAAAGATATCTATTTAGTATAACAAAAGGCACACGACCCGGAGGTCCCGGGTTCTATACCCGGCTGGGGCGGGGAATTTTTCTCCGTCCAGAATTATTCCCTATCCCCCACAGAGTCTGGAAGTATGTATGTGAGAGTGAACGTGAGTGTGTGTTTGAGGAAAATAATAGGATTTAAATCCAATGCAAAGAGCCCACAGACAACGAGTTGTTTCAAGGGCAAAAGCCCCCGACATGACCTTAGATGGTAGCGTACCTGCCTCACATTCAACAGGTCGTGGGTTTGAATTTCGCTTAAGGCGAGTTACCTGGCTAAGGATTTTTTCGGGGTTTTACCTTATCCTGCGAAGACGAATGTCGAGTAACTTTAAGCTCCATCGACCTCGAGAACATTTATACAAAAAATCTGAATTATTCCTTTCACATAACATTCTCTAGATGCTTCCTAACAAACTATACTTACAAAAGATTATTCCTCTACCTATGTCTGCTAATCAAGATAAACATTGGCAGAACTTGGTATTAAGTTTGGTATCTTCCAAGGATGCGACACGAAGATTTTCAGGAAAATCCCCCACCCCCAATTACCCTTTACATGAAAAAAATTTCAAAAATCAGATTTTTTTGTTACAGGAAATTTTCAACTCCTGGAAAGAAACCACAGTCAATTCCATAGCAACCACATTTTAAAACATTTGACCGTCGGTTTAGTCTAGTGTATTCCCTTATTTCCCTCCTACTCATAAGGAACTAAGTAATAAGACCATTTCTATCAATGTTTATCTATTTAACATACATTTTTGTAGCATATTTTCGTCTTTTTTAAAGATTTAACAGTTATGCAATGACTTCAGAAAATTCAAGATGTAAATTATATTTACATGTATACATATTTAATATATTGTATTTTAATCAAAATTGTTCACGAGTTCTGCTGTTCACACACCCAGACACACCACGCCGACCTTTTTCTAAAAATATTTTTCCTCTATGGGGCCTAAGAAATTGTATTTATGGTGAAATATCCGTATCAAATTCGTGGATGAAATACTATTATACACATTGCAGTTGGTAGAGAACGTGTTCTTTAACTCATAAATAAATATGTATTATAGAGCTGTTTAAAACAGGTTGTATAAAGCGGGCTAGAAAAAGCCTCACAGAGCTATTAGTGGTAGTGTTACAGCTATATTAAAGCCAATAGCAGTGCAGGTGGCCCGAATGGTAGGCAGAGTTACATAATTATGTTTGATGTGAGGGCAAGTGGAAGTTTAGCCCGCTTAGGGAGCGCGAGTTATTTCATCTCCTGAAACAATATGTTAATCTGAAAATTCCAGCTCTCCTCCCTCGTGTTTGGGAAACATCTGCACTTGATGGAGCTGTATCGAACTTTGCCTCAAGTATGTGTAATGTATGCATCAGATGCTGGCGATTACAGCCCAAGTAAATACCTCATAACACACTCTCTAAACCCTGCGCGAGGTACACATTTTGTTGCAGCGTTGGTTAAAAAATCTGATATCTAATACTCACACCCCTACCTCTGCCCATCAACGGTACACAAAGACTTTCTTTACCCAAAGATTGGCAAAAGAGTAACAAAAATAGATATAACGTCGTGAATAAAGTAAAAACCTGATGTGTTCCATTCACATGACTTTCTCTAGCTGTTCTACAAAACGTTTTACTTAAGATTATTCTTCTTTCCGCATCTTGCTAATCGAGGTACCCATTAGCACAATGTTCTTATTATTTAGTTCCTTATAAGTAGGAAAAAAAAAGGGGGGGGGGGAATACACTAGGTTAAAACCATAGTCAAATGTTTTAAAAGCTGTTATTGCCATTACAAATCCCTTCTTTTCTTGGCCAGGAGTAGAACAAAGAAAACCCAACACTCCTGTCTGAGAAAAGTACAAGTACTTCACAACTGAAACTAATAACAATAAATACCTCGAAAACTGTTAAGTTCCACGAGAAAAATGTATATGACATAATTTGTGTATTTTAACAAGACCTACATTTTTTGCACAGCAAGTTTTTGTCTATCTCTTACGGTTTACTAGTTATGCCAAATTAAGCAAAATTCATCCAGAATAAACAGGTCTTTAGAAGCTATTCCCAGAAAATTCAAGATATACATTTTATTTATCAAGTAAATATCTTTAATATACGATATTTTAATCAAAATCGTTAGAGCCATTTTTAAGAAAAAAAAATTTCGAAAAATGTTCATGTAAAGGGTAGTTTGGGGTGGGGGGATTTTTCTCAAAATCTTCGTGTCGCATCCTTGGAAGATACTAAACTTAAATACCAAGTTTGGTGCTTTAGCGACTTTTCGTTTTTGAGTTATCGTGTTCACAGGCACACGGACACACTGACACACGGACACAGTCATACGGACCTTTTTGTGAAAATGCTTTTTTTTTGGCTACAGGGGACCCTAAAACATATATTTCCGGTGAAATCTCGGTTTCGAATTTTTTGGTGGAATACAATACTTCTCTATCCCTATGTACATTGTACATACGGGGCTAGAGAAATTAAAAAAACGACTATGCGATATAAACATGCAGGAAATAGAATGTGGAAAAAAATCGTCATTGCAGTTACAAAACGAAATAAAAATTGGTTGGGGTAAAGAAACACATATTTTAAAATTGGCTTAGGTTGGTAAGGTGGTAAGGTAGTTGATGAAGCTGGTAGGATTTGCTCATTATGCGGGTATCAGGAAGACTGGAGACATATTTTGGCAGATCGCTTGCAGATGGCGGGTGTTAGGGAACAATTATTGCCGATAATATTTTTAGCTTCAAACAGACGAAGGACAGCATTCTGGGACTTGATTCTAAACTGGCCAAGCCTGGGCACATACTTAATGGAGGTTCGTGCACTAAGAGATAAAATATATGTGTAAATATTGTATGGACTAAATCTATATTTATGAATACGTGGTGTCGTTGTGAGTGCAAGTGTGTGGCTGTGTACAGCCATATATATATATATATATATATATATATATATATATATATATGGGTAATACTTTAAAATCCAAGTACGAAATCGTATTTTTACACAGCATGTATGGTCACGGGATCCATGCGACTGTGTGACGCAAATATTGTATTATTGTGCACTTAATAATAAGATACTACTACTATAGGTAAAAAGAAAACAATCTAATATGTTCGATTCACATGACTTTCTCTACACATCTGCAAGGAATTAATGTTAAAAAGCTTATGCTTCTATTTACTTCATGCTAGTCGACAAAAAATTAGCAGAACTCGTCTTGTTATTTGTTTCCTTGTAAGTAGAAGCGAAATAAGGTAGTACCCATTGGTTAAAGTGAAAGTCAAAAGCTGGTTGCTATGTGACTGAAGTTCCTTTATTTGTATGGACAGGAGTTGACAAATTCCTGTGTGAGAAAAGTATAGGTTTTTTAAAGCTCAAACTAAAAACAAGGAATATTTAAAAAACGATCAACTCCACGAAAAAATGCGTATAACATAAAATGTGTGTTTTAAAGTTCTCTACGTTTTTTGTAAGGTAAGCTTTTGTCCATATCTTACGGTTTAGCAGTTATATAAAATAGCGTAAAATCCATGCAGAATAATGTAGTCTTCAGAGGCTATTCCCAGATAATTCAAGATGTACATTTTATTTGTCAGGTAAATATCTTTAATATACGATATTTTAATCAAAATCGTTACAGCCATTTTTTAAAAAAATCAAAATTTTCGAAAAATGTTCCATGTAATGTGTAGTTTGGAGTGGGCAGATTTTTCTCAAAATCTTCGTGTTGCATCCCTAGAAGATACTAAACCTAAATACCAAGTTTGGCATTTTACCGACTTTTCGTTTTTGAGTTATCCTGTCCACGGACATACACACACGGACCTTTTTCTGATAATGCTTTTTTTGGTTACATATATTACCGGTGAAATATCTGGATGGAGTGCAATACCTTTATACACTATGTACATAGTACGTATAGAGAAAGTAAAAATACAACTATGTGATATACACGGGCAGGAAATAGAATCCGAATGTAGAAAAAAAATCGAAATTGCAGTTACAAAACGAAATAAAAATTGGGTGGGGTAAAGAAACATATATTTTAAAATTGGATATGAAACAAAGGTCAGAATAGCGGAAGGATTGAAAGGTCGGGAAACCTGTAAGGTAGTTGATGAAACTGGTTGGCAGATTTGCCCATTATGCGTTTATCAGGAAGACTAGAGGCATATTTTGGCAGATTGCGTGCAGATGGAGGATGTTAGGGAAAAATGATTAGCTTCAAACAGACGAAGGACAGCATTCTGGGATTTGATTCTAAACTGGCCAAGCCTGGGCACATACTTTATGGAAGTTCGTGCACTAAGAGCTAAAATAGTTGTGTAAATATTGTATAGACTTATTTGGTGTTTGAATAATCTATATGTATAAATACGTAATGTCGTTGTGAGTGCAAGTATGTGTGTGTGTGTGTGTTATATCAGGGCATTCTTTCTTTTATTGTTCTATGGTTCTGCTGTCGTAGCGCGCGAGTGATATATATATATATATATATATATATATATATATATATATATATATATATATTTAAATCCAAGTATTTTTAGACAGCATGTACCGTCTTGCGGTCCATGCGACTGTGTGTCGAAAAGATTGTATTATTGTAAACTTAATAATAAGATAGTACTACTATAGGTAAAAATAAATGTGTTCCATTCACATGACTTGCTCTACATCTCTGCAACAAATGATTGTTAAAAATCTTATTCTTCTGTTTGTAAATTGAGAAACATTAGTAGAAATAGGCTTATTACTTGCTTCCTTGTAAGTAGAAGTGAATTACGCGGCCGCCATTGGTTAAAGTGATAGTCAAAAGCTGGTTGCTACGTGACTGAAGTTCCTTTGTTTGTATTGACAGCAGTTGACAAATTCCTGTATGAGAAAAGTATGTTTTCAAAGCTGAAACCAAAAACAAGGAATGCCTCAATAATGATCAACTCCACGAAAAAAAAAATTATATAACATAAATTGTGTTTTATGGTGATCTACATTTTCGGTGTAGTAGGTTTTTGTCTATCTCTTACGGATTACCAGTTATGTAGGTAGCATTCAATAAAAATCATCTTTAGAGACTATCCCCAGAAAGTTCAAGAAACACATTTTATTTGGCATGTAAATATCTTAAATTTAAGAGATTTTAATCAAAATCGTTAGAGCTATTTTTGAGAAAATCAAAATTTTCAATTTTTTTTTCCATGTAAAGGTTAGTTTGGAGTGGGAGAAGTTTCTTGAAAATCGTGTCGCATCCTTGGAAGATGCCAAACTTAAATACCAAGTTTGGTTTTTAACAGTATTTTTGTTTTTGAAGTATACTGTCCACAGACACACACACACCCACATACACACACAAACACACACACGCACACACACGGTCCTTTTTCGAGAAATGCTGTATTTTGGATTCAGGGGGACCCAAATCATTTACTTCCAGTGAAATCTCGGTTAAGAATTTTGGGTGGAATACAATACCTTCTCTATACATTATGTACATGTAAGTGTGGAGAAAGTAATAATTCTATCTAGGTATCTAGTTTTATACAATATGACGTAATTTTCAAATGGTATATGATAACAATAATAATTTATTTAACCATTTGGCATAGATACATTGAAATAGGCTTTGTCAGCAAGTCATTAAGATGCATCTATGTTTAAATAGTATTGTAGGTTGTAAAATTTGTTGCTCAATTCAGTTTTAAACACTAATTTTAAAACAATTTGCATTTGCAATTTGTCTTATATTTAAATTTAGTTTATTATATAATTTCACAAGATGAAGATGCCTGTTAAGAGATTTCTGTAACATAAATTTAGGTGGTACCGTGCTATTTCTACCCCTTGTGTCATGGTTAATAATGTCAGAGGAAAGTAACTCATCTGTTTTTTGGAGATGAACAAAATTCAAGCATTCAAATATATACAAAGATGCCACAGTTAAGGACAGAGAAAAAGAAGGAAGAAACAAAAGAAGAAAAGAAGTGAAGAAGAAAAGCAGTATTGCAAGAAGAAAAGGACAGAGAAGGCAGCAGCAGTGGTCAGGGTAGCTGAAGGTCTAACCTACCAACCTCGTAGATTTTGATGCGAGCCACACATTAAAATATTTCCTTGTTTTTTCACTATTGATATTTTCAGCATTTTTCTTCCTGTAAAATACTCTTTCTGGAGCAGTTTTTCCCTTAAACAAATAAAATTTGCTGTATACGCTCACAGAGGTACTAGGAATAATAGCTCCCTATGTTTCATTGTAGATATATTATATTTTTTCAATTCTCAAACATAAAATTTATATTTTTATGACAAAAAAAGAAAATTCATTACTTAAAATGTTTGGAGCCTAAACCAAAAGAGACGCAGAGAAACCTAGGGCAATTTCAAAAAGTAGATGTACGAGGATCGGATAATAAGTCCCGGACCTCACACGACATACAGATATGGTGCCACTAGACCAGTTAGTCAGTAGAATTGTATAGTTTAATTCTAAACTAGCTTGTATCCATAGTTACAGGTCAATAGCTTGTTTAATTTTCGAATATCAGCTTTTTGAACAAGACAATTTTAGAGTCTTCACGAAAATGGAAGATTTGGAAAAACGAACAGTTATTAAATACTTCCATTTAAAGGCTTAACGCCTAAGGAAGTCAAGGAGGAATTGAACACTACATTGAAAGACCTTTCCCCTTTATATTCAATGATTAAAAGGTAGGTTGCAGGTTTAAAATGGGACGTACTAGCACTACTGATGAGCCTCGCTCTGGACGCCCTCTAAGAGTGACAACTCCAGAGATCATTGAAGAAATTCATCTTTTGGTACTGGAAGACCGCAGATTAAAGTTGGTTGAGATAGCAGGGGCTGTAAACATATCAAAAGAACGTTCAGGTAATATTTTAAGTAATTTTTTGTGCTTTCACAAGGTCTGTGCAAGATGATGCCGCGTTGTTAACACCTGATCAAAAGTTGCAAACAAAAACTGTTTCTGTTAAGAATGTGGAGCTCTACCGTAAAAATACCAGCGAATTTTAGGGACCATGGATGAAACTTGGATGCATCACTGCTCTCCAGAAAGTAAATCACAGTCAAAAGAGTAGATTACGCCAGGTGAACCAACTCTAAAAAAGGCAAAGCCAATTTTGTCAGCTAACAAGGTTATAGCGAGTGTTTTCTGGGATACACAGGGAATTATTTTTATTGATTACATGGAAGAGGGTAAACGTGTCACTGTTGACTACTATGCAAGCTTACTGCAACGATTGAGTGATTATGTGAAAAGAAAAATAACCTCATTTGGCAAACAAGAAACAAAAAAATCTTATTTCATCACGACAATGCCCCGGCCCAGCGTTCAGTCATTGCAATGGGAAAAATGTGCGAATTAAAGTTGGAATTGCTTGAACATCCACCCTATTCTCCAGATCTAGCACCCAGTGACTACCACCTGTTCCCAAACCTCAAAAAATTTCTTGGAGGATGAAGATTTTACAGCAACGAGGAGGTCATTGATGTGGTAAACAGCTATTTTGAGAACCTTGATAAATCGCACTACAGAGATTGTTTAATTAAATTGGAACACCGATATGACAAATGTGTTAGCCTTTATGGAGATTATGTTGAGAAATAAAGCAAAAAAAAAAAAAAATTCTGTTTTCATTGAGATACCAGGTACTTATCAGCCGACCCTGGTGTTGTGAAACTTAAGTTAAAGAATTAGATAAAAATACTTTTTAGTGACGTGACAAAACATAAATACATTTTATCATAACCTCCAAAATAAGAGAGCAAAATGGATTACATTTACCCTGCAATTTATTGGCATTATATTACATCTGTGTAATACATTTTAAAATGTTAGCACTATTAGTTAAGAATTTAAAACTTTCAGTCAAAACATGTCCTTAAAAGTACCATAGAGACATGTTTTTAAAACATTTGACTATCACTGTAGTTAATAGATAGAATAATAAGGTTATGAAAGGATAGTCTTTTAAACTAATCGAGAAGGTCATGTGAATGTAACAAGATTTCTGTATGGGAATCTTTGTAACCACATATATCAGCCTGGAGGGCGGAGAAGAAAGCCTACGATTGTGCATAAAGAAATATGAGCGGCTGTTTGATAATTTGCATATCGAGAGGTTTACTTGCAACTCGATGTTTGCTCTTACGTACTGTATTTAAATGCAACGCTGGCATATATTTCATCCCCTGAAAGGAATAACTGCTAACTCGACTGGAATATCGGTACATCATTCACTTTAAATATGTGAACGCGAAGCAAAAACCATCATATATCTTCCAAAAACCAAGAAAACAAACCCCTTCATTATTATTTGATGTAACTTAAAATATTCTGAATATATTATAATATTATTGGAAACATTTTAGCTTTTTGTAAAGCAGCCAAGGAAGGGGAAAAATCGTCCTCATTTATCGGAGGAAAAGAGAGATATATCTAAAGTTTGGAAACTGATGCGAAGACTGGTGGTGGATCCAGGAATTAAACGGCATGGTGCTGTATAAACGCTCGATATATTATTTCTCTCCTACGGAACAAATATATTACAATCTCTTATTCCATGACCTTTGCTATTTCCTCGAAACTGTCACAGAAAGAAATTTAGCTTTTTCGGGAGGATGTTTTTTGCCTTCCTTTGTTTCTCCATTGAAAGTCAATACATCAAAAAGTAACTGAAATACAACTTTTAATACTGATTTAGTGCAAAAAGGGATGACCTTTTTGAATGTTATTTTCAAAAACAGAAAAAAAATTCAGAGGATATCCGTTGACAAAGTAGAATTAATTTATATATTTCCACATGACAGCATTTAATATATACAACAGAGGTACTTATATTAGAATTTCGTTTTAAAAGCTTCCAAACTTTAGCAAACTATAAAAAATGGTAATCAATTTAAATAAAAAATCTGAAGTGCTCCATTCAAATTACTTTCTGCACATATCTGTAACAAATGTTCTAAAAAAGCTTATTCTTCTATCCACTTCATGATAATCGAGACAAACACCAGCAGAAATGGTTTTAATAGACAGTTCCTTAAAGAAAATAAAGTAAGTCACTAGACAAAAGCGATGATCATTTTTTTTAAACAGCTGGTTGCTATGTGGTTGCACTGTGTTTGCTTTGCATGAAAAAAGTATTTTAAAACCGAAACCAATAACAAGGAATACCTCGAAAATGGTTAACAAAATTGTACATGGCCTAAATTGTGTTTTCTAACGAGCTCTAAGTTTTTGCGCAGCAACTTTTTGTCTATCTTTTTCGGTTTATCAGTTATTGCAAAATGCATTCAGAATGAAGAGAATTTCAAAGGCTATTGCCACAAAAAAAAAAAAAAATCGAGATATACAGTACCTACAGTATACAGTTTAAGAATCTTTAATAATTTTCGTAGTCGATTTACCCTCCCCATACTTTTAGGATTTACATCCCCCCTAGGACTTCCAAGTGAATACCTAGGGGTCAGAAGCCTGTCGGGGAGAAAACGGCACGAATGGAGAACCTGGAACGAGTTGTCGGCCCTTAGCCAAGAATGAGTATGAAGAAGTGAGTGAATTGAAATATAAGCGAGATAGGAAAGGTAATGTTGGAGCAATTGATAGACAGAATGGCGTGAGAAACCGTAGGACCCGGAGAAATCTCGCCCAGATGCCGCTTCGTCCACCACTAATCCCACACGAGGGCGCTTGGGAGTGAACCCAGGCCGTCTAGGTGGGAGACGAGAGGTCTAATCACTCAACCATCTTTACGGTTATTTTAATCAAAATCATTAAAGCCATTTTTGAAATTTCTCATATGTAAAGAGTGATTTGTGGTGGAGGGGTTTTCTTGAATGAATGAATAAGTGCATTTATTGACATAACAATATCATACATTGAACTTCAACAATCGCATGGGTCCACAGACCGTACACGCTTTTGTAATACACACTAAAAACAATATTAAAACAACAACAAATAATTAAAAGAGTAAACACGAAAATATATTAAAATACAGCAATTTAAATTTACAGCACAGAGTACACCTTCATAAATGCACCCTCTTATGATAGATAAGTACACTTAAAAGAAATACATACACATAATATATTTTATTATATACACAATATATGAAACCATAACACAACAGTGACCTAAGTATGACATAAAATATATGTATATAAGTAAAACACTGTAGTCACTTTTGTTTAGTTGTTCCTATCCTTCCCCACCCTTCTCTATTGGCAGCCTTCTCAGATCTCAGCTATCTTGCTTTAAGTATAAATTTACCTAGCCCGTACACGTCTTCTGTGCCTGCCAGTACTGTCCAACATGCTTCTAGCTGTACATTCGCGGTGGTGAGAATGTTTTTCCCGCCATTCCTCCATACCCATGCATCTTGCCAAGATGTGAGTCCACTACTCTTCCTCCTCACAAATGGGACAGAGTCTCGTACCATTCTCGTCAGCAATTTTTGTGCTCCTCCATGCTCCTATGCTAATCCATACGAGCCCCTCTCTAGTGAGTTTGGTACCTGTTTTGATGTATTGCTCCATACCCCAATCCGATTTTAGCCCAGACTGTACTTCTAATGAAACTTCTCCGTGCATTACGCAATTTTTTGCTGTCTGTCAATACCACAGAGGCGTTTCTTAATTTTTCTCGAAATACTCCGCCTGTTTGCCTGCCCCGCCATCCAAATGTATCCCATCCCAATGGTTTCCAACCCTTTCTTTAATTTTGATACCCACGGCGAATTACCTTCCATTTGCAACTGTTCACGGTAGCAGACTGCTCTAATTAGAGATTGGTTTCTGTGAACGATTCTCATCCAATATTTAACTACTCTTATTTTGCACTCTATCGTTTCACTATGGACCCCGAATTCCCTCACTATTCCGCAGTTTGACGTTGCCCTCCTTACACCCAGAATTCCTTTCAAAAATTAGGTCCTCACTTAGTCCAGATTCCCTGTTTGTTCCCACCCCGATATTTCTCCTACATATGTCATCGTGGATCTAACTGTCGCTCCGTATATAGTTTCCATTAAGGTTAAGAATATATTCGGAATTCTGCTGCATATGCGGACAGCTTCCGTCGCTGTCACCCTAGCCCTGTGTTTCGTGATGTAAATGTGTTTTGTCCATTGTAAATTTGAATCCTAAGTACACAAAAGATTTAGGGGTTTTCTTGAAAATCTTCGTGTCGCATCTTTTTAAGATGCTGAACTAATATATCAGTATATGTATTCTCTTTAACCGAGTTTTCGCTTTTGAGTTATTGTGCTCACTGACACACACGAACACACATACACGCCAATACACATGCACCTTTTTCTAAAACTGAGTTTTTAGGATTCAGGGGACCCTAATAGGTCTATTTTTAGTGAAATCTCGGCTTCAAATTTTTGGATGGAATGCAATACTTGCTGTACCTATGTATTAAGTACAGAAGGTAAACATATGTTGTGATGCCTTCACATGACTTTCTTTAACCCTATCGTTTATTAGTGGGTATATTCACCAAATGTATCGCCGTGGCCGAGTGGTTTGACGGCCGGGTTCGGTCCCAAGCGAGCGCTGGTGAGATTTGTGGTGGACAAAGCGGCACATAGATAGCTTTTCTCCGGGTTCTCCGGTTTCCCCCGCCTTCGCATTCCCAGAAAATTGAAGACATACATTACGTTTGTCGTGTAAACATCTTCACTGTTTTAATCAAAATCGGTACAACCATTTTTGAGAAGATCAACATTTTCGAAAATTTTTCCACATAAAGGGTAATTTGTGGTGGAGGGATTTTCATCAAAATCTTCGTGACGCATATATCAAGTATTTTACCGAATTTTCGTTTATGAGTTATCGTGTTCACAGACACGTGGACACAAAGATGCACGCACGGACCGTTTTCTAAAACTGCTTTTTTACTTTCTCTACACATACTATGCACCTACATAATGTATAGAGAAGGTATTGTATTGCACCCAAAAATTCGATACCGAGATTTCACCGGAAATACATGTTTTGGGACCTTCTGAATCCCCCCCCCAAAAAAAAGCTTTTCTAGAAAAAATCCCGTGCGTGTGTGTGTTTGTTGGCAGTATAGCTCAAAAACGAAAAATCTGATAGATACCAAACCTGTTATTTAAGTACAGTATTTTCCAAGGATGCGGCACGAAGATTTTCATAAAAATCCCCCCACCTCGAACTACACTTTATATGTAAAATTTTTCGAAAATTTTGATTTTCTCAAAAAGGTTCTAATTGATTGAAATATCGTATATTAAAAATATTTACATGACAAATAAAATGTATATGTTGCTGAATTTTGCATGCCTGGTAAACCGTAAGAGATAGAAAAAAACCTACTGCACAAAAAATGTAGATCTCGTTAAACCTCACACTTTATGTTATATACATTTTTTTTTTCGTGGAGTTGACCGTTCTTGAGATATTTCTTCTTTTTGGTTTTAGTTTTAAAATACTTAAGGCTTTTCTCATACAGGAATTTGTCAACTCCTGGCCACGCAAATAATCAGATTTCAATTCCATAGCTACCACATCTTAAAACATTTGACTGTAACTTTCACCTAGTTTATTTCCCTTCTACTTAAAAGAACTAAGTAATAAGTCCATTTCTGCTAATATCATTAATATATGATATATCGTTAATATATGGTACTTAAATCAAAATACTAGGCCATAAAAAGCTGTGCTCTACCCCATCCCAATAATCCTAACCCTTGACATTTTGGGGATCGAATGTAATACTTTCTCTACCTTATGTAAGTGGCAGAGAAAAGTAAGAGTGTTCTTGATTTAACATTAGAAACTTCGTAAGCTTCTACCACTTTCCACGAGGTGGAATTCTAACTTTCCTTTTTCTCGACACTTGCTTTATAAAATATACGAAATTTCGGCATTCGGTGAATGCTTCAGCATGGAGAATATAATAAAAATGCCGGGAGTGTGCGATTCTTCAAGAGTCATTAATCTTTCTGTTGGACCGGCGCAAGCTCTGCTGACACTACACACTGATTTCAAATGAATCTTCTCAATCTCGCTTCTGGAGCATAGAGAAATGTCGTCGATCTGGCGTCTTCTCAGTGCTTCAGTCAGGCGAATGAAAAGTATACTTTCTTTGTCAGTAAAACATTAAACACCTGCATTTCACCTGAGTTAAACCAATATGAAAATATTAGTACTTCTCCAAAATGTAAAATGAACATAGTAGTTAGTGAGATATTGTAACAAAAATTGCTCTCTACTGACTCTCTCTACATCTCTGCAAGAAATTATTGTTTAAAAACTTATGCTTCTATTTACTTCAGGCTAATCAAGACAACATTATCAGAAATAGTCTTATTACTTGCTTCCTTGTAAGTAGAAGCGAAATAATAAAGTACCATAGGTTAAAGTCATAGTCAAAAGCTGGTTGCTATGTAACTGAAGTTCCTTTATTTCTATGGACAGGAGTTGACAAATTCCTGTATGAGAAAGGTTAAGTTTTTCGAAGCTGAAAACAAAAACAAGGAATATCTCAAAAACGACCAACTCTACGAAAAAAATGTATACAACATAAATTGTGTGTTTTAATGTGCTCTACATTTTTTGCGTTGTAAGCTTTTGTCCATCTCTTACGGTTAAGCAATTATGCAAAATTTCGAAAATTCATCCACAATAAACTTGTCATTAGAGGCTATTCGTAAAAAAATTCAAGATATACATTTTATTTGTTATGTAAATATAAGAGATTTTAATCAAAATCGATGGAGCCATTTTTGAAAAATCAAAATTTTTTAAAAAAGTTCCATGTAAAGTGTATTTGGGGTGGAGGGATTTTCTTAAAAATCTTTGTGTCGGATCATTAGAAGATACCAAATTTAAATACCAAGTTTGTTATTTAATGGTCATTTCGTTTTTGAGCTATGCTGTCCACAGACACACACACACACGGATCTTTTTCTCAATTTTTTTTTGATTCAGGGGGGCCCAAAATATGTATTTCCGGTGAAATATCGGCATCGAATTTTTGGGTGCATTACAATACCTTCTCTATACACTATGTACATAGTACGTGTAGAGAAAGCAAAAATTGATGTGTTCCATTCAGATTACTTTCTCTATATATCTGTAACAAATTATTGTTAAAAAGCATATTCCTCTATCTAATTCATGTTAATCAAGATGAATATCAGCAGAAATGACCTTATTACTTTCTTACAAGTAGAAGGAAATAAGGGAATATACTAGACTAAAGCAGTAGTCAAATCATTTAAAAGATGGTTGCTATGTGACTGAAATGCGTTTCTTTGCATGACTAGGAGTTGAGAAATATCCATATTAGAAAATGTTCAGTATTTTTAAAACTGGAACCAATAAGTAGGAATATCTGCAAAATGGAACATGACATACATTGTGTTGTTTAAAGAAATCCACATGTTTTGTGTAGTAAGTTTTGTCTATATTTTACGGTTTACTAACTATGCAAAATTCAGCAAAGTTCATCCAGAGTAAAGAAATCTTCAGAGGCTATTCCCAGAGCAATCAAAATTTACATTTTGATTCTGTTTAAATATGTTTCATATACGGTATTTTAACCCAAAGCTTTAAAGTCATTTTTGAGAAAATCAAAACGTTCAATTTTTTTTCCATGTAAAGAGTAGTTCGGGGTGGGGGAATGTACTCAAAATCTTCGTGTGGTAGCCTAGAAAGATAAACTTAA
Organism: Hymenopus coronatus; assembly: GCA_030762935.1. Lineage (NCBI taxonomy): Eukaryota > Metazoa > Arthropoda > Insecta > Mantodea > Hymenopodidae > Hymenopus > Hymenopus coronatus. The sequence goes on along the minus strand of CM060886.1, from coordinate 106,004,602 downwards.
AAACCAAATTTGGTAATTTACTAACTTCTTGTTTTTGAGTTATGTACACACGCATTAACACACACAGGGAAATGTTTTTATAAACATGATTTTTATTACTCAGGGGTTCCTAAGAAGTTTATTCCCGGTGAAATCTCGGAATATAATTTTTGGTTGGATTGAAATACCTAATGTAGAGGCAATGAAAGTAATACATTGAAGTTTCGGCTTATGTATATGCATAGTAGAGAAAGTAAAAAATCTCCGATGTGCTCCATCTACATAACTTTCTATACTTGTTCTACAAACAAACTTTTGCAAAAGGATATTCTTGTTTCTGCTCCCTGCTAATCGAGATAAGCATAGCAGTATGGTTTTGTTACTAGTACCTTAGAAATAAAAGAGAACTAAAGGGAAAAAATCTGATGTGTTCAATTCACATGACTTTCTCTACATCTCTGCAACAAATTATTGTTAAAAAGTTTATGCCTCTATTTATTTCATGCTAATCGTAACAAATTAGCCGAAACAGTCTTATTACTTGTTTCCTTGTAAGTAGAGCCGAAATAACGGAGTACCACAGGTTCAAGTGATAGGCAAAAGCAGGTTGCTATGTGATTAAACTTCCTTTGTATGGACAGGAGTTTTCAAATTCCTGTATGATTTTCAAAGCTGAAAGTAAAAACAAGAAATATCTTAAAAACGATCAACTCAACGAAAAAATGTATACAACATAAATTGTGTGTTTTAACGTGCCCTACATTTTTTGTGCAGTAAGTTTTTGTCCATCTTTTACGGTTTAGCAGTTATTCAAAATTCCGTAAAATTCGTCCAGAATAAAGTATTCTTCAGAGGCTATTCCAAGAAAATTCAAAATATACATTTTATTTGTCAGGTAAATAGCTTTAATATTCGATATTTTAATCAAAATCGTTAGAGCCATTTTAAAGAAAATCAAAATTTTCGAAAAAAGTTCCATGTAAAGGGTAGTTTGGGGTGGAGGGATTTTTCTCAAAATCTTTGTGTCGCATCCCGGAAGATACTAAACTTAAATACGAAGTTTGGTATTTTACCGACTTTTCGTTTTTGAGTTATCGTGTTCACAGACATGCGGACACACGGACACATACACACATGGACCTTTTTCTGAAATTGTATTATTTGGATATAGGGGACCCTAAAACATATATTTCCGGTGAAATCTCGGTATCGAATTTTTGGGTTGAGTGCAATACCTTCTCTATACACTATGTACATAATGCGTGTAGAGAAAGTAAAAAGGTATACCATATAAACTGCGTTATATGTTTGTAAATGAAGCAGTACAATAAGTCTTCTAGGCTGACATACAGGAGGTCAGCAAACTTTTTCAGTGCCCCCTCCCCCGGCTGTTAATCAAATATAATCTGTGTATTTTAACGAGACCTTCAATTTGGTGTATTAAGGGTTTGTCTATCTCTTACAAGTTTAACAGTTAGGCAAAAGTAATCCGGAATGAAAAGACTTTCAGAGACTATTTGCCATAAACGTTCAAAATATACATTTTATTTGTGATGTAAATATCTTTAACATACAATATTTCAATTTAAATCGTTTGAGCCAATTTTGAGAAAATCAAAATTTAAAAAAAAAAGATTCTACGTAAAGGGTAGTTTAAGGTGGGGGGGGATTAAAATCTTCGTGTCAAAGCCTTAGAAAATACTAACCTTAAAGACCAAGTTTGGCATTTTTTCGGCTTTTCGTTTTTGAGTTATGGTGTCCACAGCCACGCGGACACAAATACACACGGACCTTTTTCTAAAATGTTTGTGGCTACAAGGGACTCTAAAAATGCATTTCCGGTGACATCTCGGTATCAAATTTTTGACTGCACTATGTAGAGAAGGTAAAAAGAACTTCCCCTTTCCTTATACAATGCAGAAGTAATGAATGATAATTCAAAACAGAAACGCTTTGAATGGAACGCATATGTATTTTTACTTTCTCTACACGTACTATGTACATAGTGTAGAGAGAAGGTCTTTTAATGCACCCAAAAATTCGATACCGAGATTTCACCAGAAATACATATTTTGGGTCCCCCTGAACCCAAAAAGAAAGCATTTCTTGAAAAAGGCCCTTGTAGAGAAAGTACTAACTTGGTATTTAAATTTGGTATCTTCCAAGGATGCGAAACGAAGATTTTCAAGAAAATCCCCCACCCTCAACTAATCTTTACATGGAACATTTTTCAAAAACTTTAATTTTCTCAAAACTGGCTGTAACGATTTTGATTGAAATATCGTATATTAAAGATATTTACCTGACAAATAAAATTTATATCTTGAATTTTCTGGGAATAGTCTCTGAAGACTACTTTAGTCTGGATTAATTTTACGGCGTTTTGCATAACTGCTAAACCGTAAGAAATGGACAAATACCACACAAAAAATGTAGAGCACGTTAAAACACACAATTTATGTTACATACATTTTTTTTCGTGGAGTTGATTGTATTCGAGATATTCCTTGTTTTTGGTTTCAGGTTTAAAAAAGAGTTTTCTCATACAGGAGTTTTTCAACTCCTGTCCATACAAACAAAGGAACTTCAGTCACATAGCAACCAGCTTTTGACTATTACTTTAATCTATGGTACTCCCTTATTTTGCTTCTACTTACAAGGAAACAGGTAATAAAATTCTTTCTGGTAATTTCTCGATTAGTACAAATTAAATAGAAGAATAAAGTTTTTGACAATAATTTGTTGCAGAGATGTAGAGAAAGCTATGTGAATGGAACATAAGATTTTTTTCCATACTTAATCCGCCATTTAGACATTATATTTAGTCACAGGCAAGGTGTGTAATTTCCATAAAGAAATTAAATGAACAATTTTGTTATGCATCCCCCGTACGGCAGCATTTTGAAAGTACTGATCTTCTGTAGGCCATGCGCCTCGCAGAGTTTAAACCCTGAGTTAATTTAACAAAGTTTGTCAAATTTGGGCAGTGGATCTGCGCTTGGTATGACGACATCGTACTCTCTCAGAGCTTAACATAAAGTTGCAGGCTACATCACATGCCTCCTCCCCTTTCCCCAAAAATAGGGTCCTCAGTGATAAAGTTTACCCAGCGGCGTTTGGACAATGTTAGGGGAAAGGCGGATTGCGTTCGTGCAGACAGTGCAAAAATGGCACACTGTTACGTCACCGGGCGCACAAAAACTCTGAAATGATCAACTATACGGATACAAGAAAAAAAAAATCTGATGTGTTACGCTCACATGACTTTCTCTAGCTGTTCTACAAACTTCTTACATAAGATTCTTCTTCTTTCTGCACTTTGCTAATCGAGGTACTCATTAGCACAATGTTCTTATTACTTAGTTACTTATAAGTAGGACAAAATAAGGGAATACACTAGGCTAAAGCCATAGTCAAATGATTTAAAAGCTGTCGTTATGGGATTGTCAGTTAAAATCCCTTCCTTTCTTGGCCAGGAGTAGAACAAAGGAAAACCGCACACTCCCGTCTGAGAAAAGTATACATACTTCACAACTGAAACTAATAACAATGAATACCTTGAAAACTGTAAGCTCCACGAGAAAAATATATATGACATAACTTGTGTATTTTAACAAGACCTACATTTTTTGTATAGTAAGTTTTTTTCTATCTCTTACGGTTTACTGGTTATGCCAAATTAAGCAAAACTCATCCAGAATAAACAGGTCTTTAGAAGCTATTCCCAGAAAATTCAAGATATACATATTATTTGTCAGCTAAATATCTTTAATATACGATATTTTAATCAAAATTTTCGAAAAGAGTTCCATGTAAAGGGTAGTTTGGGGTGGGGGGATTTTTCTCAAAATCTTCGTGTCGTATCCCTGGAAGATACTAAACTTAAATATCAAGTTTGGTGCTTTACCGTCTTTTCGTTTTTGAGTTATCGTGTTCACAGACACAGGGACACACATACACACACACACACGGACCTTTTTGTGAAAATGCTTTTTTTTTTATACAAGGGACCCTAAAATATATATTTCCGGTGAAATCTCGGTATCGAATTTTTGGGTGGAATATAATACTTCTCTATCCCTATGTACGTTGTACATACGGGGATAGAGAAAGTAAAAAATCTATGTTCTATTGACGTGATTTCCTTACATCTCTGAAACAATATTGTTAATAAGCTTATTCTTATATATATATAGTTCATTCACTAGCACAAACGGTCTTATTATTTAGTTCCTTATAAGTAGAGTAAAGGAGCACATTAAAACACACAATTTATGTTATATACTTTTTTTTCGAGGAGTTGATCGTTTTTGAGATATTCCTTGCTTTTGGTTTCAGCTTTGAAAAACTTGTACTTTTCTCATCCACAAATTTGTTAACTCGTGTCCATACAAACAAAGGAACTTCAGTCACCTAGTAACCAACTTTTGACTTCACTTTAACCTATGATACTCCCATATTTCGCTTCTACTTACAAGGAAACAGGTAATAAGACTATTTCTGCTAATTTTTTCGGTAAGTAAATAGAAGAATAAGTTTACTAACAATAATTTGCTACACAGAAGTAGAGAAAGTCATTTGAATGGAACACATCACATTTTTTTAAATGCTTTTCTGGATTCAGGGGGTCCCAAAACATGTTCCGGTCAGATCTCGGTAACGAATTTTTGGGTGTAATACATTAACTTCTCTATACACTATATACATGGTATGTGCAGAAAAAGTAATAATGCATTGTGTAAACCAGATTAGATTAGATCTATTGAGAATCGAGAATTATACTTCAGTATATCTAATTCCCGCTTCAAATTAATATTGTAATGTATTTTAAAATTAAATACATTTCAAGCAGCAAGTGGTATAATGAATGGAACACTGTGAGATAGATCCGGAAAAGAAATAAAAAAAATCTGATGTGCCCCATTCACATGACTTTCTCTATATCCCTGCAACAAATTATTCTGAAAAATCTTATACTTCTATTTACTTTATGCTAGTCAGAAAAAAATGAGCAGAATTAGTCTTATTACTTGCTTCCTTGTAAGTAGAAGCGAAATAAAGGACTACCATAGGTTAAAATAACAGTCAAAAGCTGGTTTCTATGTCAATGGAGTTCCTTTGTTTATATGGATAGGAGTTGGCAAGTTTCTATATGAGAAACGTTTTTTATAGCAGAAACCAAAAATAAGGAATGTCTCAAAAACGACGAACTCACGAAAAAATGTATATAACATAAATTGTGTGTTTTAATGTGCTCTACATTTTTTTGTGAGGTAAGTTTTTATCAATCTCTTACAGTTTAGCAGTTATACAACATTCCGTAAAATTGATGCAGAATAAAGTAGTCTTCAGAGGCTATTCCCAGAAAATTCAAAATATACATTTTATTTGCCAGGTAAATATCTTTAATATACGATATTTTAATCAAAATCGTTAGAGCCATTTTTAGAGAGTTAAAATTTTCGAAAAAAGTTCCATGTAAAGGGTAGTTTGGGGTGGGGGGAGTTTTCTCAAAATCTTCGTGACGCATCCCTGGAAGATACTAAACTTAAATACCAAGTTTGGTATTTTACCGACTTTTCGTTTTTGAGTTATCGTGTTCACAGCCACACGGAGACACACACACACGGACATTTTTGTGAAAATGCTTTTTTTGGATATTAGGGTCCCTAAAACATACATTTCCGGTGAAACCTCGGTATCGAATTTTGGGGTGGAGTGCAATACCTTCTCTATACACTATGTAAAAATTTATATGACATATCTTATGTATTATAACAAGATCTACATTTTTTGTATGGTAAGTTTTTGTTTATTTCTTCAACAGAAACATTTTATTTGTGATAGAAATTGTTTTAATATGTGGTATTTTAATCAAAATCGTTAAAGCCATTTTTAAGAAAAATAACATTTCTGAAAATGTTTCCACGTAAAGGGTAGTTAGGAGTGGGGGGATTTTCTTGAAAATCATCATGTCGCATCCTTGGAAGATACTGAAAATGCTTTTTTTTTTTTTTTTTTTTGGATTCAGGTGGTCTCAAAACATGTATTTCCGGTGAAATCCCGGTATCGAATTTTTGGGTGCAATACATTACCTTTTCTATAAACTATGTACATAGTACTATAGAGAAAATAAAGAGTAATAAAAGTCTATGATTCAAAACATATAGTTAGATATCGAACTTTGAATATGCTTTTTAGCTGATTTTTTTTTTTTTTTTTTGAAAATTCTTATTACTTTCTACTCTAAAATGACTTGCACCACGTTACTTTTCCGCAACCTTTACATCACATGTGTTTTACCCTATCTGGCTTTACTATGAATTTCAGAGCACCATCGTGTTGCGGTAGGCCATAACTTGGACATTATGATCTTGGGTTCGCTTTCCCACGTTACTTGCCTCAGACTCCTGTGTATACAGTGAAAACAAAATCCAAGAATTACAGCTAGCGCCAAAGAGAGCTGTTTTAGTTTGCAGGTGTGACAAATAAATAATTTCGAGCGCATTGTTTGTGACTCATGTTTCATTTATTTCACTCCTAGCGCTTTAGCATCCTTCCAATCTTTTATCCGCTTTTCATTTTTAACCCACTTTCCCGGAATTACAGCCAAAGCAGGCTTAGTAGTAAGCTGGTGATTAAAAATTAGTGCCCCGGCGGGTGAGGGGGGCAGTACGGTGACCAGGGGAGTAAGCGGATTCCCTCCAGGCTAACCCCATTAAAACTGTTCCTCTTTTCGACGATTCGAATAGCTAATCCTGCATTTCCTTTCTGACGCGTCGCCTCAACACTTCATCCTTAGGACGACGCCTTAAGTCACGTAGCAGTGACTTGTCTATGTCCCACGGAACAGGCTCGTGGGGTTTTCCATTACCCAAAACGGCCCCCTTTCTGCAGCGACAGAAGTGGATGCGTCACTGTCTACTAAGCTCTCCAGACTAGTGGTACAAGGACATTGATCTCCCTTGGGTATTGGAAACCACTACTTCACCGAGTCCAACCCAATCTCAACAGCTCCCTTTCGGGAGGGATCAGACGTTCGACCCAGCGTACTTCTAGTAAAGACAGAAGAATCACGAGTGCTCGGGGTCCGCAGCGCTCACACCGGACCAACGAAGAGGTCGCAACCTACCACTTATTGTTTTTTGCTTTTTTTGCTTTTTTTCACCCTCTTTTTTCATCTTCCTAATATTTACTTTGCTTTCTGTTTGATTACCGTTTGCTTTTTGCTTCTACTACACACACACACACACATATATATATATATATATATATATATATATATATATATATATATATATATTGGGAATGGGTGTATTTATAACATGTAAATGTCTGTATATATATATATATATATACACACACATTCCCAATGCGAACTTCGAACCCATGATCCCCTGCGCCACGAAGCACCAAAGAGAGGAACTTTAGCGAGCGAGGCCTTGGGGATCGGCGTTTGGGAGCCTTAAGTAACAGTTCGTGCGAGTGTCTACCCAGAGCCGAAGTTCCCACTCTCTTACGGGGGGTAAACCTAGGTTACTGAAGGGAAGATCAAAAAAGAGGGAACAAAAAGTAAAAAAAAAAAAAAAAAAAAAAAAAAAAAAAAAAAAAAAAAAAATAATAACAATAATAATAATAATAATAATAATAAGTGTTAGGTTGCGACCTCTTCGTTGCTCCGGTGTGAGCGCTGCGGTCCCATTGGCTGAATATGACTGGTTATATTATTTTTAATAATAATTTCATTTTTAGAGCTGCTTATAATTTATATTTACATACTTAAAATCATATTAACACAAAATCTCTTTTTAAAATTAATAAATTTAAAGGCAATCAATGTAATATAAGTAGTAAATATTCACGACAATAACCTCTTACTCTTCTATAAATTCCAGAATAATAAATTCCATTTGGCTATAAGAATATAAATATAAAGTATAAGCAACTCTAAATAATTTCATTTTTTAGAGCTGCTTATACTTATGTGCACCCGTGATGCTCCTGTCTTTACTAGAAGTCCGCTGGGCCGAACATCTGAGCCCTCCCGAAAGGGAGCTATCGAGTTAGGGTTGGACTCGGCGGAGTAGTGATTGCCAATACCCAAGGGAGACGGAACTGGATATAACATTTAGGCGCGAAATGACTACCGAAGAACCTCGGTAGTGCCGACAGCTAGCAGAATGCCACCTACTAGCTGTTCAGGTGTCTCACAACCCCGCTCAAGCAACACCGCCCCTACCTAACCTCAACCCGCCGAGTCCAACCCAATCTGAACATCTCGGAAGGGGATTTGATGTTCGGCCCAGGTACTTCTAGTAAAGTCAGAAGTTCCTCCGGTGCTCGGGGTCCGCAGCGCTCGCACCGCAACAACGAAAAGGACTATATCTTACCCTTTTGGAAGCTTTAAGTAACAGATCAGAGCGAGTGTCTACCCAGAGTCGAAGTTCCCCCTCTCTTACAGGAAATTAAATCTAAATAGCTCTTTCCATTAGAACAATATCTGGGCTACTAGAAAGCCTTCTCGGCTTGCGAACTCCCCTGGAAATGCCACTTACACGCGTCAACCTACCGAGGAACCTCAGTAGGGTCAACAGCTATCTAGCATGGCACTATCCAGTCTAGTTCCGGAGGACATTTAGGTGTTTCACAACCCCATCCAGGCATTCACCGTCCAGACATACCCATCCTCCCATGGTTATCGGGACCACTGCCATGCCGAGTCCAACCCAATCCGGGAGGGGCTCGGTGTTCGGCCCGAGGTTCGCAGCGCTCGCACCGGAGCAACTGAAGAGTTCGCAACCCCCTTTCGGGAGCTTTAACTAACAGCCACATCTCGAAAACAACTGTTAAGATTACCTCAAGGTTTCAGAATTTATTCGCATTTTTCAGGGGAGCCCAAGGCGGTTGAGAGGTACTGGGCTTGTTTGGTGAGAATGAATTTTCGATATGTTATTAATATCATATAAACATAGGGACACTGCGCATCATTACAGCTATAAATTTTCGAGATTTGCTATTTTTAAAACCCCAGCAACATGTTTAAGAATGCCTATACTTACAAAATAAAAAACAAATAAATAACATAAAAAATCTACAGTTTCAGGCCTAATCATTTGAAATTTTAGTACAGCAATCAGGGTTTACTATACCAAGTAAGCTACGATTTGTGCATATTTGCCATTTTACTTTCACTACTTCGTACATAGCTCATCAGTAGAGTAGGTATTGCACTCCATCCAAAAATGAGATCAAGGTGTTTCATTCAAAATACAAGTTTTAGGGTTCCCAGTACACAAAACATTTCAAAAAATCTGATGTGTACCATTCACATGACTTTCTCTATATCCCTGCAAAAATTATTCTTAAAAAGCTTATACTTCTATTTACTTTATGCTAATCGGAAAAAAATTAGCAGAAATAGTCTTATTACTTGCTTCTTGTAAGTAGAAGCGAAATAAGGGAGTACCATAGGTTAAAGTGATAGTCAAAAGCTGGTTGCTAGGTCAATGAAGTTAATTTGTTTATATGGATAGGAGTTGACAAGTTCCTGTATGAGAAAAGTATACGTTTTTCATAGGAGAAACCAAAAATAAGAAATGTCTAAAAAACGACGAACTCCACCAAAAAAAATGTATATAACATGAATTGTGTGTTTTAATGTGCTCTACATTTTTTGTGCAGTAAGTTTTTGTCCATCTCCTACAGTTTAGCTGTTATTCAAAATTCAGTAAAGTTTATCCACAATAAACTACTCTTCAGAAGCTATTCCCAGAAAATTCAAGATATACATTTTAGTTGTCAGGTAAATATCTTTAATATACGAAATTTTAATCAAAATCGTTACAGTCATTTTTTAGAAACTCAAAATTTTTGAAAAAAGTTCCATGTAAAGGGTAGTTGGGGGTGGTGGGATTTTTCTCAAAATCTTCGTGTCGCATCCCTGGAAGATACCAAACTTAAATACCAAGTTTGGTATTTTATCGACTTTTCGTTTATGAGTTATCGTGTACACAAACACACGGACACACTCACACACACACACACACACACACACACACACACACACACTCTCTCTCTCTCTCTCTCACTCACACACACGCCGACCTTTTAGTGAAAATGCTTTTTTTGGATATTGGGGACCCTAAAACATATATTTCCGGTGAAATCTCGGTTTCGCATATTTGGGTGGAGTGCAATACCTTCTCTATACACTATGCACATAGTGCGTATAGAGAAAGTAAAAATATTGTTTGTGGGTCCCTGTCCGTTTGTGCGTCTGTGGACATAACTCACAAACGAAAAGTTACATACCCAATTTGATAATTAAGTTCAACATCTTCGGAGGATGCGACACGATTATCAAGAAAATCTAACCTTCCCAAACTACCCTATATTTGGAAAAATTCTCGTAAATTTGTTTTTTCTCAAAAGTGGCGCAAACGGTTTTTATTAAAATAACGTATATTAAAGACATTTTCTTGAGAAATAAAATGTATACCTTTAATTTTCTGGGAACAGCCTCTGAAGACCTCATCGTTCTGAATGACTTTTGCATAGCTTGTAAACCGTTAGAGATATACAATATTTTGCACAAAAAATATAGATCTTGTTAAAACACAGACGCATCATATCCACTTTTCGTCAAGTTAATAACTTCCGAGATATTCCTTATTATTGGTTTACATTTTAAAATACTTAAAAACTTTCTCAAACGACAATTTGACATCACGTTTTGTGTTGTTTACCCCTGGTCATGTAAATTAGATAGGAAACAGTTTTTAAAATTTTGAGTATTGCACTAGCCAAGTATATTCCCTTATTTTCTTTCCACTTTCTAATCAGTTGTAACCATAGTTTGTTACAGAATATGTACACAAAATAATGTGAATGAAACACATCAGATTTTTACTTTCTCTATCATTTATGTACAAAGTACATAGTGGATAGAGAAGGTATTGTATTCCACCCAAGATTCGATACCAAGATTTTACCGGAAATACACGTTTTGAGGCCTTCTGAATTAAAACATCTAGAAAAATATTCGTGTAGTGTATCCATCTGCGGGCAGCATACCTCAAAAATCTCATGTGTTCCATTCACATGACTTTCTCTACATCTCTGCAACAAATCATTCTATTTATTTCATCTAATCGAGAAAAAATTAGCAGAGATAGTCTTATTACTTGCTTACTTGTTAGTAGAAGCGAAATAAGGGGGTAAAATAAGTTAGTGATAGTCAAAAGCTGGTTGTTATGTAACTGAAGTTCCTTTGTTTGTATGAACAAGCGTTCACAAAGTCCTGTAGGAGAAAAGTATAAGTTTTTTTATAGCTGAAACCAAAAACAAGGAATATCTCAAAAACAATCAACTCCACAAAGAAATGTATATAACATATATTGTGTATTTTAAGGTGTTCTACATTTGTTGTGTGGTAAGTTCTTGTCAATCTCTTACAGTTTAGGAGTTATACAAAATTCCGTAAAATTGATCCAGAATAAAGTAATCTTCAGAGGCTATTCCCAGAAAATTCAAAATATTCATTTTATTTGCCAGGTAAATATCTTTAATATACGATATTTTAATCAAAATCGTTAGAGCCATTTTTTAGAGAGTTAAAATGTTCGAAAAAAGCTTCATGTAAAGGGTTGTTTGGGGTGGGGAAGTTTTCTCAAAGTCTTCGTGTCGCATCGCTGGAAGATACTAAACTTAAATATCAAGTTTGGTATTTTACTGACTTTTCGTTTTTGAGCTATCGTGTTCACAGACACACGGACACCCACATACAGACCTTTTTCTAAAAATACTTTTTTTGGATAAAGGGACCCTAAAACATATATTTCCGCTAAAATCTCGGTATCTAATTTTTTGGTGCTCTGCAATACCTTCTCTATACACTATGTACATAGTACGTGTAGAGAAAGTAAAAATAAAAACTCCATTAAACACAAAATTGATATTGAAGTTCACTATCTTCCAAGGTTGCGACACGTGGGTTCTCAGAAAATTCACTTATCCCAAATACTGTTTACATGGAACATTTTTCGAAAATTTTGAGTTTCTTGACTTTTTTATTAAAAAAAATCTTTTAAAAACGCTGTATGTTTAAGTTATTGTTCTGAGAAACGAAATGTATAGCTTGAATGGGAACAGCCCATGAAGAGCTCATCATTCTGGATGATTTTTGTATAATTTTTGCATAACTGGTTAACCTCAAGAGATAACCAAAGCTTATTGCACAAAAATATCTAGATCACACGGTTTATGTTATATACTTTTATTTTAGAGGAAAACATTTTCGAGATATTATAAGATATTTGTTTTCGTTGAATATTTCTCCAACGGGAAGACATTTCTTTTGCTCTTTCTTTTATTTACTCTTAGTAAGCAAAGAGAATCGAATTTCAATTGTTTCGCTTAACGACTAGATTTTAAAAGACCTGACTAACGCTTTAGCCTAGTGTATTCGTTTATTTCCCTTCTACTTACAAGGAAGCACGTAATAAGACCAATTCTGATAATGTCTATCTTGATTAATATGATGTACACAAAAGAATAGTCTTTTGTAAGAGAAATTTGTTTGTGAAACAGCTAGAGAAAGTCAATTGAATGGAACAAATACAATGTTTCTTAGTAGGTGTGACGTCATTTCACAGTAGTACTTGTTTAGAGTTGCTCTGTGCCCGCGCTTGCGCACAGCTGAGACGATAAACACTGTTCACAAAGAAGCTGCTGTATCGACAGTGAAGATGGATGGTTACTGTAATACAATGTCACGTGATGTGTCTGACCACGCAACTGAACCTCCCCCTGTCTGATTTATGTTGATGGGGTGCACAGCGTGGCACAGACCCTCACCAAGTAATATAACTGTGTACAGGGTTCAATCTGGACCGAGTGAAATATGCACACCAAATACGTCGCAGCTATCCAGGTCTAAGACGGGACCTCGCCTCTCATCTGATGCTTTGAATATGACATTAACCTCATATAACTGTCTTAAGCAAATGAATGACTGAAAAGTTTGAAATGCTAGATTTTTCAAATGTATACCACAGATATGATTCAAATAAGTTATAGTGCAAATTTCATCCACTTTGCTCTAATGGATTGGAAGTTACGGTCAAATATGCTTATGTTTTTGAAAAAAAACAACATTTTAATCTAATCTTTGAACCCTAGGTTCACAATACACCTACTTTTTGAAATTACCCTAAGTTTCTCTATGTCTCCTTTGGTTTAGGATCCAAAAAACTTTAAAGTTAAGAATATACTTTTTAATTTCTCTAGCTCGTAACGGTCTATGATTAGGTCTTTTACTGGCTAAAAACAACAACCCAATTGAGTTGGATTAATTATTACTTTCTCCATACGTGCTACGTACATAGTGCATAGAGAAGGTATTGCACTCCACCAAAAATTCTATACCGAGATTTCACCGGAAATATATGTTTTAGGTTCCCCTGTATCCAAAAAGAGTATTTTCTGAAAAAGGTCCGTATGTCAGTGTGTCCGTGTGTCTGTGAACACGATAACTCAAAAACGAAAAGTCGATAAAATACCAAACTCGGTATTTAAGTTTAGCATCTTCCAGGGATGTGACATGAAGATTTTGAGAAAAATCCCCCCACCCCAAACTACCCTTTACATGGAACTTTTTTCTAAAATTTTGATTTTCTAAAAAAATGGCTCTAACGATTTTGATTAAAATGTCGTATATTAGAGATATTTACATGACAAATAAAATGCATATTTTGAATTCTCTGGGAATAGACTCTAAAGACTACTTTATTCTCGGTCAATTTTACGGAACTTTTCCGTAAAATTCATCCAGAGGCTATTCCCAGAAAATTCAAGATATACATTTTATTTGTGAGGTAAATACCTTTAATATACGCAATTTTAATCAAAATTGTAAGAGCCATTTTTGAGAAAATCCTAATTTTCGAAAAAAAGTTCCATATAAAGGGTAGTTTGGGGAGGGGGATTTTTCTGAAGGAAGCAAGTAATAAGATTGTTTCTGCTAATTTCTTTCTTGATTAGCATGAAGTAAATAGTAGCATTAGCTTTTGAACAATAATTTGTTGCAGAGATGTAGAGAAAGTCATGTGAATGGAACACATAAGATATTTTGACACAGGGGCCTCATAACATATATTTGCGGTGAAATCTTGGTATCCAAATTCTGGTGGATTAAAATACCTTCTCTATGTACTATATACATGCGTGCTAGAGAAAATAAAAATCTGATGTGTTCCATTGACATGACTTTCTCGACATCTCTGTAACAAATTATTCTTAAAAAACTTATGCTTCTATTTATTTCATGCTAATCGACAACAAATTAGCAGAAACAGACTTATTACTTGTTTCCTTGAAAGTAGAAGCAAAATAAGAGAGTATCATAGGTTAAAGTCATAGTCAAAAGCTATTTGCTATGTGACTGAAGTTTCTTTTTATGGACACGAGTTCACAAAGTCCTATATGAGGAAAGTATAAGCCTTTATAGCTGAAACCAAAACAAGGAATATCTCAAAAACGTCCATCTCCACGAAAAAAATGTATACAACATAAACTGTGTGTTTTAATGTGCTCTACATTTTTTATGTTGTAAGCTTTTGTCTATCTCTTACGGTTTAGCAGTTATGCAAAATTGCGTAAAATTCACTCAGAATAAAGCAGTCTTCAGAAGCTATTCGCAGAAAATTCAAGATATACATTTTATTTGTCAGGTAAATATCTTTAATATATTTTAATCAAAATCGTTAGAGACATTGTTTATAAAATCAAAATTTTCGAAAAAAGTTCCATGTAAAGGGTAATTTAGGGTGGGGGGATTTTTCTCAAAATGTTCGTGTCGCATCCCTGGAAGATACTAAACTTAAATACCAAGTTTGGTATTTTACCGACTTTATGTTTTTGAGTTATCGTGTTCAAAGACACATGGACACACACACTCGGATCTTTTTCTGAAAATGCTTTTTTTTAGATAAAGGGGACCCTAAAACATATATTTCCGGTGAAATCTCGGTAACGAAATTTTTGGTGGAGTGCAATACCTTCTCTATACACTATGTACATAGTACGTGTAGAGAAAGTAAAATTTGGTCTGAAAAGAGGACGTGACGGGATGGTGAGCGTCCGCTGGTAGAGGTGGAGCCAAATTTTTAAGTACCAACAATATAAATACCTCGATTCCATTATGGGCTACATTTTGTGCACACAAGTACACGTGGAAGATAAATTATAAAAGAGCTGGTAAACCTAGGCCTGCTATAAGCTCCCAAACCGTATAGATAGCCATGCTCACATAGAGCTCAAGATAAGAGAACTAGATCGGGGCTGTAGTAAATCACTTGAGACGGGCGAACCCTATGTAAACTAACCGGATTTTGCGTCGCATCCTTCCTGTAGGCAAATCAAACGGGATTAATGTTTGGGGGTCCCATGTTCGAGTCTTGGCAGCGCCCATTAAGGCCATTTAATTGGGGAATGAAGCGCAGGGCAGTTCCTCCATCTAATTAACACATGTACAGTCCTGCTTTTATTTCCCAGACAGCTTGTGCTCGGCTGCCCTTTGAGGTTTGGACAGATAAGCCGACCCAACAGAGGATTTAGCCCACAATCCGGCTCTCAAAATATCGTCTTGTGCAATGGAGTTTTCCCCCAGAAGAATACCACAGGCTTCCTATCTGAAAGGTATCTCTGATACTGGGAAAATGTACAGTATTAAAGATAACGTTTGGAAATGTATGCCAGTTATTATACATAATAATAATACTAATAATAATAGTAACAATAATAGTAATTATACTAATAATAGTTACAATAATAGTAATAATAATACTAATAATACTAGTAATAATAATAGTAAGAGTAGTAATAATAGTTATAATACTAATAATAATAGTAGTAGTAATAGTAATAGTAGTAATAATAGTAATAGTAGTAGTAATAATAGTAATAGTAGTAGTAATAATAGTAATAATAGTATTAATAGTAATAATAATAGTAGTAGTAATAATAATAGTAGTAGTATTAATAATAGTAATTATAGTAATAATAATAGCAGTAGTAATAATAATAATAATAGTAGTAGTAGTAATAATAGTAATAATAGTAGTAATAGTAGTAGTGATAATAATAGTAATAGTAGTAGTAGTAGTAATAATAGTAATAATAGTAGTAATAATAGTAATAATAGTAGTAATAGTAGTAGTAGTAATAATAGTAATAGTAGTAGTAATAATAGTAATAATAGTAATAGTAGTAGTAATAATAATAGTAGTAGTAATAATAGTAATATAAGTAATAATAATAGTAATAATAATAGTAATAATAATAGTAGTAATAATAGTAGTAGTAATAGTAGTAATAATAATAGTAGTAGTAATAATAGTAGTAGTAATAATAATAGTATTAGTAATAATAGTAGTAGTAATAATAATAGTAGTAGTAATAATAATCGTAATAATAATAGTAGTATTGATAATAGTAATAATAATAGTAGTAGTAATAATAATAGTAATAATAGTATTAATAATAGTAGTAGTAATAATAATAATAGTAATAATAATAGTAGTAATAATAATAATAGTATTAATAATAATAGTAATAATAATAATAGTAGTAATAATAATAATAATAATAGTAGTAATAATAGTAGTAGTAATAATAGTAATAATAATAGTAGTAGTAATAATAGTAATAATAATAGTAGTAGTAATAATAGTAGTAGTAATAATAATAGTAATAATAATAGTAGTAGTAATAATAGTAATAATAATAATAGTAGTAATAATAGTAGTAGTAATAATAGCAATAATAATAGTAGTAATAATAATAGTAATAATAGACATAATAATAGTAATAATAATAGTAGTAGCACTAATAATAGTAATAATAATAGTAGTAATAATAGTATTAGTAATAATAATAGTAATAATAATAGCAATTATAATAGTAATAATAATAGTAGTAGTAAAATAATAATGGTAGTAATAATAATAGTAATAATAATAGTAGTAGTAAAATAATAATGGTAGTAATAATAATAGTAGTAGTAAAATAATAATAGTAGTAATAATAATAGTAATAATAATAGTAATAATAATAGTAGTAGTAAAAATAATAATGGTAGTAATAATAATAGTAATAATAATAGGAATAATAGTAGTAGTAGTAGTAATAATAATAGTAGTAGTAATAATATTAGTAGTAATAGTAGTAGTAGTAATAGTAGTAGTAGTAATAATAAGAATAGTGGTAATAATAATAGTAATAATAATAGTAATAGTAATAATAATAGTAATAATAATAGTAATAATAATAATAATAATAATAATAATAATAATAATAATAATAATAATAATGTTTTTGTCTTGTATTATTTGCAGGGTTGTTTACATAAGAATGTTTTATTGTCTAAATCATTTAACTCAAAAATGGGCCACGTGAATCATTTTGAAAATAATCACTTTAAAGTTCAAGTTTTATAATGAATGTCGAAGTACAATTACTAAATCATAGTACTTTCTCTACATGTATAAGTACTCAAAGTCGCGGGTTTAAACCAGGCTGCCGCGCCGTGGCCGAAAGGTTAGACCACTGGCCTCTCACCTAGGCGGCCCAGGTTCGTCCCCCCTTTTTTTCTCTGTTTTTTCCAGTTTTCTACATTTCCTTAGTTGACCTTATATCTCTTAACGTTTTCCTTTTACATATACACACAGACACATACACATTGACAAACACAGAAACACCCATGCACTGGAATCCACGATCCTGTGCGCCACGAAGCGGCAAAGCGAGGCACTTTAGTGAACGTGGCCACCGGGATCGGCAGAGGGTTCGTTCCCAAGCCAGCACATGTGAGATTTGAGGTGGACAAGCGGCGCAGGGACGGCTTTTCTCCGGGCACTTCGATTTCCTCAGGCTCTATCTTCATCAGTGTCAGTGCCAGAAGTAGGCGTTAAACACTATAAAAAAAAAAAAAATCAAACCAGGCGGAGCACAATGGATTTTTTCGGGCGTTAAAGTTCTTAGCATGACTTACTTCGGAAGGGAAGTAAAACCGTTGGTCCTGTGTCGTAGATTTACGATTTGATTTTGGTTTACTTCTATTTTATTTAGGAGATATAGTAGTTATATTTGTATATGTAACTAGTTTAGCTTCAAATGAAATATATTTCTACTCCAATAAAATCTTATTAAATATTATATTTTTACGAATTACCTTCTTATGAATTTATTACCGTAAAATACCTCTGAAGCAGAAAAGACGGTATTTAATGTCCAATATGACATGGGACGCTGAGAACAACAGCAGTTATAAAGGCCGTCCATAAATAAAAATCCATTTCTACCATTTCCCCTAATAGTACAAAGTACACAGTAAAGGGGGGAAGATATTGTATTCCAGTCAAAATTTTGATGTCGGTATTTCAGCGAAAATATATGTTTTGATGTCCCAAGAGCCAAAAAGAATCACTTTTATAAAAGGGTCCTTGTGTATAGGTGTGTGTGTGTGTGTGTGTGTGTGTGTGTGTGTGTGTGTGTGTCGGTCTTGGTAGCTCAGTTGGTTAGACGCTCGCAGTCTGAACTCAAGGCTCAGAAGTGCTTAAACGCGACAGCCTCATACCAGTAGATATACTGGCATGTTAAAGAACTCCTGTTGGACAAAATTCCGGCAAACCGAAAATTCCGGAAGTGTTCCTGGCAATTGACAACGACGTTAATTAACAAAATACCTAGGCGGCCGGGGTTCGATCTCAAGCGACTAAATGTGAGATTTGTGGTGGACAAAGCGGCGCTGGGGCGGGTTTTCTCCGGGTACTCCGGTTTCCCTCGCCATCGCATTCCACATTTGCTCCATCATCATTTATGTATCACCAGGCGGGCGTTAAACACCACTAACCAACAAAATAATGTTAAGGTGTGTGTGTGTGTGTGTGTGTGTGTGTGTGTGTGTGTGTCTGAGGACGAAAATAACGTTAAATGTCAAACTAGTGCTAAAGAAAATCCCCCCAACGGAAACTATCCTTTACCTGGAAACTTTTTTAAACTTTTGTTGTTCTCAAAAATAAGTTTTAATGATTTTGATTAAAATACCGTATATTAAAGATATATACAACACAAATTAAGTGTGAATCTTAAATGTTCTGAGAATAGCCTCTAAAGACCCTTTCATTTGGTATGAATTTTCTGAATTTTGAATAACTGGTATACCGTAAGATATAAACAAAACCTTACAACAAATCAAATGCAGATGTCTTTAAAACAAACGCGTTCAATCTAAGGATGTAATTTTGGAAGTAGTTTCTTTAAGAAATTTAAATATTATTATATGTTTTAAATGTTCTCCCCACAGGGTTAACAGTTTGCTATTCCTCGCGTTTTTTTACTTTCTCTAAACGCACTATGTACGTAGTGTATAGAGAATGTATTGCACACCACCAAAAAATTAGATACCGATATTTTCCCGGAATTATATATTTTAGAGTCCCCTGTATCAAAAAAAAAAAAAAAGTATTTTCAGAAAAAGGTCCGTGTGTGTGTCCGTGTGTCAGTGAACACGATAACTCAAAAACGAAAAGTCGGTAAAATACCAAACTTGGTATTTAAGTTTAGTATCTTCCGGGGATGAGACACAGAGATTTTGAGAAAAATCCCCCTACTCCAAACTACCCCTTACATGGAACTTTTTTCGAAAATTTTGATTTTCTAAAAAATGGCTCTAACGATTTTGATTAAAATATCGTATTTTAAAGATATTTACCTGACAAATAAAATGTATATTTTGAGTTTTCTGGGAATAGCCTCTGAAGACTACTTTATTATGAGTGAATTTTAGGGAATTTTGCATAACTGCTAAACCGTAAGAAAGAGACAAAAACTCACCACACAAAAATGTAGAGCACATTAAAACACACAATTTATGTTGTATGCATTTTTTTCGTGGAGTTGATTGTTTTTTTAAATATTCCTTGTTTTGGGTTTAAGCTATAAAAACTTATATTTTTCTCATACAGGACTTTGTGAACTCGTGTCTATACAAACAAAGGAACTTCAGTCACATAGCAACCAGCATTTGACTATCACTTTAACGTATGGAACTCCCTTATTTGGCTTATACTTACAAGGAAGCAAGAAATAAGATTATTTCTGCTAATTTTTTCTCGATTAGTAGGAAGTAATTAGAAGCATAAACTTTTTAAAAATAATCTATTGCAGAGATATAGAGAAAGTCATGTGAATGGGACACATCAGATTTTTATGTTGTTATTACATACATATATATTATACCTTACCATTTCAGATATATTCCCTATTATTGGTTTCAATTTTAAAACACTTTTCTTAAACGGGAAGTCCTCTTCCGTTTCATTTCTGTTTCGTTTTACTCCTAGCTAAAGAAAGAGAACCGTATTTAAATGACAAGCCGTAACGACACTTTTAAAGATTTGGCTCGTCTTAGCCTTCTACTTATAAGGAACTAAGTAATAAAACCATTGGAGATGTAAAAATAATCTTTTGTGAGAATAATTTTTTTGTCAAACAGATAGAGAAAGTCGTGTAAATGGAACACGTAAGACTTTTACTGTCTAAATTCATTACTTTCATAAAAATGAGCCCAGTGATGCATTTTTAAAATATTTACTTTGAATTTCAGGTTTTATAGTAAGTGATTTACAAATAGATCTATCACACCGTTTTACTTTTTATATTAATTCTAATTATTGGAGGGAAATCATTAATTTTTTGTATTTTCTAAAAGTTTTGCTTTTTCAAAATGTAATAATTTATTTAAAAATAGTGGAGCAGTTATTCGTATTATGGCAATTTTTTAATGTGTTTGTGACAAACAGCATAAACATTTTTAAACAAATTACTAAAAAATCTGATGTGTTCCATTCACTTGACTTTCTCTACATCTCTATAACAAATTATTGTTGGAAAGCCCATTCTTCTATCTAATTCATGCTAATAGAGATAAACGTCACAGAAATCGTCTTTATTACTTGCTTCCTTGCAAGTAGAATGGGAATAAGGGACTACATTAGGAAAAAGCAATAGTCAAATATTTTAAAGGCTGGCTATTATATAATATTGCTTTACATGACCAGGAGTAGACAAATTCTCAGTTGAGAAAAGCTTTTTTTTTTTTTTTTTAATTATATTAAAACTGAAACCAATAAAAAGGAATATCTTGGAATATTTCAACTGGAATTCATCTTTTTTTAACGCCTTTTTTGTTTTACTTCTAGTCACGCAAAGAGAACCGAATTCCAACTGTTTCACATAGCGATAGATTTTAAAAGTTTTGACTATCGAGGTAGTCTTATTTATTCACTATTTTCTTTCTGCTTACCAGGAAGCAAGTAATAACACAATTTCTCCTAATGTTTGTCTCAATTAGCATGGTGTGGTTAAAAGAATAATCTTTTGTAACAACAATTTGTTTGTAGAACCAGCAGAAACCGTCAAGTGATTGGAACACATCAGATTTTTACTTTCTCTATACGTACTATGTACAAAGTGTATAGAGAAGGTATTGCACTCCACCCAAAAATTCGATACCGAGATTTCACCAGAAATATATGTTTTAGGGTACCCAGTATAAAAAAAGCATTTTCAGAAAAAGGTCCGTGTGTGCCTGTGTGTGTGTCCATGTGTCAATGTATCTGTGAACAGGATAGCTCAAAAACGAAAAGTCAGTAAAATACCAAACTTGGTATTTAAGTTTAGTATCTTCCAGGATGCGACACGAAGATTTTGAGAAAAAATCCCCCATCCCAAACTACCCTTTACATGGAACTTTTTTCGAAAATTGTGATTTTCTAAAAAAATGGCTCTAACGATTTTGATTAAAATTTCGTATATTAAAGATATTTACCTGACAAATGAAATGTATATCTTGAATTTTCTGGGAATAGCCTCTGAAGACTACTTTATTCTGGATGAATTTTACGGAATTTTGCATAACTGCTAAACCGTAAGAGGTGGACAAACGCTTAACACACAGAAAATGTAGAGCACGTTAAAACACACAGTTAATTTCATATACGTCTTATCGTGAAATTGGCCGTTTCTGAGATAGTCATTGTTATTTGTTTTAGGTTTACAATTCCTAAGCTTTTTTTCACAGCGAAAAACGAAGAAAGGGATATCAACCTATTGCCCTTATTTTCCTCCTACTTACAAGGAATCAAGTAATTAAGACAATTTCCGCTAATCTCGATTAACATAAATTAGATAGAAGGTCATGCATTTTAATAACAATTTGTTACAGCGATGTAGAGAAAGTCATGTGAATGGAACAGCTGTATAACAATGATAGCAGAAATGTTTATAAACCATATGGACAGCTCACTTCTTGTCAGTGTAGTGTGAGTAGCCAGTACGCCACTGACGGAGACAGATCTATCTTCAACAACACTTTACCAGGGGCACTCCAAGTGACCAGATTGGACTAATTACTGGGCGACCAGTGGTCCAATAATTGGATCCGTGAGAGCTTTGGCAGGGAGAGTGGAGAAAACAAGGGAAAATCCTGCAAAGAAAGGAGACAAGAAAAATATCCTTTTGTATAACGACCGGATGAAACACAAGGGACGGAGGGGGATTCGATAAATTAAACGATACAGTCTTGACAACTTGATAGAATCCTTCAGATAAAAAGAAATAATTTGTAATTTTTTGAGTTAAGGGAAGAAGAAAGGGAAGGAAGTGAAAAATCGCATCCTTTTCTTTTGTTTCGTGTCAAGAAGTAATTTTCCTGAACAGCTTTATGTTAGTACTCATTTGTTTTATCATTATTTACGATATAATCATAAATTCCGTATACTGACAATGGTACTCAAATCTAACATGATTTCAACCCTGTAACTGAAATTCTTACACCGCTCTACTAGGTTAAAAATCTGATGTGTTCCATTCACATGACTTTCTCTACATCTCTGCAACAAACTATTGTTAAAAACCTTAGGCTTCTATTTACTTCATGCTAATCGAGAAAAAAATAACAGAAATAGTCTTATTACTTGCTTTCTTGTAAGTAGAAGGGAAATAATGGACTATCTTAAGTTAAAGTGATAGTAAAAAGCTGGTTGCTATGTGACTGAGGTTACTTTGTTTGCATGGACACGAGTTGACAAATTTCTGTATAAGTTTTTCAAAGCTGAAACCAAAAACAAGGAATGTCTAAAAACGGCCAACTCCACGAAAAAAATGCATATAACATAAATTGCATGTTTTAACGTGCTCTACATTTTTTGTGTGGTAAGTTTTTGTCTATCTCTTACGGTTTAGCAGTTATGCAAAATTCCGTAAAAGCCATCCAGAATAAAGTAGTCTTCAGGGGCTATTCCCAGAAAATTCAAGATATGCATTTTATTTTCAGGTAAATATCTTTAATACACAATATTTTAGTAAAAATTGTTTGAACCATTTTTGAGAAAATCAACATTTTCGAAAAAAGTTACATATAAAGGGTAGCTAGGGGTAGGGGGATTTTCTTGAAAATCTTCGTGTCGCATCCTTGGAAGTTGACACACACACGCAAATACATACACGGACCTTTTTTGGAAAATGCTTTTTTTTTTTTTTTTTTTTTTTTTTTTGGATTCAGGGGGACCCAAATATGTATTTCCAGTGAAATCTTGGTATCGAATTTTTGGGTGCATTACAATATCTTCTCTATACACTAAGTACATAGTACGTGTAGAGAAAGTAAATATGTGATGTGTTCCATTTACATGACTTTCTCTCTGTTCCATATGCAACATGTTCTTACTTCTTCATTTTTTTTCCTGCAATTGATCAATTGCGAGATTTTTCTTGTTGTTGGTTTCAGTTTTAAGATACTTAAAACCTTTCTCCAACAGGAATTTGTCACGTCCTAGTCATGTAAAGAAATGGATTTCAATCACTTGGCAACCAGTTTATAATACTTTACTATCGTTTTAACCTAGTGTATGCCCTTATTTCCCTTCTACTTACATGGAAACAATTAATAAGACCATTTCTGCTAGCCTTAGTCTCGATTAACATGTAGTAGATAGATTAAGCTTTTAAACAATAATTTTTTACACATATGTAGAGAAAGTCATTTGAATGGAACACATAATTTTTACTTTCTTTAGCCCGCATGTACAATGTACTTAGAGGATAGAGAATGTATTGTATTCCACCCAAAATTTTGATACCGAGATTTCACCAAAAATATATGTTTTGGGGTACCTAAGTCCGAAAAAAGTATTTTTAGAAAAAGGTCCATGTGTGTGACTGTCTGTGTGTCAGTGGACAGCATGGCTCAAAAACAAAGGACTGTAAATACCAAATTTGGCATTTAGGTTTAGTATCTTTCAAGGGTGCTACACAAAGATTTACAAGAAAATTCACCCACCATAAACTACTGCTTACATTAAAAAAATCGAAATGTTTTATTTTTTCAAAAATGGCTCTACAAGTATTTATATCACAAATAAAATTTATATTTAATTTACTGGGAATATCCTCTGAAGACCTCTTTATTCTAAATGAATTTTGTAGAATTTTGCTTACCTGCTAAACCGTAAGAAATAGAATAAGACTTGCTGCAGCAAAACAGAATTTATTGCATGTACATTTTTTGTGCATTTGCCCATTCCAAGATTTTTAAAATACTTAAAACTTTTCTCATACGGGGGTTTGTCAACTCCTGGTTGTGTAAAGAAATGGATTTCATATGGCAACCGGTTTTAAAATTTTTGACTGTCACTTTAATCTAGTGTGCTCCTTTATTTCTCCTATACTAAGATGGAAGCAAGTAATAAGACAATTTCTGCTAAAGTTTATCTAGATTATCGAGAAGTAGATAGAAGAATAAGCTTTTCAGCAATAGTTTGTTACAGAGATGTAGAGAAAGTCAATTAAATGGAACACATCAGATTTTTACTTTCTCTATACGCACTATGCATATAATGTATATAGAAGATATTGCACTCCACCAAAAAATTCGATACGGAGATTTCACCGAAAATATATGTATCCAAAAAAGTATTTTCAGAAAAAGGTCCGTGTGTCTGTGAACATGATAACTCAAAAACGAAAAGTCGGTAAGATACCAAACTTGGTATTTAAGTTTAGTATCTTCCAGGGATGCGACACGAAGATTTAGAGTAAAATCCCCCCTCCCCAAACTACCCTTTACATGGAACCTTTTTCGAACATTTTGATTTTCTAAAAAATGGCTCTAACGATTTTGATTAAAATATCGTATATTAAAGTTATTTACCTGACAAACAAAATGTATATTTTGAACTTTCTTGTAATAGCCTCTGAAGACTACTTTATTGTGGGTGAATTTTACGGAATTTTGCATAACTGCTTAACCGTAACAGATAAACAAAAACTTACCATACAAAAAAATGTAGAGCACATTGAAACACAATTTATGTTGTATACATTTTTTTCGTGGAGTTGATCGTTTTTGAGATATTCCTTGTTTTTGTTTTCAGGTTCGAAAAACTTGGCTTTTCTCATACAGGACTTTGTGAACTCGTGTCCATAAAAACAAAGGAACTTGAGTCACATAGCAGCCAGTTTTTAACTATCGCTTTAACCTATACTACTCCCTTACTTCCCTTTTACTTGCAAGGAAGCAAGTAATAAGACTATTTCTGCTAATTTTTCCTCGGTTAGCATGAAGTAAATAGAAGCATCAGCTTTTTAAAACTAATTTGTTGCAGAGATGTAGAGAAAGTCATGTGAATGGAACACCTCAGATTTTTTTTCCAGCAATGTGCTCGCACAAAACGCGTATCCGACACGTAACTTTATAAAAAAATTGCGAGAGACTCAATTTTAACGATGTAGAGTATGAAAAGAAATATTTTAAATTGAAAGCATTCTCCTCCATGGTAAGGAAATAGACTTGTAATCATGACAATCTATGTGGACAGTTAACTTTATGTATTTTAGAATCTATAGTCTGCGTGCTTGGAATATTGATATGAGAAAACTGGGGCACAGAAATGGCCTTATGAATAGAAAGGACACCTTTCTTTAGTAGATAGAGGTAAACTTAGGTTACACCTAAAACTTACTTATCACGGTTTCACACTAAATACACGTTTTGAGGTCCCTGAGTCCAGAAAACTTGTAGATGACCTCTGAAAAACGAAATACTGGATAAATGTTGCGTATAATTTATTTAGAACCCATAAACAAATCCAACAACTAGCACCTTAACAAAGTCAAAACCAAAATTTGTATGATTTAATTTTAGGGTTCGTATTGATCATAAACATTTCAATATCATACCCCGACTGTTTTTAAGAGGAAGTTCTTGTTAAATGGTGCTCTGAACTGAAAGAAATTGCTTTTGAGTATAAAAATTCTGATGTGTAACATTCACATAAATTACTCTACCTATTCTGCAAACGAACCACTCTTAAAACAATTATATCTACATTATTTATCTATATCAAGCTAGTCGATATAAAATTAAAACATATTGGATAGGTAGAGGCAGACAGAAAAATTCAATGCTATGCCAGCATGTTGCCATGGTAGCTCAGTGGTAGAGCAACCGGCTAGAGGCCGGAAATTCTGTGGTTCAAATCACGGTTATGGTATCGAGTTTTTTAGACTCTAACTCTAACTATGCAAGTCCTGTCCTACACACGGTTTCTGTGAGAAAACAATTAAAATCATTAAAGATATTGTCTTACCACTTGCTCCCTTATAAGTGGAAGAGAAATAAGGAAATATATCAGGCTAAAACGATAATCAATTTTCTAAAAGGTGCCGCTTTGCGATTGACAGTGAAATTCAGTTATCTTTGCATGTTCAGAAGTAAACCAAAAGGTATGAAACAAATGATAGCTTCCCGTTGAAGAAAAGTTTTAAGTATCTTAAATTTGAAAGCAACAACAGCGAATATCTTGGAAATGGTTAAGTCGTCACAAAAAATATATGTGACAAATTGTGTATTTTAACGCAATTCATATTTCCTGTGCAGTAATTTTTTGTGTATTTGTACGGTTTACCAGTAATGCAAAAACGAATGAGGCTGAAGAGGTCTTCCGGGGCTAATCCCAGAAATTCCAAGATATACCCTAATTTTATCTGCTCTACAAGTGTCTTATCCGACTGGTTTTATATTTTTTTATCTCTTGGCTTTTGCTACAGGTTTAAGCTGGGCGCTAATTACCTTGCATTTCAGCGCCCTTAAACCCCATCTATCCTCCTAATCAAAATTTTAATCAAAATTGTTAGAGCTGTTTCTGAGGAAAT
The DNA here is from genome assembly GCA_030762935.1 of Hymenopus coronatus. Lineage (NCBI taxonomy): Eukaryota > Metazoa > Arthropoda > Insecta > Mantodea > Hymenopodidae > Hymenopus > Hymenopus coronatus. The sequence goes on along the minus strand of CM060886.1, from coordinate 105,977,350 downwards.
CGAAATTTTCATTTGTCCATTTTAGTGGTAGTTTAAGCTGTGAGATTTTCTTGAAAATCTTCGAACCTTTAAAATCTTGAAGTTAATTATTAACTTTGTGTCTAACCAAATTCTCGTTTTTTGTTTATATTGTGCAAAACAAACACACACGCGCGCGCGCACGCTATCCTGTTTCTAAAAATCTGATGTGTTACACTCACATGACTTTCTCTAGCCGTTCTACAAAACTTCATACATAAGATTGTTCTTCTTTCCGCATCTTGCTAATCGAGGTACTCATTACCACAATGTTCTTATTATTTAGTTCCTTATAAGTAGGAAGAAAGTAAGGGAATACACTAGGCTTAAGCCATAGTCAAATGTTTTAAAAGCTGTCGTTTTGCGATTGTCATTACAAATCTCTTCTTTTCTTGGCCAGGAGTAGAACAAAGAAAACCACATACTCCCGTCTGAGAAAAGTATAAGTACTTCACAACTGAAACTAATAACAATGAATACCTCGAAAACTGTAAGCTCCACGAAAAAAAGTATATGACATAACTTGTGTATTTTAACAAGACCTACATTTTTTGCACAGCAAGTTTTTGTCTATCTCTTACGGTTTACTAGTTATGCCAAATTAAGCAACATTCATCCAGAATAAACAGGTCTTTAGAAGCTATTCCCAGAAAATTCAAGATATACATTTTATTTATCAAGTAAATGTCTTTAATATACGATATTTTAATCAAAATCGTTAGAGCCATTTTTAAGAAAATCAACATTTTCGAAAAAAGTTCCATGTAAAGGGTAGTTTGGGGTGGGGGATTTTTCTCAAAATTTTCGTGTCGCATCCCTGGAAAATACTAAACTTAAATATCAAGTTTGGTGCTTTACCAACCATTCGTTTTTGAGTTATCGTGTTCACAGACACACGGACAGACACACACACGGACCTTTTTTGTGAAAATGCCTTTTTTTGGATACAGGGGACCGTAAAACATATATTTCCGGTGAAATATCGGTATGGAATTTTTAGGTGAAATACACTACTTCTCTATCCCTATGTACATTGTAATACGGGGCTAGAGATAGTAAAAATGCATTTTTATAGAGTCACTAAAATGTTTATTTCCAGGGAAATCTCAGTAAAGATTTTTGGGTGGAATTTAATACTTTCTCTACTTTATATATACTGTCTACTTGCTAGAGGAAGTAAAATAATAACATGCTTTTTACTTTCTCTATACGTACTATGTACACAGTGTATAGAGAAGGTATTGTTCCACCAAAAAATTTTGATTTTCTAAAAAATGGCTCTAACGATTTTGATTGAAATATCATATATTAAAGATATTTACCTGATAAATAAAATGTATATTTTGAATTTTCTGGGAATAGCCTCTGAAGACTACTTTATTCTGGATGAATTTTGCATAGCTACTAAACCGTAAGAGATGGACAAAAACTTAACACACAAAAAATGTAGAACATGTTAAAACACGCAATTTATAAGAAATACATTTTTTTCGTGGAGCTGATCGTTTTTGAGATATTCCTTTTTCTTGGTTTCAGCTTTGAAAAACATACTTTTCTTATACAGGAATTTGTTAACTCCTGTCCATACAAACAACGGAACATCAGTCACATAGCAACCAGCTTTTGGCTTTCACTTTAACCTATGGTACTGCCTTATTTCGCTTCTGCTTACAATAAAGCAACATATAAGACTATTTTTGCTAATTTTACTCGATTAGCATGAAATAAATAAAAGATAAGAATATCAACAATAATTTGTTACAGAGATATAGAGAAAGCCATGTGAATGGAACACATCAGATTTTTTTTTGCTTTAGTCCAATACTTGGCTGTGGACTAATCTCGACATCGAAGTTTCGGATGTAATACCATATCTTTTGTATCTATGTGAATTTTATATGTAATAGTAATGGTTTAACATTTATGGTAAGTTATTATGTTGCTACAATTATGCGGACACAAGGAGGAGAGAATATGGACATTTAGAAATTGGCGACAATAGTTACTTATTAGGAATTCTGTCTTACGGTTCCAAGACACTGCACCCTTCTGTCTTTCAAACCTCTGCCTTAGTCACTCGTAACCTCGGAATTCCTTTGTAGACGAGAAAATTCCCAGAAGGGAAAGGGCTTTCAACAGTCTAAGCACAAGTCAGGAAGCGATACTTCCAGAGCACAATTTTCACCGTTCCGCCGCAACACACAAACCACAACCAGCTGTCCCTATACCGAGAAACAGGTGGAAGCAAATGATGAGAACAGTAAATGGTGCACAAAGAATTCGTGGCAGAATGAGAACCATCAGTAGAATTCATGGTCACAGTGACCTGCTCAACGTTAATCGAACCTAGAACTTCCCTAGTGCGAAGTTCACACTACCGCGGAATCATCCCGATCTGGCAATTTGGAAACTTATATTCGTTTTCATGCACCAATTACTGCGAGAAATCCCCGTTGCATGTCAAGCATAAAGAAGCAATGAGGTTTGTATAGATACTGTTAAAATGTAGAATATGTTTTTTATAGTAAAGAGTGAGGGAAATGGAATGACAATGAGAGAGAGAGCAACACAGACAAAGGTAGAAAAGCGAATATTGCGTGTAGGTGAGGGTAGTCAAGGTATCATGTTTAATTACATAAGATAGGTAAGGTGGTTAGGTAGATAGCTCTTTGAAGTGTTCAACGCCCACTTTTAGTTCATGTGATACCGCAGGCGAAGACGCTGATGATACATGGAATGAAGTTGGAATGAAAGGAAACTGCAGAACCCACCTCGCGCCGGTTTGTCCATACATATCCCACATGCAGTCGCCTGCGATTGAGCCCTTGGTGAGATGCGAATGGTTTAACAGCTCGGCCACGGCGCGACCCTAGTTAGGTAGATAGGTTAGATAGGTAAATAAAGAATTGTGTGTATGATAGGTATATAGATAAAGTAGGGATTTAAGTTGAATGAATGAATTATGTATTAATTGACATAGCAATATCATACATAGAATTTCAACAATCACACGGGTCCACAGACCGTACGTGCTTTTGTAATACACATTAGAAACAATATTAAAACAACAACAACAAAGAATTAAAAGAGTAAACACGAAAATAAAAAGACAAAGGTAATACACAGTCAGAAGCAATATTAAAACAACAATAAAGAATTAAGAGTGGACCCGAAAATAAAAATAAAAAAATATTGAAATATAGCAATTTAAATTTATCGCACAGAGTACACCTTCATAAATGCACCCTCTTATAATAGATAATTACACTTAAAAGAAATATATACACATAATATGTACACCATATATAAAACCATAGGACAACAGGGACCTAAGTATGACATATATGTGTGTGTGTGTGTAGAACATCGTAGTCGCTTTTGTTTAGTTGATCTTATTCCTCCCACTCCCCCTTCTCAATTGGCATCCTCCTCAGATCTCAGCTATCTTGCCTTAAGTATAAATTTACCTAGCCCGTCCATGCTTTCCGTGCCTGCCAGTAGCGTCCAACATGCGTCTAGCCTAACATTCGTGGTGGTAAAGAATCGCGGGAAATATTTTTCCCGCCATTCCTCCGTACCTCTACAAGGTAGGGATTTAAGTTAGATAAGGAGGTGGTAGCATAGGCAAGCAAGATAGATAGGTAAAGTAGATAAACTAGGTAAGGTAGTTAGATGTAGTGGTTAGACCACTCGCCTCTCAACTAGACAGCCCGAGTTCGATCCCGGACGACCGCATGTGGGATTTGTGGTGGACAAAACGGCGTATGGGGCAGTTTTTTCTCCGAGTTATCCGGTTTGCCCCGCCATCGTATTCCACGTGTGTTCCATCTTCATTCCATGCGGTGCCTATGTATAAAAGTAGTCAAGTAGATAAAGAAGGTAATCTAAGTACATAAAGTAGGCAAGGGAGATAAATAAGGGAAGGTAGGTAAAATAGATAAGTAGATAAGGTAGGGAGATAAAGTATGCTAAAGTTCGTAGCTAAGGTAGGTAAATAAGGTGTAAGAGTAAGTTAGATGATGTATATCTGTACGAAAATGAATAAGTGTATTTATTGAAAATTTTAATTAATTAATTAAGATTAATCTTCATTAATCGCACGGGTCAACTGACCGTACGAGCTTTTGCAGTACAAAAAATAATAATCAATATTAAAAACATATGATGTGCTCCATTCACATGATTTTCTCTACATCTCTGCAAAAAAAAAAAAAAAAAAAAATTAAAAAGCTAGTCGAGAAAAACCTAGCAGAAATAGTCTTATTACTTGCCTCCTTGTAAGTAGAAGCGATATAAGGCAGTACCATAGTTAAAAGTGATATCAAAAGCTGGTTACTATGTGACTGAAGCTTCTTTGTTTGTATGGACAGGAGTTGAGAAATTCCTGTATGAGAAAAGAACAAGTTTTTCAAAGCTGAAACCAATAACAAGGAATATCTCAAAAACTTTCAACTCCACGAAAAAAAAGTATATTACATAAATTGTGTGTTTTAACGTGCTCTACATTTTTTGTGTGTTAAGAGTTTGTCCATCTCTTACGGTTTAGCAGTTATGCAAAATTCCGTAAAATTTATCCAGAATAAAGTAGTCTTCAGAGGCTATTCCCAGAAAATTTAATATATACATTTTGTTTGTAGGGAAATATCTTTAATACACAATATTTTAATCAAAATCGTTAGAGCCGTTTTTTAGAAAATCAACATTTTCAAAAAAAGTTCCATGTAAATGGTAGTTGGGGGTGGGGGTATTCTCTTGAAAATCTTCGTGTCGCATCCTTGGAAGATACCCAACTTAAATACCAAGTTTGGTATTTATCGGTCTTTTCGTTTTTGAGCTATGCTGTCCACGCGCACACACACACACACACACACATGGACAGTTTCCTAAAAATGGCTTTCTTTTTTGGATTTAGGGGGACCCAAAACATGTATTTCCGGTGAAATTTCGGTATATATATGGGGTTAGAGAAAGTAAAACCAATTCAAATAGTAAATACGAAAATAAAAGAATAAAGATATTCAAATACAACATCTTAAATTATTAACACAGAATAAACTGCATATCGAAGTATTAATGTAACGTACTATAGTAGACAAATACACTCAAGAGAAATATATACATATAAAACTAACACCACAACAAAACAATGACCGAACATAAAACATATCTAATACATTATAATCACTTTTTCTCTTCTTATCTTCCCCCTCTTCCCTCTTATCAGCCTTCTCAGTTCTCGGCTGTCTCACCTTAAGCAGAAATGTGCCTATCCGTCCGCGTCTTCCGTGCCTACCTGTAGCGTCCAACATGCTCCTCTCCATTCGCGCTGTTAAAGGATCACAGTAAATATTTTCCGTCCATTCCTCCGCACCCCTACATTTTGCCAAGATACGAGTCCACGACTGTTCCTTCTTGCAAATGGGGCAGATTCTCATATCATACCCGTCAGTAATTTTTATGATTAGCCCAAACTGTACTTCCAATGAAACTTTTTCCGTGCATTGCGCAATTATTTGCTGTCAATATCACAGAGGCGGTTCTTAATTTGTTTCTAAATACTCCGTCTGTTTCCCTGCCCCGCCATCTAAATGTGTCTCGTAAGATACAAAGTGATTCACCGGTCCCTTATTCTATGGCTTTATGCAACCCGCAGATTACGGTCTAACCTGAAAACATCGTTTACGAGACCCATTTTCTGCATACCAATATTATCGATTTTGGTTCTGCAAGCTGTAGCTAAAGAGTAGCGTATTTGGTTAACGCGCGCTAATAGTTCGAGTTGTTCGAATTCAGCTTCGAATTTACCAACACTTTAACAATTTTTTTACCCCTCTTTTTTTATTCCTGATTTGGCTCAAAGCTAGTTGGGATAATAGAACATTTGTTAACTCTCTTATTTGTTTCCTTTATTGTTCTAAATTTATCAGCCCAGTATTATTTAATGTCTTAGTGAAGTTTCTTTTTCAAAATAATTAGAATAAAATTTAAGGATCGAAAACTGAGGAAATACGTAAAATGAACTACCCTGTGTTCTTAAATCGTATAAATTTTAGTTTACACTTAAATTTATTAGTGTGACAAACACTGAACTAACCCTGCACCTTGATGCATAATACGTAAAGAAGAAAAAAAGTGCACCCAGACTGTGGGACTCGAACTTCTGACACTTTGGAAGTAATGAGGGAATATGAAATTAACCTACAATAATTATACTCGCTTGTTCCTTTAAATCTTGTATATAGAGTGTCACACATGCCTCCCTCTCCGCTTCTGATCTCTGTATAACTGTTGTGGACCAGTTTTTGTAGCTTAAGCCGTTCATTTAGCTTTCATTCATTATAATTTACATTGCGGTACATATGACAGCGATCCTATTTATATAACATGTACTGTAACAGGAGTTATTAGGCACATGCTTTAGGAATAGACGTAACTATTGCTGCTAAGGTTTATTTTCCTATGAAAAGTAGACTAGATTTGCGTGGTTACCATATGGTGACAAGCAAGGTAATTTCGAACTTATTGATTTCAGAGGATGAAGTGTTGCCTATCGCCAAAACTAATAAGGGACAGTGTAAACTACGTTTGTAGAAAAGATAAGAAGTTAAGCTTGGGAGGTAAAATGATAGCGTAGGTAGATAAAGTAGGAAGGTAGGGTATGTTGATGAGGTATGTAGCTAAGGTAGGTAGATAAGTTAGGATGATAAGATGGGAGGATAAGGTATGTGGATAACGTAGATAAGCAGGTGCATCGCTAAGATAGATAAGGTAAGGTAAAGTTGGTAAGTAGGTAGATCAGAGAGCAAGGTTAGTAGTAGAGAAAGGCAAGAATAGGAAGGGATAGAATGGGATTGGAACGGACGGATAGACAGAGAGACAACTAGACGGGTAGACAGACAGATAGATTATATAGTCAGATAGAGAGATAGAGCGGTAGACAGACAGCCAGTCAGACAGACCGATAGGTAGATGGGTGGATAGGCGGACAGACAGATAGATTAGATAATAGATAGATAGATAATGCTAGACAGGTAGACAGACAGATAGATTAGATAGAGTAGATAGAGTGGTAGACAGACAGACAATCAACAGACAGACAGATAGGTGGATAGACGGGCAGATAGATAGATAGATAGATAGATAGATAGATAGATAGATAGATAGATAGATAGATAGATAGATAGATAGATAGATAGACCGACAGGCCGACAGGCCGACGGATGGATGGATGGATGGATGGATGGATGGATGGATGGATGGATGGATGGATGGATGGATGGATGGATGGATGGATGGATGGATGGATGGATGGATGGATGGATGGATGGATGGATGGATGGATGGATGGATGGATGGATGGATGGATGGATGGATGGATGGATGGATGGATGGATGGATGGATGGATGGATGGATGGATGGATGGATGGATGGATGGATGGATGGATGGATGGATGGATGGATGGATGGATGGATGGATGGATGGATGGATGGATGGATGGATGGATGGATGGATGGATGGATGGATGGATGGATGGATGGATGGATGGATGGATGGATGGATGGATGGATGGATGGATGGATGGATGGATGGATGGATGGATGGATGGATGGATGGATGGATGGATGGATGGATGGATGGATGGATGGATGGATGGATGGATGGATGGATGGATGGATGGATGGATGGATGGATAGATGGATGGATAGATGGATAGATAGATAGATGGATAGATAGATAGATAGATAGATAGATAGATAGATAGATAGATAGATAGATAGAATATGAAATTCATAAAATTGTTGATAACTATACTCGTTTAGTATAATATAATGAAATATGAACGTGCTTCGCAGAATACACACATTAATATAAAGAATGTTGGCACTCAATTCGACAGAGAGGGATGGAAACTCAATAGGTGTTCCGGAGAGCGCCATATAATTGGATCTTCATTTAGAACCACACAGCTGCATCAGCACCTCTTTTCTTATTCCTCTTTCTTGTCCCTGAAAAGAAAGGGAAGAAAATAAAAAGAATGTCTTCCTTCATCGAAAGTTCCAAACTCAATTTCAGCTTGCAGTTCAGTCGCTGATTAAACGGTTTTTTGTTCTCCGATTCAGATCGCGTTTAAGTGATATAGAAATAATGAACGGTTACATTCTGACGAGCTATAAGGAATCCGAAAAAAGTGAGCTTCAGACTATTTGCTATGTTTTTCATTTGACTGATGGAAATATATTTCTGGTTGTTACTTTCTCTACACGTACTATATACACAGTGCATTGAGAAGGTATTGTAATGCAATCAAAAATTCCATACCAAGATTTTACCGGAAATAAATGTTTTGGACCCCCTGAAAGCATTTTTTACTTTCTCTATACGTACTATGTACATAGTGTATAGAGAAGATATTGCACTCCACCAAAAAATTCGATACCGATATTTAACCGGAAATATATGTTTTAGGTTCCCCTGTATCCAAAAAAAGTATTTTCAGAAAAAGGTCCGTGTGTGTGTGTCCGTGTGTCTGTGAACACGATAACTCAAAAACGAAAAGTCGGTAAAATACCAGACTTGGTATTTAAGTTTAGTATCTTCCAGGGATGCGACATGAAGATCTTGAGAAAAATCCCCTTACCCCAAACTACCCTTTATATGGCATTTTTTTCGAAAATATTTATTTTCTAAAAAATTGATCTAACGATTTTGATTAAAATATCGTATATTAAAGATATTTAGCTGACAAATAAAATGTATATTCTGAATTTTCTGGGATAGCCTCTGAAGACTACTTTATTCTGGGTCAATTTTACGGAATTTTGCCTAATTGCTAAACCGTAAGAGTTGGACAAAAACTTACCATACAACAAATGTAGGGCACTTTAAAACACACAACTTATGTTATATACATATTTTTCGTGGAGTTGATTGTTTTTGAGATATTCCTTGTTTTTGGTTTCATAAAACACATACTTTTCTCATACAGGACTTTGTGAACTTGTGTCCATACAAACAAAGGATCTTCAGTCACATAACAACCAGCTTTTGACTATCAGTTTAACCTATAAAAGACCCTTTATTCGTTTCTACTTACAAGGAAGCAAGTAATAAGAATATTTCTGCTAATCAGCATGAAATAAATGGAAGCATAGGCTTTATAACAATAATTTGCTACATTGATATAGAGAAAGTCAACACATCAGATTTTTAGATAAAGGTCCGTGTGTGTGTGTGTGACACTGGACAGCATATCTCAAAAATGAAAAGACCGTTAAATACCAAACTTGGTATTTAGATTCGGTAATCTTCAAAGCATGCGACACGAAGATTTTCAAGAAAATCCCCCTCCTCCAACTACCCCGTGGAAAAATTGTCGAAAATTTTGATTTTCTAATAAATGGCTTTAACGATTTTGATTATTATCCCGTATATTAAAGATATTTACATCCCAAATAAAATTATATCTTGAATTTTCTCTCCCAGGGACCTGAAGACCAATTTATTCTGGATGCATTTTGCCGAATTTTGCTTAACTGATAAACCGAAACAAATAGACAAAAATGTATATCTCATCCAAAAACACTGTTACGTTTTTGTTGTGGAGGTAACCGTTTCTGAGATATTCCTTGTTATTGTTTTCATTTGTGAAGTACTTATACGTTTATTAGACTGGAAGTTTTCTTTTGTTCTACTCCTGGCCAAGCAAAGAAGCGATTTACAATCGCATAACGACAGCTTCTAAAACATTTTACTCTCACTTTAGCATAGTCCATTTCTTTAGTTGCCTTCTACTTATAAGAAGCTAAGCAATGAGAACATTGTGCTAATGTTTATCTCAATTAGCATTGTGTAGAAACAAGAATAATCTTTTGTAAGAAGTTTGTTTGTAGATCGGCTAGAGAAAATCATGTGGGTGTAACACATAAGATTTTTTTAATTGTTGTCAACTTGTGGCTTTTGATCTCTATGGAGCATCGAATCTCATACATATATTCTCATGACTTTCTCTACTCACTATTCCTCATTTTTGCACCTTGTCTACAAATATTCCTACAGATTTGCAGTTTCTATACACTGAATATTAACGGTCTGAGTGGTTAAACCTAGGCGAATCGAACTCGGGCCGCCTAGGTAGGAGGTAGCTTTACATGGAACCTTTTTGAAAATTTTTATTTTCTTAAAAATTGCTCTAACAATTTTGATTAAAATATCATATATTAAAAATATTTACCTGACAAATAAAATGTATATCTTGAATTTTCTGGGAATAGGCTCTGAAGACTATTCTGGATGAATTGAGATTTGTGGTGGACAAAGCGGCGGCTGGGTGGGTTTACTCCGGGTCCTCTGGTTTCCCCCACTCATTCCAACTAATGCTCCATCATCACCTTTCCTATCATCCATTTCGCTTGCATTTCATATCATGCAATTCCTCACGCTTATTCTTGGTTACGGCCGACCGCTCGTTCCAGGTTATACATTCTGTAGCTTGTAACTCCAAGAAGGTCAGTTCTAAATACGAAGATTGTAAGTCGACTACGAAATAAACTGAATATTAAGGTAAATCTATAGTATGAAAGATGTCTTATTGAAATTTAAACCACACAATATCAGTAATATTTTAGCTGCGTTTCAAAACTCTAGCTTGCATGCCTGTATAAATAATACTATTTTTATATAGCCTGGCCTAAAAATAGAACTTTTAACACAATGCATACGATTATCGCACTTACGCGATATTTTTGTTATGTGCGTTTTTTTTAATGGGGTATTTAAGGGGACAAACCAGAGAAAGATTCGAAATCAGTGTTACTTGAACAATTAGGCTCATTTTTTATCACATATATCTATTGTGATGTGTGATAATTCTGAAATTTTGAGTCATATGCAACTATATTTTTTGAGAGAAAAATATTTTTGTGTTTTTAAATACTCTACCAAAAACTTCCTTAGGCTTCAATTTTCAAAATGTTGTAAAAAAACTTCATATTACATTTCAGGAATATCTCTTTAAAAATTATCGTATGAGTTTCAAATTCATTAAATAATTCTATTGTAAAAGGTATGATAGTTGATTTATACTGTTTTCATTAATTTTGGGATTAATTACTGTTAATGCAAATTCAAAATTAATTCCAATATTTTTAATTAGTTAAGATATTAAGGTTATCTGGTAGAAAAATCAAACTGGTTGGTAATATGTGCACCGCAAGCAGCAATTTGAACATTTATATACGTATGAAAATGTATTTACAGAAACATGCCTTTTAATATTTGAAGTGTCATTTGTTGCCATCAAAACTTCAATTTAAAAGATCACGTGATAAGTGTTTAAATTGCATGTGGCTGAAAATAACTTCGGCATTTTAATGTACAAGGACCGGTGTTGTATTAAATCCGAAAATTATATTTTCAAGAATTTTGGTTAATTTTCAAAGGTTGGTCTCCTTAACGTGCTTTAACCCGGAGAAAACCCACCCCAGCGCCATGAAACAGTGCTGAAATAAACCTAGTGTACATAGAATTTTTAGTTACCCATACACGCACACACACACACACACACACATTTTTCTAAAACAGTTTTTGTTTTTTGTATTCAGAGGATCCCAAAACGAGTGTTTCCGGTGAAATTTCGGTATCGAATTTTTGGGTGCATTTAATACCTTCTCTATACACGATATACGTAGCACCTACGTATAGAGAAAATAAAATCATTACAATAAAAATAATTGAGTATCTAATCATAGTTTATATTTTTAATTTCATAACAATCATATCATAAAATTTATACAAACACCTTAAAATGATATAAATTTCATCTCAAATTATTCTAATTACATACAACGTTTGTCAAGAAAATGCTCCTCACAAATTACCCTTTACATGGAAACTTTCTCGAATTGTTTATTTTCTCAAAATGATTCGTAACGGCTTTGACTAAAACTTGTTATGTTTAAAATACTAATCGGACAACAAAAAGTGTATCTAGAATTACCCAGGCGTAAATTGCAATGTCTTTTCATTAAGAATGAACTGCACAAAAAAGGTAAATGTGTTTAAAACAAACAATTTGTTTCAGATAGCTTATTTTGTGACGTCATCCGCATTCAATACATCCGTTAATATTTGTTTTAATTTTTCTCAACTTCCTAATGTTTTTTATGTGTCCAGCTGTTTCTGATGATGTAAAAAGAGTTTAAATTTAATGGCTAACACATGGTAACATCTGACTGTCGATTCTGTTTTCTGCATTCTCCCTCCGTAATACTTTGAATTATGTAATGCGAATGTTGTTGCAAAACTAACATGAAGCAGATAACAATGTAACGTTTTGTAGGAATTCTCCATAGCAATATAAAAAATCCGATGTGTTCCATTCACATGACTTTCTCTATATTTCTACAACAAATTATCGTTAAAAATCGTATGCTTATATTTACTTCATGCTAATCGAGAAAAAATAGCAGAAATAGTCTTATTACTTGCTTCCTTGTAAGTAGGAGCGAAATAAGGAAGTACGATAGGTTAAACAGTTCACAAAGCCCAGTATGAGAAACTTATGTTTTACAGCTAAAACCAAAAACAACGAATATCTCAAAAACAATCAACTCCACGAAAAAATGTATGTAACATAAATTGTATGTCTTAAGGTGCTCTACATTTGTTGTGTGGTAAGTTTTTGTTCATCTTTTACGGTTTAGCAGCTATGCAAAATTCCGTAAAATTGACCCAGAATAAAGTAGTCTTCACAGGCTAATCCCAGAAAATTCAAAATAAATATTTTATTTGTGAGTTAAATATCTTTAAAATACGATGCTTTAATCAAAATCGTTAGAGCCATTTTTTAGAAAATCAAAATTTTCGAAAAAAGTTCCATGTAAAGGGTAGTTGAGAGTGGGGGGATTTTTCTCAAAATCTTCGTGTCGCATCCCTGGAAGATACTAAACTTGAATACCAAGTTTGGTATTTTACCGACTTTACGTTTTTGAGTTATCATGTTCACAGACACACACACGGACCTTTTTCTGAAAATAGTTTTTTTGGATACAGGGGACCCTAAAACATACATTTCCGGTGAAATCTCGGTATCGAATTTTTTGGTGGAGTGCAATACCTGCTCTATACACTATGTGCATAGTATGTATAGAGAAAGTAAAAATCTTCTATATACTTCTTTCTTAACCGAAATACACCTTCGTTGTGTTCGTTGCATATATTAACTCATTCCAGTAGGTATAATGGGCAATATGAAACTCCATGCTCTTTTAAATGACCACTAGCAGCAAAGAATAGGAATGTATAGGAATTTGAAAATTCAAACAAATCATAAGGAATATCTTGGAAACTGTTAACTCCAAAAACACTGTATATACAATAATGTGTTTTAAAGATTTTATTTTGTTTAGTTATGCAGGTGTCATGCAGAATGCAGAGGCCTTCAGAGGCTTTCTCTAGAAAGTTAAAGATATGTATTTTATTTGTCATAAAATGTATCTTAAAATATAGTAGTCTAATTAATAGGCCACTTACGAGGGTCGGCTGAAAAGTCCCGGGCCTCACACGGATATGGCGTCACTGGGCCAGTTAGGCGGTAGCATAGTAGAACTTAACTCTAGACCAGCTTGTATCCATAGTTATAGGTCAATAGCTTATTTAGTTTTCGAATAACAGCATTTTAAACAAGACAAATTTAGAGTTTTCACGAAAATGGAGGATTTGGAAAAAGGAACAGTGATTAAAAACTTCCATATGAAAGGCTTAACCCTAAAGAAATCAAGGAGGAAATGGGCAGTACATTGAAAGAATCTGCCCTTTCATGATTAAAAGGTGGGTTGCACAGTTCAAAATGGGACGTATAAGCACTAGTGATGAGCCTCGCTCTGGACGCTCTGTAGAAGTGACAACTGCAGAGATCATTGAAAAAATGTAAGACCGATTAGATTATAGATTATAGTTGTTTGAGATAGAAGAGGCTGTAAGCACATCAAAAGAGCGTGCAGATAATATTTTAAGAATGTTTTGGGTTTTCACAAGGTGCTGTGCAAGATGGGTGTCGTGTTTGTTGTCACCTGATCAGAAGTTGTAAAGAAAAACTGTTTCTGTTAAGAATGTGGAGCTCTACCATAAAAATCGATGTGCATTTTGAGACGGCTTATTACACTGGATGAAACTTGGATACATCACTACACTTCAGAAAGTAAATCACAGTAAAGGCAAAGTCAATTTTGTCAGTTAACAAGGCTATGACGAGAGTTTTCTGTGATGCACAGGGAATTATTTTTAATGATTACTTGGAAAAGGGTAAAAGTATTAGTGGCGACTACTACGCGAGCTTACTGCAACGTTTGAGTGATGAGGCGAAAAGAAAAATACATCATTTGTAAAAAAAAAATCTTGTTTCATCACGGCAATGCTACGGCCCATCGTTCAGTCACTGCAATGGGAAAAATCTTATGTGTTCCATTCACATGCCTTTCTCTATATCTCTGTAACAAATTATTGCTAAAAAGCTTATATTTTATTTATGTCATGCTAATCGAGAAAAATAAGCAGAAATAGTCTTATTTCTTGCTTTATTGTAAGTAGAAGCGAAATAAGGGAGTACCATAGGTTAAAGTGAAAGCCAAAAGCTGGTTGCTATGTGACTGATGTTCCTTTGTTTGTATGGACAGGAGTTGACAAAGTCCTGTATGAGAAAAGTATAAGTTTTTCAAAGCTGAAACCAAAAAAAAAGGAATATCTCAAAAACGATCAACTCTACGAAAATAACATAAATTGTGTGTTTTAACGTGCTCTACATTTTGTGTGTATTAAGTTTTCATCCATCTCTTACGGTTTAGAGTTATGCAAAATTCATCCAAAATAAAGTAATCTTCAGAGGCTATTTCCAGAAAATACAAAATATACATTTTACTTGTCAGGTAAATATCTTTTATATATGATATTTTAATCAAATTCGTTACAGCAGTTTTTAAAAAAATCAAAATTTTCGAAAAAAAGTTCCATGTAAAGGGTAGTTTGAGGCGGGGGTATTTTTCTCAAAATCTTCGTGTCGCATCCCTGGAAGATACTAAACTTAAATATCAAGTAGTCTTTAGAGGCTATTCCTAGAAAATTCAAAATATACATTTTATTTGCAATGTAAGTTTCTTTAATATACATTATTTTAGTCAAAACCGTTAGAGCCATTTTTCGAAAATCAAAATTTTTAAAATATATCCTATGTAAAGGCGGATTTTATTCAGAATTTTTGTGTCGCATCCTTGAAAGATACTGAATTTAAATATCAAGTTTGGTATTTATCCGACAGCGATGCTATCCACAAACAGACACACACGGACTTTTTTCTAAAAGTGCTTTTATCGGACTCAAGGGCCCTCAAAACATGTATTTCCGATGACATCTGGAATTCGAATTTTTGGGTGGAATACAATACCTTATCTATCCATTATGTACAGTGTATATACGGGATATAGAAAGTAATAAATAACTTACAATTAGTTACCAAATGGTGGCAGATTTCTATCTCAAACTAATACCGGTTCGCAGTAGTCAAAGTTCGGTTAGTTAGAGGAGAGAGAAAAGTTCGATGTGTTCCATTCCCATGAATTTCTCTGCTTGTTCTGCAAATAAACTTCTTACAAAAGATTCTTCTTTCTACTTCACTCTAACCGAGATAAACATTAGCAAAAATTGTGTTATTACTTAGTTCCTTACTGTCTTTTGCATAATTGATAAACCGTAAGAGATACACAAAAATTCTCTGCACAAAAATATATATCTCGTTAAAAAACATAATTTATGTCAGATACTTTTTGTACATTGCATGATTTCCGAGATATTGTTTCATATTGGTTTTAATTTTAAAATACTTCTACTCTTCTCAAACTGGAAGTCGTCATCCGTTTGTGTTTTGTTTTACTCCAGTCATTCAAAGAGAATCGAATTTCAAAGTCAATCGGGTAATGACAGTTTTTAAAAGATTTGACTATCATTTTAGCCTAGTGTATTAGCTTAGATCCTTTCAACTTATAAAGATGCAAGTAATAAGACTATTCCAGATAATGTTTATTTCGAATAGCATAAAGAATAGAGATTAAGCTTTTGCAAGTATATTTTGTCACAGAATAGGTAAACTAAGTTATGTGAATGGAACGCTTAAGACTATTAGTTTCTCTAGCCCATATGTACAATGTCGAGATTTCATCGGAAATATGTGTTTTAAAGTCCCGTAGGTTCGTAAAAAGCATTTTTAGAAAAAGGTACGTGTATGTCTGTTGACAGCATAGCTCAAAAACGAAAACACGTTAAATATGAAACTTGGTATTTATCTTTAATATCTTCCAAGGATGCGACACGAACATTTTCAAGAAAATCCCTCCTTTAAATAGAACATATTTCGAAATATTGATTTTCTCAAAAATGGCTCCAACGATTTTGATTAAAACGCCGTTCTTAAAGATATGCACCTCACAAATAAAATGTACATTTTTAATTTTGTGGTACTAAGCTTCTGAAAAGCTCTTTATTCTGGTTGAGTTTTACAGGAATTTTGTATAACCGTCAAATCGTAAGAAATGGACAAAAACTTAGAATACAAAAAATGTAGATTTCGTTAAAACACATCATTTATGTCACATACGATTTTCTTGTAGATTTGAGTGTTTTCGAGATATTCATTGTTATTGGTTTCAACTTTAAACTAATTTACTTTTCTCAAACGAAAGCGATCAACTTTTAAAAAGTTAACTATTTGCTTTAACCTCTTACAAGTCTGTTCGAACTTTAAAATCTTACACGATCTGAGTTTAAACTAGTGTGAGACAGGTTGGTTTTTTATCTTTAGTATTATTGAATATCTTAGTACGAGAGGTCAGATATTTGAAATAATTTTATTAATATTGAATTATTAATATTATTTTTGATGGGTTTAATTTTAATTATTTTTGTTATAATTGGGGTAGCATTTTTTACTTTATTAGAACGTAAAGTATTAGGATACTTTACGTAATAAAACCAATACGTTTATCTATATTAGCATAAGTAGATAAAGAATCATCTTTTGTAATAACAATTTGTTTAACAGCTAGACAAAGTCATGCTAATGGAACACATCAGATTTTTATACATACAAATGTACGTATACCGCTTTTCCGCTCAGAATTAGGAAGCACTCAAATAAAGCGTTAATTCTCAAGAACGCGTCACACGTCAAAGAAAGTGGAGCAGAGCTTATCGCAAAGTACGAATGGCTATTGCACTAATCCAAATGAATAGGCACCTGGTAAATCCGAGCCCCGATAGCTTTTATTTCCCCCTACCCTACATAAATACGCCCGCTACGGGATTAATAGCACTGGTCTCCCCTGATCCGAGAGAACGTGCAATACAATGGACTGTTAATGGACTGTGTCTGTAATTATATTAGAGACGGTCGGCACTTCAACCTTTCTTTGTCATGCAGTCCATCAGGAGTGGCCAGAGAAGGCAAATTTGGGTTCAGGGATGTCACATGCCGCTCCTCCCTTTTACGATACAAAATCTGTCCCTGCGTTCCCATTCGATTACATGATGGGTTCCTCCCCGAAAGTGTCCGAAATTTAAGGCACACGACTTTTTCTACTGCTACAGGTTGGCACGTAACGTATCCACCGATTTTGCTTGGTATTCCTGTTCAACTTGAGGTGCTCATGCGGATGAATCAATATTCAAATTGGTACGCCATGAATTGTTGGCTCTTACACATAAGGATTGCAGCTGTAGAAGTCTTCATGGTTACGCGTCCCATAACTGAAACACAGCTCTGCCTGTATCAACACTGACACAATGTTCGAATTGATACACCATGGATTGTTGGCTCTTACAGACAAGGATTGCAGCTGTAGAAGTCTTCATTGTTACGCGTTCCCTAACTGAAACACAGCTCTGCCTGTATCAACACTGGCACATCTGATTATATGGCTACAATGTTCGAATTGATACACCATGGATTGTTGGCTCATACAGACAAGGATTGCAGTTGTAGAAGTCTTCATTGTTACACGTTCCCTAACTGAAACGCAGCTCTGCCTGTATCAACACTGACACAATGTTCGAATTGATACACCATGTATTGTTGGCTCTTACAGACAAGGATTGCAGCTGTAGAAGTCTTCATTGTTACGCGTTCCCTAACTGAAACGCAGCTCTGCCTGTATCAACACTGGCACAGATGGCTGCTTAACCAACTGTTCAAGTCAGATGAAGAAGCGAGCTTCTTCTTCCTCGCATAGTTTACGAGTCAGGATGTTGTGGTGTGGTATACAATTGGAATGTGAGGCATTATTGGTCCATATTTTCCAGAGTATTATGATCATCATGTTGAAATTTGCAAAATTTGTCATACCAGAACTCCAGAAACGACAGTTGAACATTTGGTTTTAGCAGCATGGTGCTATGCCACATACTGCACTTCAAGGCATAAGCGAAATAAGGGAGTACCATAGGTTAAAGCGATAGTCCAAAGAAAATTTCTATATGACTGAAGTTCCTTTGTTTGTATGGACAGGAGTTGACAAATTCCTGTATGAGAAAAATATATGTTTTTTAAAGCTGAAACCAATAACAAAGAAAATCGCAAAACCGATCAACTCCATGAAAAAAATGTATATTGCACCATTCTTGGAAAATGCTGAACTTCTATCAGGTTTTCTATTTAAGATACTCTTCCTATGGACATTTTTAAAGTTAATTGTTTTATTCAGGAAGACTCAAAACATGTATTCCCGGTGACATTCCCGTAAATAAATGTTGAGTGGAATACATTACTTCCTCAACTTATTATACTTAAGTAACAAAAAAAATAGTTAAAGGTGTTTGTATATTCTATATAATTACAACAAATATTTTGGAAACTGTCAACTACGGAAAAATATCTGATATCAATTGTTTTTTTTAAGGTATGCTTCTTGTGCAGTATCGTTGGAGTTTAGTATTCCAATTTTGAGGTAGCTGTTCCTCATAATAAAATAAATATTATACATTATAATAAGAAAACTAAATATATATGACTGTTAGATATTCTCTAGTATTTAAAAAATATTGCATAAAATGTACTTTTTATACGGTTGTTCAATCTAGCTCTATTAATATCAATATTATTTGAATGCTTCTTTTTTTTGTGTACTTTTTGTGTATGAAATGGAAATGTTTTGGTGTTCTGCAATATATTATTTTAACCTCTCTGAGGCTAAAATAATATATTCATTTGTAGCTTGTTTTTACCGTGTCATTTTTCAATTATAATTTATTTTACATACTATTCATCATACCTTCTGTTTTATTATTTTAGTAATGGATGAGTTCTCATTTTGTCAGCAAACTTTCATGTTCTAGCATATACTTCGTTTAGCATTAAACTGCAGTAATATAAGCAAAATTATATATATTATAATTTGAGCTGTGATTTTAATAAGGAAGAAAAACTTAATGCTTAAAATATTGCAAACTCAATGTTTTTCATTTTAAATTGCCAAGAAGGATTTCACAATAGCTGCTTACTTATTTGATAAAATGCTAGGAAAAAGTTACTAGTCTGCCCACTGAAATCTGATACTAGTCATTCACTCATCGTTTATTCAAAGTTAATAATTAAATGTTGTGACAGTTTCAACTATCAGTTCGATGTTCATTGACACTAGTACATTATAAATATGTTCAGAGGGAAGAAGATTATATATGCATTCATCAGATTCTATTTATTTCTAGAGCAATTTAGTTCAGTTTTCACTGCTACTTCAATAAAGAGATCTATTCCAGTTCTGTTACTTCACTTTTCTAGTACTACTTAGTTTTGTTTTCATTCTAATTTCAATAGTGTGACTTAGTTCAGTTTTCAGTATTACTTCAAGAATGTGACTTGGTTTTCACTGACACTTCATTAAAGTAAACGCAATAATATGAAATTTACGTTTTCACTGCCACCTAAATAAGGAGACAGTTCAGTATTCACTAAGGAGACTATTCAGTATTAAATAATGTGAAAGTCAGTTTTCACTACCACATCAATATGTGATAGTTCAGTTGTTATTCCCACGTTGATAATGTGACAGTCAGATTTCACTGCCACTTAAAAGTGACAGCTCAGTATTCACTTTTACTTCAATCATGTGACAGTTCAATATTCATTGTCACTTTAATCATGTGACAGTTCAGTATTCATTGCCACTTCAATCATGTGACAGTTCAGTATTCGCTGCCACGTAAATGTGACAAGTTTTCACTGTCACTTCATTCATGTGACAGTTCAGTATGCACTGCTACTTCGATGTGACAGTTCAGTTTTCACTGCCACTTCAATCATGTGACAGTTCAGTGTTCTGTGCCACTTAAATAATGATAGTTTTCACTGGCACTGAAATAATGTGACAGTTCAATTTTCGCTGCCACTTCAATCATGTAACAAGTCTGTCACTCTAATATTGACGCTACAGTTTTCATTCAGATTTCATTGTCACTTCACTTTTATAGTGTAACATAGTTCAGTTTTCACTGCGAATTTTCACGATTGCATGGTAAGGGCACAAATGTTAAGGGCAAACTACAGAGGCTGTCCGAGAAGTACTCGACCTGACGTATAAATAGCGGTTGTTGTTTCAGACAATAACAATGGTAAATAGTACCAACCTTAGAAAGCTTAAGTTTGAAGTTTTACGATTTTACATTGTTGAGCATTTGTTTGGCAGCCATCATTAGTGAATACTCTCAGCGAATTTGTAAACATGGATATCGTTATGTGATGCAATACTTTCATTTGAAAGGTCTTAGTCCAACTAATATTAAAACTGAGTTGGATTCTACTTTGTGGAAGTCCGCTCCTTCGTTTACAACAGCGAAATATTGGGTGGCAGAGTTTACGAGCTGCCAAGACGAACATCGCAGTGGTCAACTAAATGAAGTTACCAGTCCAGAAATTGTAAAGAAAATCCAAAAAATGGTATCAGATGACCGTCGACTGAAAGTGAGCGAGCTAGCAGACATTGCAGCCATTTAAAAAAACGTTCTGTACATCTCATACTGACTGAAAATTTGGATATGAGAAAATTGTGTGCAAGGTGTGTGCCGCTCAAAATAGAAGAAAAACAGCATCGTGAGGATATTTTAGTCGAGTGTTTGGCAATGTTTCGCTGCAATAACGCTGAGTTTATGCGTCGATTCATAACAATGGATAAAATCTGGGTCCATCGCTTCACACCTGAGACGAAGGAACGATCAAAACAGTGAATTGGAAGGGGAGAATCGCCTGCAAAGAAGGCGAAAACAGTTCCATCTGCAAGCACGGTACTGGAATCAGTTTTCTGGGACGCACGCGGATAATTATCGTTGACTATCTCAAAAAAGCAAAAGTAATCAATAGCGAATATTATGAAAACTTGTTACAAGTCTGAGTGATGAAATTAAGCAATTGAGCAATTTAGCGAGAAAGAAAGTTTTGTTACATCAAGACAATGCAGCAGTTCACATGTCCATTATGGCCAAAATCAATGAGTTAAAGTTCGAATTGCTTTCTCATGCACCCTATTCGCCTTTGATTATTTTCTGTTTCCAAACTTGAAGAAATGGCTTGGTGGTAGAAGATTTGCTAACAATGTAGAGATGGAGTCTGCAGTTGATGTCTATTTTGCAGACCTCGACAGTTCTCACTATAAACAGGGTATCGAAGCTATTGAACATAGCTGGGAAAAGTGTATCGAGCTGAAACGAGATTATGTAGAGATAAAGGTATTTTCCCCCCAACTTTTTGTGCTTTCTTTGTTAGGTCGGGAACTTCTGGGATAGCCTTCGTAAATAGCTTCCAGTTACTAAACATCGCTATTCCTTTGTCAGTAAGAAACGTGTAATGCAACTATTTCTGCAATGTCTTGAATAATGTGAATAAGATACAAAAATAAGCTTTCATAGGAATGGTTCGTGTAATCACTAGAAACGATAGACGGTACATTTTTACAATCTCTACCATGAACATATAATCTACATAGTAGATAGAAAAGTTATTGATTATAATTCGATACCTAGATTTCACCGGAAATACATGTTTTGAAGCATCCTGATTAAAAAATCTTATGTGTTACACTCACATGACTTTCTCTAGCTACTCTACAAACAAACGTCTTACAAAAGATAATCCTTCTTTCAACACCACGCTAATCGAGATAAACATTAACAAAATTGTTACCTAGTTCCTTATAAGTAGACCGGAACAAAGGGAATGCACTAGGCTAAAGTGATAGTCAAATGTTTTAAAAGCTGTCAGTATGTGATTGCCAGGTGTAGAACAAAAGAAAAACGAACACTCCCGTCTGTGAAAAGTATAAGTACTTCACAACTAAAACAAATAGCAAGGAATAACTCTAAAACGGTAAGTTTCACGAAAATAATGTTTATGACATAACTTGTGTATTTTAACGAGATCTACATTTTTGTATAGTAAGTTTTTTTTCTACCTCTTACGGTTTACTAGTTATTCTAAATTAAGAAATATCCATACAGAATAAACAGGTCTTTAGAATCCATTCCCAGAAAATTCAAGATATACATTTTATTTGTGATATAAATGGCTTTAATATGCGATATTTAATCAAAATCGTTAGAGCCATTTTTAAGAAAACAAAATTTTTCCATGTATAGGGTACTTAAGGGTGGAGGATTTTCTTGAATATCTTCGTGTCTCATCCTTGGAAGATACCAAACCTAAATACCACGTTTGGTATTCAACCGTATTTTCATTTTTGAGCTATGCTGTCCACAGACACACACAGACATTGTCCACACGGTGCTAGAGAAAGTAAACATAATATTCTTAGAAGAAGTATTCTCTCTCTCTCTCTCTCTCTCTCTCTCTTTCTCTCTCTCTCTCTCTCAGTATGTTTGTAAGAATGGACTGTATAAATCAAAAACGTAAAATTAGAATTCAAATTTAGTATCTTCCACGAAGATTTTCAAACATGCACAAAAACTACACTTTCTGTGGAAGTTATTTCAAAGCTTTTGGTTTCCCAAAAATGCTTAACGATTTTCATTAAAAGGTCGTGCTTTAAGGATACTTACTTTACAAACAACACGTATATCTTGAATTTCTACCTAACCGAAACCCAAGTGTTTTAATTATGAATTCTTTTCTAATTGGTAATCCTTAAGAGATAGACAAACCATTAACGCACAAAAAATAGAGATTTCATTAAAAAACACAGTTTATATCATTTAATGTTTTGTGAAGATAACCATTTTCGAGACATTCCGTTTTTATTGGATTCAATTTTTACTTCCTCTACACGTAGTATATATATATATACTGTATAGAAAAGGTATTGTATTGCACCCAAAATTGGATATCGAAATTTCATCGAAAATAGATGTTTAGAGATCCCCTGAATCTATAAAAAAAGGTATTTCCATAAAAATGTCCACATGTGAATCTGGGTGTCAGTGTGTGTGTGCGTGTGTATGTGTCTGTAGGCAGCTTAGCTCAAAAACAAAAATTCCGTTAAATAGCAAACTTACCATTTTAATTTTCTCAAAAATGGTTCTAGGGATTTTGATTAAAATACCGAATATTAAAACTATTTATATCTTGAATTTTCTGGGAATAACTGCCCAAGATCCCTCTATTTTGGATGAGTTTTGCAGAATTTTACGTACACAAAAAATGTAGATCTCGATAAAACGTAAATTTCGTGGCCTATACGTTTTTCCTGTAGATTTGACGGTTTTCAGATATTCCTTGTCATTTAAAACTACCTAAATTTTCTCTAACAGGACCATGCAAAGCGAACCGAACCTCAGCTGTTTCACTTGGCGACCAGCTTTTAAAAGATTTGACTATCGCTTTAGCGTAATGTATTCCTTAGTAGCCCTTCTACATACAATGAAGCAAGTAATAAAACCAATTCTGCTAATGTTCATCTCGATTAGCATGATTTAGATAAAAGAATAAGAATAGTTTGTATACGGAATGGCTAGAAAAGTTACGTGAATGGAACACGTCAGTTTTTTACCCTCTCTATAGGCACTATGTACATAGTGTATAGAATGTATTGTACTCTACCAAAAAATTCGATATCGAGATTTCACCGGAAATATATGTTTTAGGGTCACCTTTATCTAAAAATAAGCACTTTCACAAAAAGGTCCGTGTGTGTGTGTGTGTGTGTGTGTCCGTGTGTCTGTGAACACGATAACTCAAAATCGAAAAGTCGGTAAAATACCAAACTTGGTGTTTAAGTTTAGTATCTTCCAGGGATGCGACACGAGATTTTGAGAAAAATCCCCCCCTTGCAACTACCCTTTACATGGAACTTTTTTCGAAAATTTTGATTTTCTGAAAAATGGCTCTAACGATTTTGACTACAATTTCGTATATTAAAGATATTTACCTGACAAATAAAATGAATTTTCTGGGAATAGCCTCTGAAGACTACTTTATTCTGGATGAATTTTGAATAACTACTAAACCGTAAGAGATGGACAAAAACTTACTTCACAAAAAATATAGGGCACATTAAAACATACAATTTATGTTATACGCATTTATTTCGTGGAGTTCACCGTTTTTGAGATATTCCTTATTTTTGGTTTCTGCTATGAAAAACGTATACTTTTCTCATACAGGAACTTGTCAATTCCTATCCATATAAACAAAGGAACTTCATTGACATAGCAACCAGCATTTGTCTATCACTTTAACCTATGGTAGTCCCTTAATTCGCTTCTACTTACAAGGAAACAAGTAATAAGACTATTTCTGCTATTTTTTTCTGATTAGCATAAAGTAAATTGAAGTATAAGCTTTTTAAGAATAATTTGTTGCAGGGATATAGAGAAAGTCGTGTGAATGGAACACATAAGATTTTTATATCTATACCTCACTCAACCCGTGAAAGTGAGCTTCTCAGGGGAGGCAGTTGGGGGCCAAATACCCTCATAATAAACCGTGTGTGTGTGTGCCTGACTCAGTATTATTATAATGACGGCTATACTAGGACAGAGGGGCCGCTGCCCCCGGAAACTGACTGTAAAAGAAACAAAACGAGGGCGCCCTTACTCAACACGCGACGAATGTTCCCACATCACACACGGTTTAAAATGTCATCATCCCCCTACTCCTCTTTTATTATTTTTCCACACCCCCGCGCGCGCTCGACTATGCGGGGTGGCCAGGATTTGGTATGTAAGGAGATGAATGGTTCCGTCCATTTTTCACCCCTACAAAACACGTGCGCCCTGCATCCCCATCATCACGTTGTTCAGGGTTGTCCATCCGTGGCGTATTGTACTTTACCAGCCGGTTCAGTAATATAGGGTGGCGTACGATTAAGCGACCTCAGTACAGACTGCTCGCCCGCCAATCACGCGCGAATTGTTGCCCGCCATGAGCAGATATAAATAAATAGATATTCATGTAATAATTGAGTCGTTGACATGGGAAAGGTAGTACGTCATGAAAAATAAATTTTACAGGAGAAGCAAAAGACTGTTTTCACACTACAAAATGACTTTCTATTTAGAAAATGGTTACAGAACACCAATGACGGGCCTTTTTCAGAGTGATGGTAGAGAATGAGCTCAGAGATGTCCTTCACAGATTTACTCTTCTTTAGGATGTGTTCCTCCTTGTCTCGATTTCACTGAAAAAATTTTTACTTTCTCTACATGTACTATGTACATATTGTATATAGAAGATATGGTAATGTACACAAAAATTTGATACCGAGATTTCACCGGAAATATAAGTTTTAGGGTCCCCTATATAAAAAAAAAAGCATTTTCAAAAAAGGTGGGTGTGTGTGTGTTTTTCCGTGTGTCTGTGAACACGATAACTCAAAAACAAAAAGTCGGTAAAATACCAAACTTGGCATTTAAGTTTAGTATCTTCCAGGGATAAAACACGATGATTTTCAAGAAAATCCCCCCACAACTACCCTTTACATGGAACTTCTTTCGAAAATTTTTATTTTCTAAAAAATGGCTAACGATTTTGATTAAAATATCGTATATTACAGATCTTTACCTGACAAATAAACTGTATATCTTGAATTTTCTGGGAATAGCCTCTGAAGACTACTTTATTCTAGATGAATTTTACGGAATTTTGTATATCATACTTACTGCTTAGAAAATGTAGATCACATTAAAACACACAAATTATGTTATATACATTTTGTTCGTGGAGATGATCGTTTTTAAGGTATTAGTTGTTTTTGGTTTCAGCTTTGAAAAACTTATACTTTTCTCATATAGGAATTTGTCAACTCCCATCCATACAAACAAAGGAACTTCAGTCACATAGCAACCAGCTTTTGACTATCAGTATAACCTATAGTTTCCCTTATTTTGCTTCTACTTACAAGGTATAAAGTAATATAAGTATTTCTGCTAATTTTTTCTTGATTAGCATGAAGTAAATAGAAGCATAAGCTTTTTAACAATTTGTTGCAGAAATATAGAGAAAGTCGTGTGAATGGAACACAGCACATTATTTCTATGATAAGAAGCAGAACTGATCTTTATTGGCGATGTATTCAATCATGTATCACATACAGAGGCGAAATCACAGAAGTCCTTTTTCATCTTTACAACATTGAATGCCCGCCTAGGTGGTGCGGTGGTAGCGTGTCTGTCTCACATTCAAAAGGTCGTGAGTTTGAATCTCACTTAGGGTGAGTTACACGGATAAGGTTTTTTTTCGGGGTTTTCCCTTATCGTGAGAAGACGGATGTCGAGTAACTTTAAGCTCCCTGGACCCCGAGATAATTTAAGCATCACTTCACCAATGTTATTCATCGTCCGATATGACCAACCAGGTTAAAGGACGTTAAACTATAAAAAAAAAAAAAAAAAAACAACAACAACAAAACAACATTGAATGGTTAAATATTCCTTGCTTGTATAATTATTTCAGATCTTTCTTCTGGAGCCATTAGTTTTAAAACATTTTACTTTCTCTACATATAGTACGTATAGAGAAGGTATTGCACTCCACCCAAAAATTCGATACCGAAATTTCACCGTAAATATATGTTTTAGGGTCCCCTGTATCAAAAAAAAAAAGCATTTTCAGAAAAAGTGGGTAAAATACAAAACTTGATATTTAAGTTTATTATCTTCCAGGGATGCGACGCGAAGGATTTTGAGAAAAATCCCCCAACCTATACTACCCTTAAATGGAACTTTTTTTGAACATTTTGATTTTTTTAAAAATGGCTCTAAATATTTTGATTAAAATATTGTATATTAAAGATATTTATTTGACAAAAAAAATGTATGTCTTGAATTTTCTGGGAAATGCCTATGAAGATTACTTAGTTGTCGATAAATTTTACGGAATTTTGCATAACTGCTAAATCGTAAGAGATAGACAAAAACTTCTTATACAAACTGTTGAGCAAGTTAAAACACACAATTTATGTTAAATGCATTTTTCTCGTGGAGTTAATCGTTTTTGAGTTACTCCTGGTTTTTGATTTCACATTTAAAAAACATACTTTTCTCACACAGGAATTTGTCAACTCCTATCCATACAAACAAAGGAGCTTCAGTCACATAGCAACCAGTTTTCGACTATGACTTTAACCTATGATACTAAGATATTACGCTTCTACTTACAAGGAAGCAAGTAATAAGACTATTTCTGCTAATTTTTTCTAGATAATCATAAAGTAAATAGAAGCATAAGTCTTTTAGCAATATTTTGTTGTAGAGGTATAGAGAAAGTCATGTGAAAAGAACACATCAAATTTTTACTTTCTCTATACGTACTGTGCACATAGTGTATAGAGACAGTATTGCATTCCACCCAAAAATTCGATAGCGAGATCTCACCGGCAGTATACGTTTTGGGTCCACCTGAATTCAAAAAAGCATTTTCAGAAAAAGGTCCGTGTGTGCGTGTGTGTGTGTCTGTGGACAGCATAGCTCAAAAACGAAAAGACCGTTGGATAACAAACTTGGTATTTAAGTTTGGTATCTTACAAAGATGCGATACGAAGATTTTGAAGAAAATCCCCCCACCCCCAACTACCCTTTACATGGAGCTTTTTTCTAACACTTTGATTTTCTCAAAACTGGCTCTAACGATTTATTTTAAAATATTATATATTAAAGTTATTTACCTGACAGATAAAAGTATCTGAATTTTCTGGGAATAGCCTCTGAAGACTACTTTATTCTGGATCAATTTTACGGAATTTTGCATAACTGCTAAATCGTAAGAGATGAACAAAAACTTGTCACACAAAAAATGTAGAGCACGCTAAAATACACAATTTGTGCTATATACATTTTTTTTCGTGGAGTGATCGTTTTCTAGATATTCCTTGTTTTTGGTTTCAGCTTTGAAAAACTTATACTTTTCTCATACAGGAATTTGTCAACTCCTGTGCATACAAACTAAGGAACTTCAGTCACATAGCAACCAGCTTTTGACTATCACTTTAACCTATGGAATTATTCTTGGGCAAAATTTTCGCCTTGTCGCGTCCGCAAATCGTGATTTTGTACTGCGGTAACATCTGTGGGCAACAACATGATTCCTTGTTACCATGGCGCGAGTGGCGAACTCTTGAATTAGAAATCCAAATCCGATTATGGAAACATCGCAACGATGCCCTTTGTTGTGATTAGGAGATACAGGAAAAATTAAGAATAATAATTATAATACCACTACCAGTACTACTATTGCTTTTGTTTCTTTCTACTTATAAGGAATAAGTGATAAGAACATTCTGCTGATATCTCGATTAGCATGAAGTAGAAACAAAAATAATGTTTTGTAAGAAGTTTCTTTGTAGAACTGGTAGAAAAAGTAATGTGAGTGTAACACATATTTTTATTAAAACAATGGATATAGACACTAAAAGGTTATTTTTAATGAAATTGTTTTTTCACACAAGCTGTGTGTAGGACAAGAGTTGAATAGATAGAGACAGACTAATAAATTCAATGCCATAGCCGAAATTTGAATCATGGATTTCACGCTCTCTAGCCGGTTGCTTTACGACTGAGCTACCATGGCAGCATGCCGGCATAGCATTATATTTAATTGCTTTTTTAACACAAACCGTGGGTAGGACAGGAGTTGGATAGGTAAAGTAAGACCAAAAAAATCTGATGTTTTCAATTCACATGACTTTCTCTACATCTCTGTAACAAATTAGTTTTAAAAAGCTCATGCTTCCATTTGCTTCATACCAATCGACAAAAAATTAGCAAAAATAATCTTATTACTTGCTTCCTTGTAAGCTGAAGGGAAATAAGGGAGTAGCATAGGTTAAAGCGATAGTCAAAAGCTGGTTGCTATGTCACTGGAGTTCCTTTGTTTGTATAGACAGGAGTTGACAAATTCCTGTATGAGAAAAGTATGTTTTAGGAAACTAAAAACAAAACGATCACCTCCACGAAACAAATGTATACAACATAAATGGTGTGTTTTAATGTGCTCTGCATTTTTTGTGTGGTAAGTTTTTGTCAATCTCTTACGATTTAGCAGTTATGCAAAATTCCGTAAAATTCACTCAGATTAAAGTGTTCTTAAGAGGCTATACTCAGAAAATTCAAAATATACATTTTATTTGTCAGGTGCATATCTTTAATATACTATATTTTAATCAAAATTGTTAGACCAATTTTTTAGAAAATAACATTTTTCGAAAAAAGCTCCATGTAAAGGGTAGTTTGGAGAGGGGGGATTTTTCTCAAAAGCTTCGTGTCGCATCCCTGGAAGATACTAAATTTAAATACCAAGTTTGGTATTTTAGCGACTTTTCTTTTTAGAGTTATCGTGTTCATAGACACACGGACACACTGACGCACACAGGGACCTTTTTCTGAAAATACTTTTTTTTTTTTTTGGATACAGGGGACCCTAAAACATATATTTTCGGTGAAATCTCGGTATCGAATTTTTGGTGGAGTGCAATACCTTTTCTATACATTATGCACATAGTACGTGTAGAGAAAGCAATAGTCTGATGTTTTCCATTCAGCTGACTTTTTCTACATCTCTGCAACAGATTATTGTTAATAAGCTTATTCTTCTATTACTTCATTATAATAGAGATGAATTTAAACAGAAACGGTCTTAATCCTTAGTTCCTTATAAGTAGAAGGGAAATAATGCAATACCCTAGGCTAAATCGACAGTCATATGTTTTAAAATACTGTTGCTATGAGATTGAACTCCGTTTCTTTGCTTTCCCGTATGAGAAAAGTTTAAAAGTATTTTAAAACTGAAAACAATAAAAAGGAATATATCGAAAAAGGTCAACTCCACGAAAAATCTACACAAAATAAACTGTGTGTTTTAATGTGCTATACATTTTTTGTTCGGGTAAGTTTTTGTCCATCCCTTATTGTTTACCAATTAGACAAAACTCCGCAAAATTCGTCCAGAATAAAGATGTCTTCAGAGGCTATTTCCAAAAATCCAATATATACATTTTATTTGTCATGAAAATATCTTTAATATATGATATTTTAAATTTTTGATAAAATCAACATTTTCGAATTTTTTTTTCCAAGTAAAGGGTAGTTGTGGGTGAGAGAATTGTTTTAAAAATCTTCGTGTTGCATCATTGGAACTATTGCACTTAAATATAAAGTTTGGTATTTAATGGACTTATCGCTTTTGAACTATATTGCCCACAGACAAACGCAGACACACACACACACACACACACACACACACACACACACACACACACACGCGCGCGCGCACATTTTTCTTTTAGGATTTGGGGGCTCTAAAAATATATATTTCCGGTGAAATCTCGGTATAGAATACCTCCTCTTTACACTATGTATCTGTAGTAATAAATAAATCTGATGTGTTCCATTCATATGACTTTCTCTAGATCCATGCAATAAATTATTTTTAACTGTTTGCTTAATATTATTCGAGAAAATATTAGCAGGAAGGGTCTTATTACTTATTTCCTTGTAAGTATTCGGGAAATAAAGGAGTACCATAGGCTAAAGGGCTAGGCAAATCTTTTGAAATCTAATTGCTATGTGAATGTCTCAAAAGCGGTAAACTCCACGAAAATAATGTATATATAAATTATGTTTTTTAACGACCTCTAGATTTTTGGGAAGTAAGCTTTTGTCTATCTCTTTTGGTTCACCAGTTATGTAAAATTTCTCAAAATTCATCCAGAATAAACATGTCTTCTGAGGCTATTCCCAAAAATTCAAGATATACATTTTATTTGTCATTTAATTATCTTTAATATAGGATATTTTAATCAATGTCGTTAGAACCATTTTTGAGAAAATCAATATTTTCGAAAATTTGACTATGTAAACGATGGTTGTGGGTGGGAGGAGTTTCTTGAAAGTCTTCGTGTCGCATTCTTGGAAAATACTGAACTTAAATGCCAACGCACACTCACTGACAGATACACACAGAGCGATATTTTTTCTAAAAATTCTTTTTTGGTTTTAGGGCGTCTAAAAAAATGTATTTCTAGTGAAATACCGGTATCGAATTTTTGGGTGTAATACAATGCATTTTCTTTACACTATGTACATAGTACGTGCCTCCAAAATATTATTCTGTAAATAATTTTGATGTCTAGAACTTTTATGTATGACAGAAATACCACCATTATTGTGGCATACATTTCAATAAGATATCTAACACACAAGGTGGTTCACGTGTCCCTTATAATCTGGTTTTATGCAACCCGCAGATTACAGGTGTAAACCTGCAAACATCGTTCCCGAGACCCGTCTTCTGTATACTAACATTATAGACTTTGGCACTTGCTCTTACAAAACGTTGAACATTTTTTCCTCGCTTTCTTTCTTCCTGATTTTGACAAAAAGCTAAATGGGATATCGGAACATCTTTTAACCTGCTTATTTGTTTATTTTTTGGTGTTATCTTTATTTATGTTTTTTCTAACTTAATCAGTCCAGTTACAGGAAATACTAATGAAAATGAACATTCGAATGCATATTCATTCAGGCTCTTCTAAATATGCAGATATTATTACAATGTTTTAAAACTAACATAGGTATTTCAGATAATACTACAGAACCAGACCCATTTTCGGGGTATCCTTACAACCAAAAATCTGATGTATTCCATTCACATGACTTTCTCTATATCTCTGCAATTAATTATTTTTAAAAATCTTATGCTTCTATTTACTTCCTGCTAATCGAGAAAAAATTTACAGAAATAGTCTTATTTCTTGCTTCCTTGTAAGTAGAAGCGAAATAAGGACTGGTTGCTATGTGACTGAAGTTCCTTTGTTTGTATGGACACGAGTTCACAAAGTCCTGTATGAGAAAAGTATAAGTTTTATAGCTGAAACCAAATACAAGGAATATCTCAAAAACAATCAACTCCACGAAAAAAATGTATATCATAAATTGCGTGTTTTAACCTGTTCTACATTTTTTGTGTGTTAAGCTTTTGTCCATCTCTTACGGTTTAGTAGTTATGCAAAATTCATCCAGAACAAAGTAGTCTTCAGAGGCTATTCCCAGAAAATTCAAAATATACATTTTATTTATCAGGTAAATATCTTTAATATATGATATTTCAATCAAAATCGTTAGAGCCATTTTTTAGAAAATGAAAATTTTCTAAAAAAAATCCATGTAAAGGGTAGTTTGAGGTGCGGGGATTTTTCTCAAAATCTTCGTGTCGCATCCCTGGAAGATATTAAACTTAAATACCGAGTTTGGTATTTTACCGACTTTTCGTTTTTGAGTTATCGTGTTCACAGACACACGGACACACGGACACACACACGGGCCTTTTTCTGAAAATGCTTTTTTTTGGATACAGGGGACCCTAAAACATATTTCCGGTGAAATCTCGGTATCGAATTTTTTGGTGGAGTGCAATACCTTCTCTATACATTATATACATAGCACGTATAGAGAAAGTAAAGACACACAAAAAAACATAGGCTGACGATCTCAAACTGTGCCGAAAAGGAAATTAGGTTTAATCTCCATAACTTAACAACCTTCTTAATATCCACTAGATAAAGTGTTTCTGACATGAAACTTAGTGCTGAAACTTTTTCATTTAGCGGAGCAGCTGTTCGAAATGCTGACCTTTTTTGTTGATTCAGAGTTGTGCGCGATGTTTCAATGACAGCCTGACATAGCACAAACCTACATATTTACTTCGTGCATTTGTATCTAATGGGGCATGTCTAGACCTAAAGTGTCCTCCGATTGTATTCGCTAACCCACCGTGAGTTCCAGCTGTCAAAATTTTGTAGAGAACATTCTGTAACTACGAAGAACAATCGATAACATGTTAGGTGATCTAGTATTTTGAAATAGTGTTTATTAGCTTTATACGTTTTGAAAATTTCCTTTACTATTTAAAGTATTAGTGACTTTTCTTTATCAAAATAATTTGAAAGAAAATTTAGGATCGAAGACTGCAGAGCACGTAAAATGAACTGTCGTTTGTTCTTCATTCGTATACCTTTTTGTTTTCACCTAAAATTATTAGGGTGACAAACATTGAACTAACTTTGCAGCTCGATGGATAATACACAAAGAAGAAATAAAGTGCACGCAGACTGTTGGACTCGAACCTCTGACACGCTGGAGATAATGAGAGAACATGAAATTAACCAGTTGAGCTACAATCATTGCGGCCGCTTCCTCTGTTAAAACTTGTAGGTAAAATGTCACACATGTATCCCTCTCCGCTTCTGATCTCTTTATAACCGTTGTGTATCCCTTTTTGTAGCTTAAGCCGTTCATTTAGCTTCATTCATTATTATTTACGTTGCAGAACGTATGACAATGATCCTATTGATATAACATATACTGTAACAGGAGTTATTAGGCGCATGTTTTTGGAATGGATGTAACTATTGCTGCCAAGGTCTATTTTCCGATGAAGAGCAGGCTACCAAATGGTCGACAAGTACTGTAATTTCGAACTTATTACTTTCACAGTATGAAGTGTTACCTATCTCCAAAAATAACACTGATAGCTAATTTCTTAAACCAGGGTAAAATATCCCAAACTTTATATATTTATTACTACTTATACCAATTACAAATTTAATTATACAACTTAAATTTACAGGTATAAAACTTAACCTAACTTAGCCTAAACAATTTTTATAAATACAAATTAAAGTCATAATTATTATCAATTAAACTGTGTGTTAATGTTTAATTCATACAATTTCAATTTAATTAATATTATAATTTCGTTTTTTTAATATATATTAATACTTCGTAATTAATTTTAATGTATAATGTTACTAAAACTATTATTATTAACTAAAATTTATTTTATATTATAGAGGTATATTTATGTTACGTGTTTTAAAAAATAATGTGTCTTCCAATGTTTTATTATCAGTTTCTTATGGACAAATCCATAGCCATTTGAGTTATGGCATTTTATTTTGGGGGAACCATGCTTTAGCTAAAACTATTACAGAAAAAAGCTATTCGAATTTTATGTGGTGTAGCCCCCAGAACTCGTCGTAAACCTTTATTTGTTAAGTTGGGTGTTTTAACTTTGACTTCATTGTTTGTGTTCCACTGCCTCTTATTTGCTAAGAAAAATAGTCATAAATACAATCTATGTTCCGAAATCCATCTTCATCACATCAGAACTAGTTCCAATATTTACATAAATAGATGTAAATATAGTAAGATACAACATTCCTTTGAAATAATATCGTTAAATCTATTTAACAAACCCAGTAACAGCACTAGAGCTCTCTTCATTGAATCTTTTAAGAGGTCAGTGAAGCGCACTTTGATTTTAAACCCATTTTATTGTTCGGATGAATTTTATAATAATGTCAATTGTTTTTGATCGTGCTTGTATTTGACGTTGCTACATAATGTACTTTGTTCTGGCAAATAAGCTTATCAATCTATATTATACATATATTTTATTTTAAAAACCATTATATTATCTTAATAGTTATTCTATTAAATAATTTAATTATATTACTCTTACTATTATTATATTATTACTTAAAATTGCATACAATTAATTATACATATAATTACTATTTTATTTATAAAATTTAAAATAAAAAAAATTATTACTTCATAAACTTTACCAAAAAATACCAAATTATAATTATTTTTAACTTTATTTTTATATTTATTTAAATTATCTAAAATTTAATGTTATAATTATTTCCAATTATATCAAAATCCCACAATTTTAAAATTAAATCATTATATTATTTAAAAAGTTTAAAATCATACATATTCAATGTAAATTTATATTCTATTTAAATTTACATTGAATCCAAAATTCAAAACATAGTTTAAAAATGTTATAATTTAATTAAAACCTTTTAAGATATTTAAATTTAATTCAAATTTGAGGTTTAACTAAGTATTTAAAATTTAAGCATTCCAAATTTCACACATGCATTTACCTTAATATGATTGGCTCATTGAAGCATGCGTCAGGAGCCTACACTCAATTCGTGCCGTCAGAAGTTTGTTCCTTTTTTGTGCATGCTTTCCCCATAGAGACACGCAGATAATAAAAATGCTAACATGCAACAAAATGCTTCATGTTTACTGGCATGTGCCCTACTGACAGTCAGTATCAATAACTTTTGTTTAAATTATCCCTATACATTGTGAGAACTGCATGTAAATTAACGTGTGTTCCATGTCTGAGAGCAATTAGCGCTGTTATAGGTTGTTGTTGTTGTTGTACGTGTTTTATTTTCATTTCTTTTCCCCGCCCGCAGCGGTTAGTATGATTTTGTCATAAATACTGCAGCACGCTTTGTTTCGCTGGAAAAAGGGCACGTGGATATCTTCAGGGAAGCAAACATTCTGAGAATTATATAATGCTTTCAAAGGATACCTCATACATCATTTTTACTTTCTCTACACTTGCACTCCACCCAAAAAATTCGATACCGAGATTTTACCGGAAATATATGTTTTAGGGTCCCCTGTATCCAAAATAAAAAAAAAAATTAGAAAAAGGTCCATGTGTGTCTGTGAACACGATAATTCAAAAACGAAAAGTCGGTAACATACTAAACTCCAGGGATGCGACACGAAGATTTTGAGAAAAATCCCCCCACCCCAAACTACCCTTTACATGGAACCTTTATAGAAAACTTTGAATTTCTCAAAAATTGCTCTATAATTTTGATTAAAATACCGTATATTAAGGATATTTAACTCCATGGCACGACAGCTCACGGGGAACCTTGGCCTACAGCCCGGCCGCTGCGTCCCCCATCTCGGTCCACTACAGACGTCATGGATGGGGTGCAGTAATGGAGGGTGAGACGTGGTCAGCGCCTCGAGACCCCCCGGCCGGTTAATGCGGTCCTCATGACCTGGAGCCGCTACTTCTCCATCAAGTAGCTCCTCAATTGGCCCCCCAGGGACCTTACGAGGCTGAGTGCACCCCGGGCCAGGTCTCCCAGAGGGGGAAAAATCCCCACGCTGGTACTGGGGATCGAACCCAGGTCTCCCGCTTAGTAAGTAGCAACGCTACCACCGCGCTAAGGAGACGACCTTTAAGGATATTTACCTGACAAATAAAATGTATATCTTGAATTTACTGGGAATAGCCTCTGAAGACTACTTTATTCTAGATGAATTTTAGGGGATTTGGCATAGCTGCTAAACCGTAAGAGATGGACAATAACTTGGTGCACAAAAAATATAGAGCACGTTAAAACACAGAAGTTATGTTATATACATTTTTTTGAGATATCCCGTGTTTTATTTTCAGATTTGAAAAACATAATTTTCTCATACAGGAATTTGTCAACTCCTGTCTGTACAAGCAAAGCAACTTCAGTCACATAGCAACCAGCTTTTTACTATCACTTTAACCTATGGTACTCCCTTATTTCGCTTCTGCTTACAAGGAAGCAAGTAATAAGACAATTTCTGCTAATTTTTTCTCGATTAGAATGAAGTAAATAGAAGCATTAACTTTTTAACAATAATTTGTTGCAGAGAAGTATAGAAAGTCATGTGAATGGAACAGAAGATTTTTTTGGATTTAGGGGACCTCAAAACATAATTTTGGTGAAATCACGGTGATGAAACTTTGGTTAGAATGCAATACTTACTCTACCTTGTATGTACATAGTAGTGTAGAAGTAATATTGAGCTGTGATCTAGAAGTGTGGTGTTTATCATCGATTTCTTTTAGGTGGGGTTTCTGACGTTAAAACACCCCATCACATCCTGTCTTTGCGTCATCTTTGCTGACGGCTGAAAATATTCTTTTAACACGAAAAACCCTCTCCAGGGAATACGCATGAAGTGGAACACAAGATATTTTGAAAAAAGGTTTCTCCCCTCCGCCCTCGTCTCTAGGGGTCTCTGCAGGAGCAAACAGCATGGCTTCCTGGTACATTACATATTCTCATTATCAACATTTTCTTGGAAGAAAACTTGATATGCAGGATATCATCTTCTAGAAGATGAATTTCATACAATTCTTTTCTCGGGAAGCAGTTTGAGAGTTTATTAACTGAACAATGGAAACACAAAATGCGTTCTTTGCGTGCAGTTTCCTGACCTAAACATTTAACACGTTCATACAAGAAACTACAAAGGCAGTCCCTCCTTCATATTCACGAGTGCAATATTTTTACTTTCTCCATACGCACTATGTACATAGTGTATAGAGAAAGTATTGCACTCCACCAAAAAATTCGATACCGAGATTTCACCGGAAATATATGTTTTAGGGTCTCCAATATCCAAAAAAAGCATTTTGACAAAAAGGTCCGTGTGTGTGTGTGTCCGTGTGTCCGTGTGTCTTTGAACACGATAACTCAAAAACGAAAAGTAGGTAAAATACCAAACTTGGTATTTAAGTTTAGTATCTTCCAGGGATGCGACACGAAGATTTTGAAAAAAATTTCCCCACCCCAACTACCCTTTACATGGAACTTTTTTCGAAAATTTTTCTTTTCTCAAAAATGGCTCTAACGATTTTGATTAAAATTTTGATATCAAAGATATTTACCTGACAAATAAAATGTATAACTTGAATTTTCTGGGAATAGCCTCTGAAGAGTAGTACAAAGAAGCGAGTAATTAGACTATTTCTACTATCTTTTCCTGATTAGCATAAAGTAAATAGAAGTATAAGCTTTTTAAGCGTTATTTGTTGCAGGCATATGGAGAAAGTCATGTGAATGGTGCACATCAGATTTTTACTTTCTCTAACCCCATATGTACAATATACATAGGGATAGAGAAGTATTGTATTCCACCCAAAAATTCGATACCGAGATTTCACCGGAAATACATGTTTTAGGACCCCTTGTATCCAAAAATAAAAGCATTTTCAGAAAAAGGTCCGTGTTTGTCCGTGTGTCTGTGAACACGATAACTCAAAAACGAAAAGTAGCTAAAATACTAAACTTGGTATTTAAGTTTAGTATCTTCATGGGATGCGACACGAAGATTTTGAGAAAAATCCCCCCACCCCAAACTACCCTTTACATGGAACTTTTTTCGAAAATTTTTATTTTCTTAAAAATGGCTCTAACGATTTTGATTAAGATATCATATATTAAAGATATTTACCTAACAAATAAAATGTTTATTGAATTTTCTGGAAATAGCTTCTGAAGACCTGTTTATTCTGGATGAATTTTCCTTAATTTGGCATAACTAGTAAACCGTAAGAGATAGACAAAATCTTACTCTACAAAAAATGTAGGTTTTTTTTAAAAATACACAAGTTATGTCATATACATTTTTCTCGTGGAGCTTACCGTTTTAGAGGTATTCGTTTTTATTAGTTCCAGTTGTGAAGTACTTATACTTTTCTCAGACGGGAGTGTCCGTTTTTCTTTTGTTCTACTCCTGCCCAAGAAAAGAAGCGATTTGTAGTGCCAGTCGCATAACGACAGCTTTTAAAACATTTGGCTATTGGTTTAGCCTAGTGTATTCCCTTATTTTCTTCCTACTATACATAACTAAATAATAAAAACATTGTGCTAAAGAGTATCACGATTAGCAAGGTGCAGAAAGAAGAAGAATCTTATGTATGAAGTTTGTAGAACAGCTAGAGAAAGTCATGTGAGTGCAACACATCAGATTTTTACTTTCTGTACTACACTATATTTCAACTGAAAAGGCTATAGGAATATTTCACTCAAATGCATGTTTTGATTTCTCCTGAACACAATTATGCTACGTGAGGTATTGTTCCATATTGAAATATCACAGGTAATTTTTTTGAAAAAGGTTGAGAAATGTCCATGTTATCAGTGAACAAAATATCTAAAAACGATATGTCCGTTGAAGTACTAAACATGGTATATGATTCAGCATCACTGAAGTAGGTAAGTTTTCTTTTTGTGAATAGAACAATTAAGGATTGCAATAAAATACTGCAGATTTACTGGAAATGTTCCTCAAATTTACTTTACAAAGTGAGGCAGTTATCGCCTGTGTATATATGTATTTACCCTTAGTGTGCTTGATTTGGGATTCTTGTATTTACCACGAAATCTGATGCGTATATTTTGTCATTTCCATTCATTTTGTGTATTTTATTTATTTGTATGATGCATTTTTGTGTATATAATAAGGGTAGAAGCACGTGTTTGGGTGCATATCCAAATTCCATGCCATATTTGATTCGAAATGAAAGTAAGCGGCCACAACAGCTATGTTGTCATGGAGCACCAATCCCATGTTGCGATTAGGTCACGTGTGTGTGTGACGTTTTGACGTGCTGGCCAATGAGCCACGGCAACCACTCCAGTGGAGGGCTTAGCGTCACTTCCATCCCAGACACTGTGCACGCTTAGAGCACTCTGGAAATTGCCGCCGTAAGAAGCAGGCGGACATTATGAACGTCGGCGTTAGGAGACGCACTTTCGATGTAGCGTGCTGTAAGGCCTGTTTGCTAGGTGTCGCACTTGATGTAAACTAGAGCTCGAATACAATAATTGTGGGGATTTGGATGTTTCAGCCACCTATGTGTGCTTACTGATAAAATTATACGACACGCGAGAGTAGAGTGAATTATTCGCGTAATAGTGTTTTGTTTTCTTCGCCAACCTACATTACCGCCGGAACCGCTGTCTTCTATCGTCACCCTGAGACCCAAAAAGAGAACCCATGCAACCTGAACGCCATTCCATTAACAAATAGTCAGGACTGGGAAGACGACGCTAGCCGGCAACCGACCAAGTGGGACCATTGAGACAGAGAATTGTCTCAAATTGACGACGCTAGCCGGCAACCGACCAAGTGGGACCATTGAGACAGAGAATTGTCTCAGATTAACGACGCTAGCCGGCAACCGACCAAGTGAGACCATTGAGACAGAGAATTGTCTCAAATTGACGACGCTAGCCGGCAACCGACCAAGTGGGACCATTGAGAAAAGAGAATTGTCTCAGATTAACGACGCTACCCGGCAACCGACCAAGTCGGACCATTGAGACAGAGAATTGTCTCAGATTAACGACGCTAGCCGGCAACCGACCAAGTGGGACCATTGAGACAGAGAATTGTCTCAAATTGACGACGCTAGCCGGCAACCGACCAAGTGGCACCATTGAGACAGAGAATTGTCTCAAATTGACGACGCTAGCCGGCAACCGACCAAGTGGGACCATTGAGAACAGAGAATTGTCTCAGATTAAAGACGCTAGCCGGCAACCGACCAAGTGGGACCATTGAGAGAGAGAATTGTCTCAAATTGACGACGCTAGCTGATAGCCGACCAAGTGGGACCATTGAGAGAGAGAATTGTGTCAAATTGACGACGCTAGCCGGCAACCGACCAAGTGGCACCATTGAGACAGAGAATTGTCTCAAATTGACGACGCTAGCCGGCAACTGACCAAGTGGCACCATTGAGACAGAGAATTGTCTCAAATTGACGACGCTAGCCGGCAACCGACCAACTGGGACTATTGAGAGAGAGAATTGTCTCAAATTGAAGACGCTAGCCAGCAACCGACCAAGTGGGACCATTGAGAGAGAGAATTGCCTCAAATTGACGACGCTAGCCGGCAACCGACCAAGTGGGACCATTGAGAGAGAGAACTGCCTCAAATTGACGACGCTAGCTGGTAGCCGACCAAGTGGGACCATTGAGACAGAGAATTGTCTCAAATTGACGACGCTAGCCGGCAACCGACCAAGTGGGACCATTGAGAGAGAGAATTGTGTCAAATTGACGACACTAGCCGGCAACCGACCAAGTGGGACCATTGAAAACAGAGAATTGTCTCAAATTGACGACGCTAGCTGGTAGCCGACCAAGTGGGACCATTGAGAGAGAGAATTGTCTCAAATTGACGACGCTGACTGGCAACCAACCAAGTGGGACCATTGAGAGAGAGAATTGTCTCAAATTTACGACGCTGACTGGCAACCGACCAAGTGGGACCATTGAGAGAGAGAATTGTCTCAAATTGACGACGCTAGTTGCCAACCGACCAAGTGGGACCATTGAGAGAGAGGATTGTGTCAAATTGACGACGCTAGCCGGCAACCGACCAAGTGGCACCCTCTCACAGGGGTATAGGCGGTAATGAGGAAGCTGACAAGAAAGCCAAAACACCAGCAAAGGAACTAGTTTCTACCCCTCACATCCCGAGACCAAATTCGAAGCAGCATTGGAATGACACATCCTCCAGCAAACTACAAGAAATTTGGTCAATAAACCACCGGAGTGTTCTCTACAACAAATTCCACAGAAAAAATCAAGCTAAGATACTAAACCAGGAATAGGTCATACAAAACTCACGCATTACTATTTACTATCAAAAGAAGCACCACCATATTGTAATTTTGTATATGTTCTCTTAAAGTTAAACAAATTTTATTTCAGTGTCTAAAATACACTTATGTTAGAAAACAGCAAATAGTCTAAAAGACATAAAGACACAAAAAGTTTAGTTCTTATATTAATTTACCTTAAAGATATCAATCTATATATTTGTGTTTAGCTCTCAGAATTATAATCAATAACATGTTGTGCCTAATTGTCACTGTTTGTTGGAATATAGTTTTAATAGTGCTATATTATTTATACTTTAACCTCTGTTTTCCAGTACCAATAAGCAATAGATGTATATTTTAATCCCTGTGGGCACAATGTTGGAAATTTTCATTGTATACTGGTTGTA
Source organism: Hymenopus coronatus (assembly GCA_030762935.1). Taxonomy (NCBI): domain Eukaryota; kingdom Metazoa; phylum Arthropoda; class Insecta; order Mantodea; family Hymenopodidae; genus Hymenopus; species Hymenopus coronatus. The sequence goes on along the minus strand of CM060886.1, from coordinate 105,935,178 downwards.
AGCCGGTGTATAAGACTTTTAGTGTGGTCGTTATAAGACCTAGGAGTTATATATATAGCCAAGATTGTTAATAAATATTCTATTATTACTATGAAACATTATATGATAAATATTTTAATAATGTATTTCAGAGCGTGCTAGTATGTTGACAACGTATAAAAATCTGATGTGTTCCATTCACATGACTTTCTCTACATCTCTGCAACAAATTATTGTTAAAAAGCTTATGCCTCTATTTACTTTATGCTAATCGAGAAAAAAATAGCAGAAATAGTCTTATTACTTCCTTCCTTGTTAGTAGAAGCGAAATAAGAGACTACCATAGGATAAAGTGATAATGAAAAGCTCGTTGCTATGTGACTGAAGTTCCTTTGTTTATATGGACAGGAGTTGACAAATTCCTGTACGAGAAAAGTAAGTTTTTCATAACTGAAACCAAAAACAACGAAAAACTACCTCAAAAACGATCAACATCACGAAAAAAGGGTATGTAACATAAATGTTGTGTTTTAACGTGCTTTACATTTTTTGTGTAGCAAGTTTTGATGTAAGTCTTACGTTTTAAGAATTTTCTCTACATCTCTGTAACGAAATATTGTTCAAAAGTTTATTCTTCTATTCACTTCATGGTAGTCAAAATAAACATTAACAGCACTTGTCTTTATTATTTGCTTCCTTGCAAATAGAAGGGAAAGAAGGGAGAAAACCGAGCAAAAGCGATAGTCAAATCTTTTAAAGGCTGGTTGCCATGTGGTTGAAATCCGTTTCTATGCATTGCCTGGAGTTTACATACTCCCCTATGAGAAAAGTGCAAGTATTTTAAAACTGAAACCAATAATAAGGAATATTCAAAAAATGGTGAACTCCACGAAAAAAATGTATATGACATAACAGTTTTTGTCTATCTCTTACGGTTTACCAGTTATGCAAAATTTTGAAAAATCCAGAATAAACAGGACTTCAGAAACTATTTATCATGTATATATCATATATATTTTGATCAAAATAATGAGAGCCATTTTTGAGAAAATCAACATTTCCGAAATTGTTTCCATGTAAAGTTAGTTTTGGATGTGGGATTTTCCGCAGAAACTTAAATACTAAGTTTACTATTTTACCGGTTTTTCGTTTTTGAGTTATCGAATTTACAGACACGTGGACACCACACATACACATACATATGGGATCTTTTTCTGAAACTGCTGTTTTTGGATTCAGGTGAACCTATCTTGATACCTCGGTATCGAATTTTTGGACGGCATACTACACTTCTCTATACACTATGTACTTAATACGTGTAGAAAAACTAAAAAGGACGTGTAGAGAAAGTCAGCTAAATACCAAACGTGGCATTTAAGTTCAGGAAAATATCCCCAATCCAAACTATTCTTTATTGGATATTTTTCGATATTTCTGATTTTTTCAAAAAAAATGGTTCTAAAATTTTGAAAAATAAAGGGTATGTTCTGAATTTCTTGCGAATAGCCCCTTAAATTCTCATCATTCTGGATGACTTTTGTATATGTGGCAAACCGTAAAAGATACACAAAAATGTAGATACTAATGTACTAGATCTCATTAAAACACAACATGTATGTAATATATATGATTTTGTAGAGCTAATCATTTCAGAAATATTCCCTGGTTATTTGTTTCAATTTTAAAATACTTTTCTTGAACGGGAAGAAACTCTCAATATCATCGCATTGGATAGCTTTTAAAATGTTTGACTATTGCTTTAACCTAGTTTATTTCCCTATTCCCTTGTACTTACGAGGAAGCTTGTAATTAGAAAATGTATGGATAGATAGAGTAAGACTAAAAACATTGAATGTCTTAGTCGGAATTTGAACCATAGATGTCCCGGTCTCTATCCGGTTGTTTCGCCACTGAGCTAACATGGCAACAGTCCGGCACGGCATTAAACTTCAACTGAATGGCATGTTTCCAGGTAAATCTCAAGGCGATCCCAAATTATTTTGTAATTAAATTAAATGGCGTTTTATTTATGGACGCTCTTTAACTGCTGTGGTTCTCAGCCTCCCATTCTATACTGGGCGTGAAAGACCGCTTAATTTTGCTCAGAGGCCTCTCTATCAGGCTTGAGGTTCTTTTACATGCCGTAAATCTAGAACACGGGATCCAAGGCTTTACTAAGGATTTTTACGACCCAAATAATCCATCGTCTTCCACCGGGTTTGAACCCGCGACCTAGGGTATATGAAATTACCTTGGTAACCATTACACCACGGAGGGCGACAAATTATTTTGAGATGCCATACCCCAATGGCGACTTACAATACCGTAAGTACTTTAAGTCCCATGATTCATAGTATATAGAGCTTTTTTTTCTCTTTTTTTTTTGTGTGTGTAGTTTAACGTCCTTTAACCTGGTTGGTCATATTGGACGATGAATGAAATTGGTGAAATGATGCTCAAATGATCTCGGGGTCCATGGTGCTTAATGTTACTCGACATTCGTCTTCTCAGGATAAGGGAAAACCCCGAAAAAAACCTCATCCGGGTAACTCACCCTAAGCGAGATTCGAACTCACGACCTGTTGAATGTGAGGCAGACACGCTACCACCACACTACCCAGGTGGGCATATACAGCTAATATGATCAATTAATGTTGATTTAATTGTTTTTTTTTTTTTTTTACACAAGCCGTGCGTAGGACAGGAGCTGGAAAGGTAGAGTCGGACTTAATATTTGTGTGTTAAAGTTTATTTATATTAGCATGATGTAGATAAATATAATCTTTTGCAACAATGATGTGTTTGCAGAACAGATACAGAAATCAGATGAATAGACATATCAGATATGTTTACGAAAAACGAATGCATAAAAAGTTAATTATTAAAAATGGCCCTACAATAATTTTTGAACAAAGCTAATATTCCTGATTGAAATGATACTTCATTTTTGTTTCTATTCTTTGTAAGACTTTTTAGAACCAGACGGAGAAATTATAAACTCGGTGTTTCCTCCCTATAATAGTTTTATTAATGCATTGCTAAGAATAATAACTGCAGACTTACAGGAATTGAAGTTACGAGTATAAGTAATTCATTTTCCAATAGCTCAGCTTTTCGTAACTTCTCATTTCAAAGTTTTATTACTTGCTTGTAGAACTTGCTACTACGCCATTAAATGCCGATGGAAGAATTTGATACGAAAATTCATTTGTTCACATATTTCAGGAAAAACTCTTTGCATCTTAAACTAAAATATGATGTGTTGCATTCACAAAACTATCTCAACCTATTCTGCTCATAAACTATACTTACAATTTTACTTTCTCTACACGTACTATAAACATAGTGTATAGAGAAGGTATTGTATTCCACCCAAAAATTCGATGCCGAGATTTCACCGGAAATACACGTTTTGGGTCCCCCAGAACCCAAAAAAAGCATTTTCAGAAAAACGTCCGTGTGTCTGTGTGTGTCTGTGGACAGCATAGCTCAAAAATGAAAACACCGTTGAATACCAAACTTGGTATTTAAGTTTGGTATCTTCCAAGGATGCGACACGAAGATTTTCAAGAAAATCCCCCCACCGCGAACTACTCTTTACATGGACCTTTTTTTCAAAAATGTTGAATTTCTTAAAAATGGCTCTAACGATTTTGATTAAAATATCGTATATTAAAGATATTTACCTGAGAAATGAAATGTATATCTTGAATTTTCTGGGAATAGCATCTGAAGACTACTTTGTTCTGGATCAATTTTACGAAATATTGCGTAGCCGCTAAACCGTAAGAGATGGACAAAAACTTACAACACAAAAAATGTAGAGTACGTTTACACACAATTTAGGTAATATACATTTTTTTTCATGGAGTTGATCTTTTTTTTCTTTTTTTAGAAATACCTTGTTTTTGGTTTCAGTTTTGAAAAACATACCTTTGTCAACTCCTGTCCATAAAAACAAAGGAACTTCAGCCACGTAGCAACCAACTTTTGATTATCACTTTAACCTATGGTACTCCCTTATTTCGCTGCTACTCATAAGGAAGCAAATAATAAGACTATTTTTGCTAATTTTTCTCCATTAACATGAAGTAAATAGAAGCATAATGTTTTTAACACTAATTTGTTGCAGAGATTTTGCGAAAGTAATATGTATAAGATATGAGGTATGATAGAAGGAAGAAGTGGCAAAGGAAGAGCAAGATCACAATATATAAAACAACTTATGGAAGATATGAAATGCAGTAAATATGAAGAACTCAAACGGAAAGCAGAGAGAAGATCTGAATGGAGAGTCGCTGCAAACCAATCCAAGGATTGAAGACTCCTAACATAACAATATGTGTAGCATATTTAGGAGTATTCTGAACCCCATTAGAATATAATACGTAAGAAGACAGGATATACATGTAGGATAGGTATTAGCGGGCTTCGATCACGCAATAGCCTGAGTTAACATGATGGATAGTATCACTCTCGGAGTACATGGCGTCCCATGGCCACCTTGAACGTGATGCATGGCCTCCCATATCTTAGATCAGGCAGTACGTCTCCAAATTAGCCTAAGTGCGTATACACGTCATCATTCAACTTGCGTCACGTAACCGTACAGATAATAGAAACAACAACAGGTAAATTTACGGTTATGCCACTTTCCGAACACGTTCACTCTCTTCCTTATTTATGTTGATTACTATCACATCATTAACATATTCTGTCCGGAAAGTGGGCGGAAATCCTGAGGTTGTTTTAATCTTATTACTATTTCATTCTATTTGATGTTTCAAGTGAGTTCACTGAGCACTAAGCAGCTGTTATTTACAAACTGCGCTAACAAACTGTAATGTTCTACCTACTTCTATATTTTATTGGCCTATTTATTTTATTTCACTTCGATTTAACAACCTGGATATACCACGACGGGTCTCCTCAGTAAGATAGGGGAGACCATTTATACTTTTACTTCTCCCACACATGCTATGTGCATACTGTATAGAAAAGGTATTTTAGACCACTTGCCTCTCACCTAGACGGCCCAGGCTCGATCCCAAGCGACCGGATGTAAGATTTGTGGTGGACAAAGCGGCGTTGGGGCGGGTTTTCTCCGGGTTCTCCGGTTTCCCCCGCTATTGCATTCCACTGGTGCTCCATCTTCATTCACGTATCATCAATGTCACCGCCTGCGGTGCCATAAGTAGTTAAAGCGGGCGTTAAACGCTACAAAAAAAAACAAAAAGAAACGGTATTGCATTGTCCCCAGAATTCCGAAATTTAAAAATCCGCTTTGTGTGTGTGTCTGTGGACATTCTAGCTGTCAAGGGTGTAACACAAAGATTTTTAAGAAAATCTCCTCAACTGCCTTTTACATGCAAAAATGGTTGCATTTTTAGTTAATCTCAAAAATGGCTTTATAGATATTGATTAAAATATCGTATATTAAAGTTATTCATAACACAAATAAAATGTATATTTTGAATTTATGGGAATAGCCTCAGAAGAAAACTTTATTCTGGTTGATTTTTGCAGAATTTTGCATTACGGTTAAACTGTGAGAGATAGAAAAAAACTTACTGCACAAAAAATGTAGACGTCGTTAAAAGAAACAACTCACGATCAACTCTACAACAAAATGGAATGACATACATCAGAAATAAAATGTATATCTTGAATTTTCTGGGAATAGCTTCTGTAAACAAACTCCTCCTTTCAAAAGATAATTCTTTCATCTATATAATGCTAATGAGATAAGTATCAGCAGATTTTATCTTATTACACGATTCCTTGTAAGTACGAGTGCCATTTAAAAAAAATCTGATCTGTTCCATTCACATGACTTTCTCTACATCTCTGCAACAAATTATTCTATTTACTTCATCTAATCGAGAAGAAATTAGCAGAAATAGTCTTATTGCTTGCTTCCTTGTTAGTAGAAGCGAAAAAAGGAAGTACCATAGGTTCAAGTGATAGTCAAAAGGTGGTTGCTATGTGACTAAAGTTCCTTTGTTTGTATGGTCAGGGGTTGACAAATTCCTGTATAAGATTCCGGTGAAACCTCGGTATCCAATTTTTGGGTGGAATACAATGCACATATGCGGCTAGAGAAAGTAGAAAAGTTCTTTGGCGGTAGAAAAACTGGTACCACGTGACAATGTCTTGACAGAATGGGGATTACGTTCACAAATAGAGAAAGATAATATAGCTTTGTAAATAAAGTTTTGTGTTAATACCTTTCGTTATTATTTAGTTATGTCATATCGGTCGTTAAATTCCGGATGGTCCTCTTACAAGGGAAACCAGGAGATAGACAAGGCTAAAATAATAGTCAAATGAAAACTATTCTGCATAAAAATAAAAAAAAAAAAAAAAAATTGTGGTGTCTTCCATTCACATGACTTTCTCTACATTTCTGTAACAAATTATTGTTTAAAAGCTTATGCTTCTATTTACTTCATGTTAATAAAAAAAATAAATAAATAACAGATATATAGTCTTCTTACTTGCTTCGCTGTATGCAGAAGCGACATTCGGGAGTATCAGGTGATAGTCAAAAGCTGGTTGTTATGTGACTGAAGTTCCTTTGTTTGTATGGACAGGAGCTGACAAATTTCTGTATGAGAAAAGTGTAAGGTTTTTAAAGGTGAAACCAAAAACAAGGATCAACTCTAATACTATCAGCTCTCCACGAAAAAAATGTATACGACATAACTTGTATGTTTAAACGTGCACTACGTTTTTGTGTGGTAAGTTTCTGTCCATCTCTTATAGTTTAGCAGTTATACAAAATTCAGTAAAATCTATCCAGAATAAAGTAGTCTTCACAGGCTATTCCCAGAAAAGTCAAGATATACATTTTATTCGTCAGATAATATCTTTAATACACGATATTTTAATCAAAATCGTATTTTGGAGAAAATTAAAATTTTCGAAAAAAGTTTCATGTAAAGGGTATTTTGAGGTGGGGAGACTTTTCTCAAAATCTTCGTGTCGCATCCAACTTAAATTCCAAGTTTTGTATTTTACCAACGTTTTATTTTTGAGTTATCGTGTTCACAGACACACACGGACCTTTGACTGAAAATGCTAATATTTTTGGTTCTTGGTTCAAAATATTTTCGATGAAATCTCGACATATAGTTTTGGAACGGAATATGCCCCTTTTCAACCTACTATGTTCATACACTACATAGTGCACGTAGAGAAAGAAAAAATATAAAGTTCCATTTCAAAGTCTGATTGAGAAACGATATGCTTTTATAAAATGACATTCATGGAATTAATAATCACTTGAACTAGAGAATAACTGCAAGCTATTATATATTTTAATATTGCAAAATAATATGCACTAGAATTTTATTTATATCATTCATAGACTATAGCGCTTATTACAACCTACTTTTAAATCCGAATGAAAACATATCTATCCATTCCATATCACAACCCATTTTGCGAAAACATGAACTTTTGAAATGTAATGAAAAATCGAATTATTCGATAGTAATTTTTCACAATTGAAAACATTCGATAGTGCCCATCACTAATACTAACTTTAAGAGTGCAACTATATTTCAGATTAACTACATTATCTACAGTAGGTTGTTCCAACTCCACTCGCCTGAGTCAGCCACAAAGCTCGGAATAGTGTTAGAGAAGAAGCGTTATAGTCGATGCTATGACTGCACAAAGTCATATCACAATGCTTGATACAGTAAGTCGATTTAGCCGTAACAAAACCTTGCCCTCAATACCCAGCTGTATTGCATATTGCAGGAATGGCCTGATCTAGATATTACTCATACTAATTCCTAACCAATTTTACATAAGTATTTTGGAAACGATCTCGAATATTTAATTTTGAAGGATGTGTTGTACAACAGAAAACAGGAATACAGTTTCTGCATATCCTGAACGTAAATGCCTGGAAGCCTGTCAGATAAAGTTGTTGCCAAGGAAAGTTACCGTGCAGGAATCTTGCAAGACGGTCCTCAACTGTCCCTTTGCCCTGGAGCATACAGCGGACACATTAACAAGAAAACCGACCGGCGTGGTACAGCGTTGGTCGCTAATGGAATACTGAGGGAAAAGATTTCAATTTAAACCTTACATATTTCTCATTTACCTCTATAATATTACATTTACTCCTGATAACCCATTAATGATATTTACAATAATTTAACACCAGTTCTGCACATTATTCAAATAAAACTTTATTTCCAGTTAATATATCTAATGAGTTCCATTCATATTACTTGATCTAGCTGTTTCGCAAACAAATATTTTATTCAAAAGATTAATCTGTTATCTACATCATGCTAATCCATATAAACATAAGCAGAACTAATCTTATTACTAGCTCCTAAGTACAAGGGAAATAAAAAAAAATCACAGGCTAAAGCGATAGTCAAGTCCCTTGAAAATCGTCGCTATGTGATACAATTGAATTTTCATTCTCTTTTCTTGCCAGGAGTAAACTAACGAAACGAAAAGAAAGATGTGTTCACGTTGGAGAACAACATTGATACCATTAAACCGACATATCTCAAAAGCGAAAGCGACTAACTCTACAAAAAATGTATAAACCATTAATTCTGTGTTTTAATGAAATCTACATTTTTGTGTAATAAGTTTTCTCTATTTCTTATGGTTTACCAGTTATACAAAAGTCATCCAAATGAAAAGGTCTACAGAGGTCATTTTCAGAAAATTCAAGATATAGTTTTAGTTTGTCATAAAACATCTTAATTATACGGTATTTAATCAAAATCGTTAGAGCCTTTTTTGAGAAAATCAATATTTTCTTAAAATGTTCCATGTAAAGCGTAGATCGAGGTGGGGGATTTTCTTTTAAATCTTCGTGTCGCATCCTTGGAAGTACTTAACTTAAATACCAAATTTGGTATATAACGAACTTTTCATTCTTGAGCTATGTTGCCCAACAACACACACACACACACACACACACACACACACACACACACACACACACATGTTTCTAAAAATTCTTTGTTTGGATTCAGGGTGTCCTAAAACATATTTCCGGTGAAAACTCGCTATCGATTTTTTCGGTACATTACAATACCTACTCTATGCACTATGTAGGCGTATGAGCTAGTGAAAATCTGGGAGATGTACCTTTTGGTGCTGGGCTGTGCAGCGACGACTGGCCCTCTCTCCGGCGTTGCAATGCTGGAATCGATTCTCGACGCTCCTCGGCTATTTGTGGTGTCAGCGACGAGAAATTGAGAACTCTTTATGTCTAGCTCAGGTATTGAGTGTCAGTGATCTCAAGCAGATGGTACGGGAAATTAACTTAAAATAAGCGTCGGCAATTTTCGTTCAGTCGAAGGTTTATTTCCTTTCACAAGCGTTCCCGAGAAAGTTCCTGGCGCGATCGTGTTCCGATAATTTCCCTTGGACAAAGGCGTAAGGCGCACAAAGGTAAATAGAATTCACGCGGCGACGAGTGCAACTGTTACACGCATAATAATTGTAGACGCTTTAACTTTCTGCCGTGGCTTCCTTGTTTCCAGCGTGGCAGGTTACGCGTGACATTACGTTTCAACTGCGTGAATCACTGTAATAACTTAACAATACTGCCGCGGATTCTTGTTTCGAGCGTCAAAGATTTCGCGTGGAGTTACATTCAACTACCTGCATCACAATAATAACTCTGTTAAGGTGCACGTATTCTTGATTTGGTCGTCACAGGTTCCTCGTGGAGTCACATTCCGATTGCCTGAAAATTAGGGCGAATACTTTACATTTATAGTAAATTCTACCCTCGCGCAAAACTCTGAACTTGTAATTTCATTGACCCATTTTTGGCGCCGAAAGTAGCTTGGGGTGCGCTTCTGCCGTGACGTGATTAGTTCTAATTGGTCAAAGCGTCTTTCACGTGATTCTTGACCTAAATTTCCTCGTGGTTCCCCTGTTTATATGTCACCTCCACTTTCTCTTTTTGAGACGTGACTGCATAATAGCGTCATTCACCTCTTGCAATATACAAAGAAATGGCTTAAACTTCTCGCTTAAGAACTCTCGGGTTGAAGTTAGAAACACTTTCCAGGAACAATCTCTCTGAACCCCAATATACAATAAATACATATCTTACTTAGTAATTAACCTAAACAATTTAATCAATTAAAAATATAGGCTATGCACATAGTACGTACAAAGAAAGTAAAAAAGCTTTAAATAATTTAATATGAACGTAGTAATTAATTTGAACGTATTTACGACGTTTATTTTATAAAATGTATATAAACTGTATGCTATTATAATGCATTTGTCGAGCAAGATAACTAAAACTCGTATTTATATAACGATGGTCAACCATTCTAATTTATTTTCCTTTTTGGTTAGCTGAATGCTGGCAACCGTCTTTATATACAGTCAGGATTAAATTTTGGGAATGTGTTTTTTGTTAGTACACGTAAATATAGGTAGAAGAGTATTGTATTCCACTCAGACATTTGATTCCTACTGAGACTACACTAGAAATACATGTTTTGAGGACCTGCAAATTCAAAAGAAACTGTGTAATCTCCTGGCCATGTATAGAAACGGATTTCAACCACATGGCAATCAGGTTTTAAAAGATTTTACTGTCGTTTAAGCCTGCTGTATTCCTTTATTTCTCTCCTACTTACAAGGAAGCAAAGAGTTAAGGCAATTTCTGCTAATGTTTATCTTTGTTATCATAAAGTGGATTTCTATTCACCTCTTCTAATATCTTCTTCTGAATAAGCAATTTAGCAAAAGTTTGTTACAGCAATGTACAGAAAGTCGTGTGAATTTAGCACATCAGATTTTTTCCTTTATAAGTAAGTTAGGAAGTTTAAAATTACTTTTGTTTCAGCCGTTTGGGTGCTAATGTGTGAATCTTATTAAAAATTCCAAAATGGGATATAAAGACCTAAAACTCATGTATCAATGTTTTCTTCCATTCATTTTAATTGCAATTTTTGATTAACAATAAGCTAATTTTTCTTTTGAGTGTGCATGTGGGGTTAGCCAATTTTTACCTTGGTATAGAAAATGCGTGAACGAAATGCACTCCAATGACATCTTGCGATATTGAAAGATCTTTTTCTGCCTAGAGGAATATATTTAAAAACAACAGAGCATTTGGAAATGTGGATGGTTGTATACAACAGTGCTGAAATGTGAGCTTTGTTTTATATGAGTGCTATATATTAAAAATTCATGCTGAATTTTTAGTTAAAATGTTCTAGCACGATTATACTATGCAACAAATTGCCTTAAATTACAGTACATATTAATAGCATGCCTCCGTGAAGTAAAATAGTTTTCATATTTTTACTTCCCCTATACGCACTATGTACACAGTGTATAGAGAAGGTATTGCACTCCACCCAAAAATTCGATACCGAGATTTCACGGGAAATATATGCTTTAAGGTTCCCTTTATCTAAAAAAAGCATTTTCAGAAAAAGGTTCGTGTGTGTGTCCATGTGTCTGTGAACACGATAACTCAAAAACGAAAAGTAGGTAAAATACCGAACTTGGTATTTAAGTTTAGTATCTTCCAGGGATACGACACGGAGATTTTGAGAAAAATCTCTCCCCAACTACCCTTTACATGGAACTTTTTTCGAAAATTTTGATTTTCTCAAAAATGGCTCCAACGATTTTGATTAAAATTTCGTATATCATATTCGATATTTACGTGACAAATAAAATGTATATCTTGAATTTTCTGGGAATAGCCTCTGAAGAGTAGTTTATTCTGGATGAATTTTACTGAATTTTGCATAACTGCTGAACCGTAAGAGATGGACAAAAACTTACTTCACAAACAAATGTAGAGCACGTTAAAACACACAAATTATGTTATATACTTTTTTTCGTGGAGTTCGTCGTTTTTGAGAATTCATTATTTTTGGTTTCTGCTAGAAAAACTTTTACATTTCTCATACAGGAATTTGTCAACTGCTGTCCATACAAACAAAGGAACTTCAGTGACAAAGCAACCACCTTTTGATTATCACTTTAACCTATGGTACTCCTTTATTTCGCTTCTACTTACAAGGGAGCAAGTAATATGGCTAATTCAGCTAAATTTTTACTGATTAGCATGAAGTAAATAGAAGTATAAGCTTTTTAAGAATAATTTGTTGCAGGGTTGTAGAGATTTTTATCTGTGTTATGTTACAAAAGGCGTTTGTTATATAGGTAGGAAAATTGTTTTAAACCTAAAACAGGATAGGTACATTGTTAAAAAGCTAGGAAAATAGTTTAAAAACATAAAGAGGTTAATAGAAGAAAGCAGGATTTGTTTTTGCAACCTAAATGTCCTAGGAGTAATAAAATATATACGCACTTATTTGTAATAAAAGTGGAGACCACGTACACACATCTACAGATTCTGTTATAACACATTTCGTTTTTAATCCTTTGCCCAGCGTGGTTTGTTTAAATACCATCCTTTTCCTGGCAGGCTATTTAAATGTTAAATCATTTAAACAGATGAAATAATATACCTTAGAGGACTGATTGTGCGAATTTCCAAGCATTTTACCGTAATCTTGCTATTAACGAGACATAAGAGTCTGGCAAATGATTGGGTTCGATCCCAAGCGACCGAATGTGAGATTTGTGGTGGACAAAGCGGTGCTGGGGCGGGTTTTCTCCCGCCATTGCATTCCACCGGTGCTCCATCACCATTCATGTATCATGAGTGTCACCGCCTGCGTTAAACACTACAAAAAAAAATATATTGGGAAGTAATTGAGACTCTCGTAAGCTCTTTGGTCAAGCTCTCTCCCACCATTTCTCGCCACAATGTTTGCTTTCTCTCGATGTCACCGGTCGATCTTCACACTTTCATAATAATGCTAACGTTGTGCTGAGAACTACATTTAAACTCCCTGAGTTTGATACCTCGGAATCTTATGGCCACCGTATTACTATACTCCATGACACTCAGATCCACGAAGGAATTTAGATAGTTTTTATATCTAAAGTTTACAAGAACATTTCCTCGCAACGCCAGTCGCCGTTCCCGAGACAACAGGTAAGGTGTCCACTCTAAATAACTTCATATAATCATTAACCTCTTTGTAAACTAATGTAGGTAAATAAACATAGTTATCGCCCAAGAATACCTCTCTCGTAAGTGTCAATTTCAGGTGGGAGTTACCTTTCACATTGCGGATGCTGTGCGGATGCTGTGACATATTTGTTGCAGCCGCTGATTTTAAGTTCTCCCCCCCCCCCCTGTTGCCAACGCGAAATATTTGGTGGAGTTGCCGATCTCACTGACAGTAGCACTAAATTTTCTGTCTGTTGCTTCCTCTCATTTCCCTTCGCTTTTCAGAATCAAAATTAGTACAAATAAAACACTAATTATTTTATTAAACATAATATCTGGTTTAATGCGAACAGTAATATTATTTCATATACAATTTCTTTCTTTATAACTTGTAGAGCCATGCGCATTAAACGATTGTAAGAACAATTGTACATACAAGGGGCGTTCAATAAGTCCTTAGAAATGCAGAAAAAAATCATTTTTGGTATATTTTTTAATTTTTCAATATAATCTCATTTTAGCTCGATACACTTTTTCCAGCGTTTCAACCGTTTTAAGCCTTTCAAAAAGCAGGATTTTAGAAGGTCCTCAAAATAGGCATCTATAGGAGATGACCTGGCCATTAGATGTTAATCTTTTCCGCTGAGCTACTTTTTCAGCTATGGAAATAAAGAAAAAAAGTCACTGGAGGCAAAATCTGGTAAATACGGTTGATGTTGTAGTAATTCGAATCTTAACTATACAATTTTCGCCTTCGAAACTGCGTTTCTTTTCTTGGTTTCTACGTTCAACCGGTGCAATAACGATGCATAATATTGTCCGTTTATCGTTCATCTTTTCTGCAAGTAATCAATGTAGTTAATTCCGCATGCATTCCTAAAAGACGAGCTAAAAGCGACCAGCTAAGAAAAAATTGAGACTGACGCCTTAGCCTAGTTTAATCTCTTATTCCTCTTTTATACACAAGAACATATATAATGAAACAAATTCTGGTATCGTTCATCTCGTTAAGTACGAAGTAGATAAAATAATATGACTTACTACTGGTATTGTAGAATGTGCAGAGAAAGCCATGCGAACGTAACATATCATTTCTTTAAACATGTATTTGATTATTTTTTAAAACTCATAAAATTTGTATTTACGTAGTTCATCAATTGTTATGCAGAAGTTGAACGAAAATGTTGATAAAAGAATTAAGAAAAACTGGTGTTTCACTTTGGACACCGTACATGAGTTTCGGATGGAAAATATTTCGAAACCGATGAGGACCTCAAAGTAGCAGTGACATCTTGGTTCACATTTATAGCGGTGGAAAAGTATAACATCTGCATCGAAAACCGGTACCACGTGACAATAAATACCTTGATAGCAATGACCATTTCGTTGAAGAATAGAGTAAGGTACTGTAACTTTGTAAATAAGGTTTTGTGTTGATAACTGTTATTGTTTTGTTATACCAAATCGTCTGTAATTTCCTGGATGGCCTTCATATTTTGTGTTCCAAAAGGAAGATGGAAACCAATACAGATAATAGCATCATTTGATTGATATAAAGTTGTAATACCTATACCTCTTGCAAGTAATGAACCCATAATTCATTTTGAAACATGCCTTAGGTTGACTATGAATTGCCTTTCACACTAGAGGTTTAAATTATTGCAATTACCAACCACCGTAATCAATAATATCGGCAGCAGGCTAAAGCTACTTTAATGTTGCTTACGCAAACGCAGTTAAAGACATCAGCCTTGAGGCGATATTTATATATCCTAACCTCAATGTTGCTGAAATCTTGTAAATGTTATTCTGTTTAGTATATTCGACGTTCTGATGTTTCGTTCTTGTTGCATTCCGAGGTTGAAATCACTGGATGCAATATTATTATTCCTTGTGCTTTCCTTGAGTATAAGTGTTATGATTTTCTCTTTTGTTTGTAGTATCGTGTCACTTGTTGATTTTCTTGGTTGTGGAGCCAAAGCAAAAGGCCACTCGGAGGTCACTAGCAGTCGAGTGTGGTCAACGGCGAATCAGATACTACGCGTATATTTAAGTTTTCGCGTTGAGTCCTAAACGCGTAAATACTTGTAGCGGGATTGCTGATTAATTTGCTCTCATTGTAGTGATTATTCCGAAGAATTAGAAAGATTTCCGTTGGAACTTATAAAGAGTTTGATTCGCGAGAGATAGAATTTTCGCGTTCAAGAAGAAAAGCACTGAATAGCATCAGTTGATCGTAATTTCGTGTACGTAGGAATAAACCGCAATTTTACAAAGAGAGTCCGAGCAATGGATTATTTTAGAAATCATCAACCCACATCAGTAGCCTGGATCTGAAGCTACCAATAAGCCCAGAAGAACTCCCTAAGATAAGAGTCGATTGTCGCCGATTTTATTGCTTCAGCCTAAAGCAGATAAAGGTATTTGAAGGGTGATGACGACGCCAAAAATTAAATTGTTGCATACAGAGACATGAAAGAAGTACTTCAATGTGAAATCACATCATGCCACTTCTAAAACAAGTAGTTAGTGCATTCTGGATCAAAACCTCGCTTACAATGCTCTCTACTCCTGTAATCCAAATTTTCGGACTAATTGATTCTTCCAACGAGATAGATACAGCGGCTCGACCTCTTTTCATTGCTTCGAGAATATTCGGACATGCTACTTCAAAAAATCACAGTTTTCGCCGTTGTGCATTAGCCATAATGTGGGGACTTGTATCTCTGTCACACGCTGTGTTGTATTTGATCATTGTGCTGGGGAATATCCGTCAGGTGGCTGTGACAGTGACTGGTGTGTTGTTCGCTATATCCAAGTTTTTCTCTGTCATTACTGTTCTTGTGACCTGGGCTTGGAGAAAGCCACAACTTGTTGAACAATTCCTGGCCGAAATTCACACATTCGACAGAGCTTTCATGCCTTTAACAAGAGGAAGAGACGTGTATAATGACGCAAAGACCATCGTTAAAGTTATTTTGCTTTTTTCCTTTGCTAACACAATATCATTGTTCTTTTGCTATGCCACATTAACAGAAATGCACCATACGACCATATTTTACGCTCATTATGCACTGTCCTGTTTAACCTTTCTTATAATAACACTAATTGCATTGCATTTGTTACTGGCAACACTAACCATTTGGCACAAGTATCGATTTCTAAACAGTATCCTTGACCCAGTATCATTGGAATTTAATCATGTGTCTGTTCGGGTACACGTTAAACAACTGAAGGAGGTATATGGTCACTTATATGAAGCTGGTGTACTCATAAATTCATATTTCGACCTGCCAGCATTAACAGTTACATTCTGGTTATTTGTTGACATCATAGATACTTTTGCTGGTATTCTGTCTCAGATACGACGGAATGAAGTGGCTTATATAATGGTTCTGGTGTGGTACAACGTTACATTATTTGCTTTGCTTTTTACTATGAATATTGGTTGTCACCTAGCGACAATAGAATCTGAGAGATCTGGAATCGTGATTAAAAAGCTTCAGACGCGCTGGCGTGTAGAAGCTCAAATCTACTGGGAGCTGATGGAGCTCTATACTCTGACAAAAGTGCTGCGATTTCGCTTCAGTGTTTTCGGTATTTTTGAAATGAATTTAAATTACTTTTTTAATATCATGGGAATTACATGGACTTACCTATTTGTATTAATACAACTATAAGTGTGTATTTTCAGCACATCAGCACATTTGTGATTTAGAACATAA
This sequence comes from Hymenopus coronatus, assembly GCA_030762935.1. Taxonomy (NCBI): domain Eukaryota; kingdom Metazoa; phylum Arthropoda; class Insecta; order Mantodea; family Hymenopodidae; genus Hymenopus; species Hymenopus coronatus. The sequence continues at coordinate 105,918,423 of CM060886.1, read as the reverse complement.
AGAAAGATGTCCAGCTCATTCATACGCACATCTAAGTGATAACATTACATAAAAATGAATAATGACCAAAGCTGCGTTTTAGTTCCCTTCTGAACAACAAGTTTGATGCTTTAAACAGAATACGCTTCAGAATAGTGGAGTTTCAGACTTCACTACGACCCATAACCTCTCAATCATCTATAAATTAAAATACAAGGATAGACAGATAAATAAATGCAAGGTCATATGCATAATAATTTATTGTAATATTACCCTCAATTACTAATTATAAATCGATATAGCAGTGAGTCAAAATATAAAGGAAACGAAGCAAATTCATGATTGAATCTATGAAGATGGATAAAATAAGTGACAAGAAATAGCACAAATAAAGTCGGGAGATCCATAGTGACCAACTGACAGCCAGCGCACTGCCAATAGATTCATGCTACGTAGGCAATGATGTCACCCTTGTTACAAGATGTAACAAATATTCCGCGATGCATTTTCAGTTGGCGCGAGCATCTGCTTGCACTGCGCTGTATTGCTTTGCTACATATAACGTGTTGCAATGTACTGTTGTAATGTGTGCTAGTATTTTTAGTTTGTCCTGCTGCAGCCGTTGACGGGACGAAGTGGCAACAGTGTGAGGGAACGGACGCGAGGTAAGGCAACCGTCAGGGATCACTATGGATCACTCGGACTTCAGGTTACGTCTTCTGCTGAGTATATATGAATAGTTTGAAGAAGTTCAAAGACATGCTAGAAGAAAAGTTAGTACTCGCTATCAACTTTAATCAACAAACTTACGCAAGCGGGTTCCGTAGTGAAAATGCTGTGAAGAATCCAGTTTATCGGAAAAATCATGTCGTAACAGTGTCTTGTATATCTCAGGGTTTGGTTGTCAACTCTGAGCAGACCTTGCAACTGTTGTTCTACAAATAAAATAAGTGTTGATGTTAAGAGAGTTGAGAAAAATAAGAAAAAAATTTATACAAGTTGAATTTAGTAATGACTGTAAGTGGTTCTCTAGTATTGTGTATAATAATTGTAAGGAATTGAATGTTAATATTCCTGAGAAAAGAAATCTTAGATTTGATCCTCCTCATTTCTCTATGGAGTCAATAGTGCTCTTGTGAAGGAAGAAATATTGTATAAAGTAACAGAACCAGTTATCAAACAACGCCTGGAAAAGTCCTCTCAGAGTATGCATATAAGATATACTTCGTGAATATAATATGTGCTCACTCGGAAAGCAATAATTTCGTTTCTCATTTTGTTGCTATTTCTGCAAACAGCTGTGCTGTACCATTCGACGATAAAGTTTCAAAAAGTACAGCTAATGTTCTGCCAACAAATAGTGACTTTACTGCTTCTAGAAAACGTCCCCAAGTGACTGGGTAGAGGTAGTGAATCAAAAGAAGCAATACATACCCAAAAATAAAGTCGATTCATAAACCGGTGTAGTGTGGAACAAGTGCTGCTAACAGTATTAAAGTAGTGCAGAGAACAAGAGCTGTGTTCGTAAGTACTGGCACCGAATGTTACGTTTGATGAAATGGCACAGCATTTAGGTGGTTTAATTTGAAACCAAAATCACCAAATTAAAGATAAGTAAGACGTATTTAAGTGGACGAAAAACTGTTAGACGAAATGTTTAACTCATAATATTGGCCAGCAGGATGCTTTATTCCTCAGTTTTACGATTAACCCAGTTTCTGAATTTTTAAAAAATAAGATTACATCTCTTTTCTTGTAAACAAACTAGATGTACACACACTGTCATTTGTGAAAATTGCAACACGAAGAAAGAATTTCCCGAGTAACTCCAAACTTGGTGGAAGTATAGAAGAGTGTGCAAGCAATAAGTGGTTGGGTTTGCAGAGAGATGGGCTACACGTAGATCGAGCAGAGTGCAGCCGAGTCGGTCCGACAAGGTCAGTGTTGCCCAAGTGTGGACATTGCAGAACTGTAAAACAAGGTGGAAACAATAAAGTGAGTATAAATATGTCTCGTTGACGTCAAAGAGAACCATTTCAGCATGTGAGTGACTTCGAACGGGGCAGAATGATCGCTCTCGTACATTTTGGCTCGTACAGGACATGCTGCCGCAGCAGTGATGCGCGTGTGGAAGCAGTAGATAGATGAAGATCGTACGTAGCGAAGACAGTATGGACCACGAATGATGACCACAACTCGAGATGACTGCCAACTTGTCCGCGTGGCCATAATGGACCGTACAGTTTTGTCCACAGTGTTGGCTGACGCTAGAGCACTGCAACAGGTGTGAACTTGTCTACATCAACGGTTCATCGCCGTCTGCTGCAGGTTGGACTGGTTGCACACATGCCATTACCTTTCATTGTCCAGAAACCACAAGCTCCTCCGACTACAATGGGCACGTAAACACCGTCACTGAGATGCTAAGTGGTAAAATATAGTTTTTTCGGACGAGTGCCGCTTCAACGTGTCTTACAGCGATGTCCGCATACATGTCCGGTGGTACCGTGGTGAGTGTATCCTGGAGGGTTGCACTGTTGAGCGGCATAGGGACAAATACCGGGTGTGATGATTTGAGGCGCCATTGGTTACAACAATCGATCTCATCTTCTACGAATTGAGGACAGTTTGAACAGCAACCGGTACTTACAGTTGGATATAGAGTCTGAGGAACTCCCCCTGCTTTAGGCATCTCCACAAGTCGCATGTCAGCAGGACAGGGCCCGGCTAAATATTGTGAGGAATGTAGAAGCCTTCTTGGAAAATAGACGGGTACCGTTGTTTCCCTGGCCTGCATGTTCTCGTGACATGTCGCCTATCGAACATGTCTGACATATGGTTGGTCGGTACCTCGTGCGTCACAGTCCGACAGTAATCAGTGTCACGGACTTGTGGGCTTGAGTATAAACTGCGTGGAGGGAAATCCCTCAGGAACTTATTCAGAACGTTTTTGATTCAATGCCATGGCATATAGAAGCTCTAATTTCAGCGCATGGAGGCCACACCAAACGTGGGCTCTAAGGTCACGTATAGTTTTGTAAAGTTTATCATATTTTACTTGTCACGTACCTAATCTGTGGTATTAAATTCATTGCATTAATGAGTTAACTTCTTGATGTGGCAATTTTCACAAACGGCAGTGTATATTATTCATTACTGAACACTGGTAGTGTTATGATGAGCTAATTATATTGAAAATTCCTGATTTTTAATTGGTCGCTGTTATTGTAGGCCGTTTAGTGAAATACACGGAGGCTCTGCTATATTTGCACATGGTGCCATTGTGACTAGTAAGGGAGCTGACGTGTAAAGATTGTCAGACAACAAGTGTTTGAAGATGCTCGTCGTACAATATCAACAATAATCTTATCTGTATTAATTTTATAGAGCACCAAACAAAAAAAAAAAAAAAACGAAAAAAAAAAAAAGAAATTAATAATTTTTAACATGCCCTAGTGACCTCTTTAGTAAGTCACTCTTTTGTAAAGCCTGTGCTATGCCCACAATTTTCTCAGATCACGACGCTATACATCTTGTTGAAGTTGACCGACTTAGATGTAAATGATGGTAAACGTAATAATGTAAACTTAAGTGATCGAAATGGCTGCTATTTTACTTTTTTATTAAGTCAAGTGTGTTGGGATTACTTATATAGCATCACTGATTTAAATGACAATGTCAAACTTTCTGTGTTTGTTGATACGCGGGCCATACAGAACCTTACTCTATTTCTCAAAGTAATCATCATGGCTCTCAAGGTGTTTATTGTCACGCAGTACCAGCTTTTCAGTGCTGATGTTATACTCCTCTACCGCCAAAGATCTGAGCCAAGATATGATGCCACTTTGAGGTTGTTTTTTTTTTGGAAGAAAACTCTTTTGTAGCATTAGATACATTGCAGTTGAGCTAACTAGACACACAGAACAGCATGTAACATGTGATTGGGGTACCATCCAGCGATGGGTCCAAAGAAACAGTACACTAAAACTAAAGAAAGCAGCACAGAACATAATAAGAGAGCTAAACGTTCAGTCCAGATCGGAGTGCCAGCAGCGCTTCAGTCTTCGTCGTTGAGGTTCAGGAGGAATATAAATGGCGAAGAAGAGGATTGCTGTGGCGCAAAAAGGATCGATGGAGCTTCTTGTAGCTGATGCGGAGGACGCACATTACCTCCGGCAGTCAGCGTGCAGAGTTGAGTTGCGCACGTACCATGGAGTGCCAGTCATAAGGCGGAGAAAACGGTTCTGTGTACGCTAGAGCTTGATGGTCTGCGATGGAGCGGCAGAACCCTATATGGCACATCTATATTGCCACATGGGGGGAATTAAGGCGGTGTAGACAAGACGCTTGTACCGCTAAGGCAATGGCGAGGAACCGGACAGAAAATGTTGGACGTCGCAGATGCTATGACGAATCCTCTGCACTAGACTGGAGAGATGGGGACCCCAAGTAAGCCGGCTGCCCAAGATAAGGCCGAGGTACCTTATAGAAGTCGCGGTGGGTATCTCCGTCCTATTGAGAGAAATGGAATGAGGCGTCACGTTCTTTTTGTAGGTGAACTGCACAACACGGCATTTATGAGCGTTCATAGTCACCCTTCAACGTTGGTATCAGGAGCGAATTTGGTTACAGAAGTTCTGAAGGCGGCTTGCCGCCGTAGCACAAGCACCCACACATAGCGCCGCCACACTGTCGGCATAGTGAGCAATGGTGAGTTGCTGATGACTAGGAAAGTCGAATGTATAAGCCAGGTATAATAAGGGGCCCAATACAGTCTCTTGCGGCACACCAGAGGATATGGGAAGGGCGTTGGAAAATGTACGATCATGTTTAACAGAGAAGGTGCGATTTCGCAAATAAAACTGTATGAGACGGAAATAAGTGTCCGAGACTTTGAGCTTTAGAAGTTTTTCATCCAAAAAGACATGTATGGTGTCCAAAGTGAAACACCGGATTTTCTAAACTCTTTTATCAAAATTTACTTTCAACTCCTTCATAACAATCGATGATGATCTGGTGTCTTTGTCGTGCAAACTGGTTCTTCTTTGATTACTCTAAATTATGCGTCATTTCCTAACCCAAGACTCGTTCATTGCAACCAGGTTTTGACTATCACTTTAACCTATGGTACTCCTTATTTCCCCTCTACTTACAAGGAAGCAAGTAATAAGACTATTTCTGCGCTATCTGTGTATAACATTCGATTTACCGAACATTTTGTGCAATCATAAATAACGAATAAGTCCTTTGGTGGAAGAAAAGTATAACATTCGCATTGAAAAACTGGTACCACGGACAAAATGAGAGAATGGGGATCACGTTGAGAAACAGAGTAAATTACTGTAACCTTGTAAATAAAGTTTTGTGTTGATATCTTTCGTTATTATTTCGTTATACCAAATCGTCTGTTACTTTCTGGATGACCCTCGTATATAATTGATGTGGTTTCAGCTTAATTTATTTCAAAACAAAACACTATAGAGGACTATATCATAAAAGTTGGTATAATGGAGCACTCCATAATCCTCAAATTGAATGTTTGAAATATTGTAATTTCTATGTACATCATTGTATTTCTGAAATTAAGGTAAGAAAGTGTGTGAGAAATTTTTCAAGCTTAATTAATACTTTTCAAATTAAAACAAAAGCTACTTGATCAGTCATTAACATTATAGTAAATTATAATTTAAAATTATCATCTCTAGAGTTAGATCCTGAAGCTTGTAATCCCAATTTCATCGACAAAATCAAAGAACTTGCGAGGAGCATACCTAAGTAAACCTGGAAAATATATCCTAAGCTGATAACACATGGAACATTTTTCGAAAATTTTGATTTTCTAAAAACTGGCTGTAACGATTTTGATTAAAATATCGTATATTAAAGATATTCACCTGACAAATAAAATGTATATTTTGAATTTTCTGGGAATAGCTTCTGAAGGCTATATTCTGGGCCAACTTTACGGAATTTTGCATAACTGCTAAACCGTAAGAGATGGACAAAAACTTACCACATAAAAAATATAGAGCACCTTGAAACACACAATTTATTATATACATTTTTTTCGTGGAGTTGATTGCTTTTGAAATACTCCTTGTTTTTGGTTTCAGCTATAAAAACTTATACTTTTCTCATACAGGACTTTGTGAACCCGTGTCCATACAAACAAAGGAACTTCAGTCGCAGAGCAACCAGCTTTTGACTATCACTTTAACCTATAGTACCCCCTTTTTTCGCTTCTACTAACAAAGAAGCAAGTAATAAGACTATTTCTGTTAATTTTTGCTCCATTAGATGAAGTAAATAGAATAATTTGCTGCCGTGATATAGAGCACATCAGTTTTTTTAATTTTTGCATTGACTCTGGTCTGTTTTCTGAATGCGTTTAAATGTGCAAAAAATAATTCCAGTGTGTAAGAAAAGTAATAGAGTAGATTATGGAAATTATAGGCCTAAATACCATCGAGTCATTTTTTGAGGCTTTAATCAATAAATACATTTATAAATGCTTAGAAGGTAACTTCTTAATAAATTATAAGGGACCTAGCAATACGAACAAGCTATGCTAATGTTTTTCTTGACTGGCATGATATAGATAGAAGAATAAGCTTTTTAAAAACAATTTCTTACAGAGATGCAGAGAAAGACACTTGAATGGAACACATCAGATTTTTTTTTTTTTTTTTTTTTTTTTTTTTTGCAGTTGATCGTTTCCGAGATATCATTTGTTATTGGTTTCACTTTTTAGAGTACTTGAAATGGAAACTTTTCAACCCCTGGTCACGTAAAGAAACGAATTATAATTCCATAGAAACAGCATTTTAAAAGATATGACTGTCGGTTTAACCTAGTGTATTCCTTTATTTCCCTCCTACTTATAAGGGACTAAATAATATGAACGTTTCTACTGATGTTTATCTTGATTAGCCTGAAGCAGATAGAAGTATAAGCTTATTAAAATAATTTGTCACAGATATGTAGAGAAAGTCATGTGAATTGAGCACATCAGCATTTTAAATATAGCTTGTTGAAGAATAGCATGAGAGTCATGTGAATATAACACCAGTTTTTTACTTTCTCTATACGTACTATAGTGTATAGAGAAGGTATTGTATTGTACCCAAAAATTCGATACCGAGATTTCACCGGAAATACATGTTTTGACACCACCTGTATCCAAAAAAAGCATTTTTAGAAAAATGTCCGTGTGTGTGTCTGTGGGTAGCATAGCTCAAGAACGAAAAGACCGTTAAATACCAAACTTGGTATTGAAATTCAATATTTTCCAAGGATTCGACACAAAGATTTTCAAGAAAATCCTCCTACCCCCAACTACCCTTCACATGGACACATTTTCGAAAATTTTGATTTTCTCAAAAATGGCTATAACGATTTTAATTAAAATATCATATATTAAAGATATATACTTGACAAATAATATAATTATCTTAAATTTTCTGAGAAAAGCCTCTGAAGACTACTTTATTCTGGATGAATTTTACGGAATTTTTTTAACTGGTAAACCTTAAGAGATAACAAAAACTTACCACACAAAAATATAGAGCACATTCAAACACACAATTCATATTATATACATTTTTTTCGTGGAGTTGCTCGTTTTTTAGATATTCCTTGTTTTTTGTTTCAGCCTTAAAAAACTTATACTTTTCTCAGACAGGAATTTATCAACTCCTGTTCATACAAACAAAGGAGGTTCAGTCACATAGCAACCAGCTTTTGCTATCATTTCAACCTATGTTACTCCCCTATTTCGCTTCTACTTACAGGGAAGCAAGTAATAAGACTATTTCTGCTAATTTTTCTTGTCTTCCCCCAATTCTAGCACAACCTGCGGAGAGTTAACGAAATACCGGCTACCTCAGCATGAATCGCCAAGAGCGTACGAAGATGCCGATGCTTTTTGTTGCAGGGAACGCGGAAAGGGGGGAGAGTAATGTGACGTAACAATAGTTACAGCTTGAGGCTCGATTCTATTTGCTTTATTGCGCTGGCTGTGGCAGGTTCCATTGTTATGTAGCAGGGGCCTGTTATATTTAATCCGATTTCCCGGCGACAGACGAGAAGGAACTGTTGAGTGGAGGTTAGGCTATTCAGAGCAGACCTCTGTGATTGGTAACAGACACTCTGAGGTCACTTCCGGCAGAAGATGTTTTTTATGTCACTCTGGCGAATCGTTTACTTCCAGTCTTTCAATATATTAGTCCGTGCTTTTGCATCTCTAAGAATTTAAGACCAGGGGCGGCTCGCCCTTACGTGCTGCAGTACAATACTTTTTTACTTTCCCTACACGTACTATGTACACAGTGTATAGATAAAGTATGGTATTCCACCCCAAATTCGATATCGATATTTCACCGGACATAGGTGTTTTGAAGTCCCCTCAACCTAAATACAGCATTTTAGAAACAGGACCGTTCGTATTTAAGTTCAGTATGTTCCAAGGATGCGACACGAACATTTTCATGAAAATCCTCCCACCCCAAACTACCCTTTACATGGCACTTTTTTCGAAAATGTTGATTTTCTCCAAAATGGCTCAAACGATTTTGATTAAAATATCATGTATTAAGGATATTTACCTGACTAATAAAGTGTATATCTTGACTTTTCTGGGAATATCTTCTAAAGACTACCTTATTCTGGATGAATTTTGCGGAATTTTGCATATCTGCTAAACCGTAGGAGATGTACAAAAACTTACCACACAAAAAATGTAGAGCACGTTAAAACACACAATTTATGTAATATACATTTTTTTCGTGGAGTTGATTGTTTATGAGATATTCCTTGCTTTTCGTTTCAGCTTTAAAAAACATACTTTTCTCATACAGGAATTTGTGAACTCTTATTCATGCAAACAAAGGAACTTCAGTCACATGGCAACCAGCTTTTGACTATCACTTTGACCTATGGTACTCCCTTATTTTGCTCTTACTTACAAGGAAGCAAGTAATAAGACTATTTCTACTAATGTTTCTCAATTAGGATGAAGTAAATAGAAGCCTAAGTTTTTTGACAACAATTTGCTGCAGAGATGTACAGAAAGTCATCTGAATGGAACACGTCAGCTTTTTAGAAAAAGATCCGTGTGTGTCTGTGGACTGCATAGCTCAAAAACTAAAAGGCCGTTAAATACTAAACTTGGTATTTAAGTACAGTATCTTTCAAGGACGTGACACGAAGTTTTTCAAGAAAATTTTCCTACCCCAAACTACCCTTCACATGGAAAAATTTTCGAAAATTTTATTTTTTTCAAAAATGGCTCCAACAATTTTAATTAAAATACCGTATATTTAATATATTTAAATCACAAATAAAATATATTTTTTAAGTTTTCTGGGAGTGGCCTCTGAAGAGCTCTGTATTCTGCTTGAGTTTTGCAAAATTTTGTATAGCCCTTAGACCGTAAGATAAAGACAAGAACTTACTACACAAAAAATTTAAATCTCCCTAAAACACACTATTTCTGTCATACACATTTTTTTCGTGGATTGGATCGTTTTGAGATATTCCTTGTTATAGTTTCAGTTTTAAAATACTTAAAATTTTTCTCAAACGCGAACTTATCAACACCTGGCCATGCAAACAAACTGATTTCAATCCTATAGTAATCACATTTTAAAACATTTGACTGTCAGTTTAGTCTAGTGTTCCTTTCCTGCAATTCATTAATGTTAATTCAGATCTTCTCGGGCTTCTAACCAGGTAAAAACTTGGCTTGATACCAACGCTTCGAAGAAGTGCATCTTCCTCGTCTTCAGGGTGAACTGATGGATTGCGGAGACTGGTATTTATAAGAGCTGGAATGAAGCTAACATCTGATTAATTTTTTCATTAATGTTATTTTACCCGGTCATCAACCAACATGTCCAACTCCAGAAAACGCCTTAATGGCGATTTAGATTCGTAAGTAATTAGTATTCGACTAATACGTATTAACATAGTTATTGCCAACTATTCCGGTCAATTATATTATTATATTGGCAATCAGCTCAACTACAAAAGGGCCAATGGAATTGCCAAGATTAAGCAATTTCAACCAATCGCGGTCATTTGACTGGAGCGATATTGTCGAAACAATTTATCTCAGCTGATGTTCAGTTCTTTGAAATCTTGACACATCTGACGTTCGTATGTTTAATCTCCTGTCTTGGTTATTGGTAACAGGGTAGCCAACCTTCACTTTTAATAACTATCAGTTCCACAATTGCACATTCAATTATTTCAGTTACAATGTTTATTTAAAGTTTTATCCAGTTCATGATGTAATTAGTTCAAAAAAAGAGTGAAAATAAGCATTATTAATTTGTATTTCTTATGTATTAGATAAGTGCAATAACCTCAAATAAAATAACGTTTGTTTCTGTTTCAAGTATTGCTTATTAAAAGCTGAAATAAAATGACTGTGCCCTATTTCTATTGTTGCTATCGATATTCCTACATTGGGTGTAGACACGGACAGCCATATCGGAATTCAGGAGGCTGTGAAGAAAGGGGGAAAATCGGAAAATAGCATGGTTGAATGCGTCATCTATCATTTGAGAACTAATGTATTGCAATCATAACCTGTAAAATCAAGCTTCCTATATATTGTAAATTATTAATAGTCTATCTCGCTGAATTGTCTTATCAAATACAACTCGTGTTTTCATCTCTTAGGACAATTATCGACAAGATGAAAATACTCGTGGTATTATTACTTTCTCTATACGTGCTATGTATATAGTGTATAGAGAAGGTATTGCACTCCACCAATAAATTCGATACCGAGATTTCACCGGAAATATATGTTTTAGGGTCCCCTGTAACCAAAAAAAGCACTTTCTGAAAAAGGTCCGTGTGTGTGTGTGTGTGTGTAAACGCGATAACTCAAAACCGAAAAGTCGGTAAAATAACAAACTTGGTATTTAAGTTTAGTATCTTCCAGGGATGCGACACGAAGAATTTGAGAAAAATCCCCCCAACCCAAACTACCCTTTACATGGAACTTTTTTCGAAAAGTTTGATTTTCTAAAAAAAGGACTCTAACGATTTTGATTAAAATATCGTATATTAAAGATATTTAGGTGGCAAATAAAATGTATATTTTGAAATTTCTGGGAATAGCCTCTGAAGACTACTTTATTCTGGGTCAATTTTACGGAATTTTGCATAACTGCTAAACCGTAAGAGATGGACAAAAACTTACCACACAAAAAATGTAGAGCACCTTAAAACACACAATTTATGTTATATACATTTTTTCGTGCAGTTGACTATTTTACAGATATTCCTTCTTTTTTTTCAGCTATAAAGACTTATACTTTTCTCATACAGGATGTTGTGAACTCGTGTCCATACAAACAAAGGAACTTCAGTCGCGGAGCAACCAGCTTTTGACTATCACTTTAACCTATGGTACCCCCTTATTTCGCTTTTACTAACAAGCAAGCAAGCAATAAGACTATTTCTGCTAATTTTTGTTCCATTATATGAAGTAAATGGAATAATTTGTTGCAGTGATATAGAGAAAATCATGTGAATGAAACACATCAGATTTTTTTTTTTTTTGATAAAACAATAACTGTAATATTTGTTTTACCACGGTGATTTCTTATTAACTTGGCACACCTGCAACGCAGTTCCTCTTTAAGTTTTCCGAGGACAAGGTGAAGCTGGTTCTTGAGGAGACATTAAAAGTGGGAGTTGATGACGTCAGGGCCTGTATATGCTGTCGTCAGACTTTGTGGATCGCGTGAGTATCACGATATGACCTCTGCCCTTTCAGGTGCTACTACTACAACCAGTGCACGTTGTAGAGAAAACGAGCACCAGGTTAAAATGTGTACACAATTAAATTTGCATCATTTCTGCTTACAGATGGCTCTGGCTTCCTTGGAAATTAATATTTAACGAGACTGAAGACGTCAGTTTATGCATTAAAAATTAAAATATACAATCATGTGATGTTTCAGTTATGAGACTATAATGCATGCTATCTATAAAACGAAAACTAATATATTTATCTATACCATATTATAAAGAGACTAAGTGTGTGTTTTGTTGATAGAGAATATCTCAAAAGCCACTCTTCCATCATTAAAAAGCCAAATTCGTTTGACAGGAAAGGGGCTCTAAACACATTCTAACTTAATTTCATATATTAATAAAACATTTAACCCTTAACCGATATGGTCATTTTCGTAACACTAGTATGGTGGGGTCAAATGGACTCCATTCCCTTTTCGACAGTATTGACATATTTATTATTCAGTATATACTTTAAGATGAATCAGACAAAAAATATTTTATAACCTTCAGCACGCATACAAGAATTTTACCATATATGATTTGCAAAAGTCGAAACAATGTTAAGAATCAGTCACTTTTAGCAGAATTACAGGTTGACTATCGGTACAAAGTTGGAATATCAAATTTAAGAACAAAAGTAATTAATGAACAACGAAATTCTTGTAACAACTAGACAAAACTGCAGCAGATATTTACAAGCAATCCAGTGCAGTCCTACAGTGGGAGCGGAAAGCATGCGAACTAACACGATGACGCAATATGCCTTCACGCATACGTCCCGAAATGCTGTATAGTCTGGTTTACTTCACTAACATGCCGCAAACAGAGGTCAGAAAGTGCCTATTATGAATGTTACTGAATTTGTCACTTATACCGGTTAGAATAAGAAAACATTATGCAATATCAGAAAGGAGGGCAGGCTTGAAGAAGGTGGGACGAACATCACCTCACAAGATTGGTAAACCTCTTGCAAGCAAAGTCAATTTGGAGATATGGACAAGTGTGTCATTAAAAGAAAATATCAGAAGTATTACGAGGTTGAAAAGAAATCACTACACTGCGAAAATTATTGAGCTTTTGAAAGAAGGAAATTAATTTATTTGGATGTAAAGAAACACTCAGGAAAATAGTGAAATTTTAAAAAGTGTAAAGGTAAACAGAGTTCGCTGTGAGAACGCTCTGACGTAGTGGATCAAACAAGATGGGTGATTTCTTGGAGCGCTATTGTGTCAATAATAGCAAATGACGGGAAAACTACGATTCAGAAGGTAAAAAATATTCAAGAAACATATTGAAATAGAGATGCACTAATGGAAGAAGAAATGGAAAGGATAAAATCAATCCAGGATTTGACAGCAATAATGAATCGGGAGAAGAAACGGCCACCGGATTGGAGACCGACACGGTAACTGAGAGAAACATCACCGAATAATGCCAAGCATGCAAGAGAGTGAAAGAGATTGCACTTGAAAATATATTTGATTGCTTATGATATGTATGTCTATATACATATATACGCCTTAACACTCACAGGAGAAATGCCATCATAAACATTCGCTCGCATTTTCCCAAATGGACTGTACAGGAGGATGGGCAAGTCGTTATATGTACAAATGGCGCTCCCCGGTGCAGGACTGCACTCGCCTTGGCCAGCTATTACTCCCTGCCCATTCATTGCATTTTGATGTATTGCAATTTACACCAATATTTTTACTTTCTATATACGTACAATGTCGATAGCAAGTTATATAAATATAATTACTTGTGTAAAGTAAGAAGCAAATTGTAATCAGTTCGATTTGATGTTAAGATATATAAAAATCGATTTCTAATATTATCAGGAATATTAATTTTAACAGTAGCTGTTATTCAATGATGACATAGTATATAGAGAAGGTATTGTATTCCAATCAAAAATTCGTTACCGAGATTTCACCGGGAATATATGTTTTTTGATCCCTTGAATACAAAAAGGCATTTTTAGAAAAATGTCTGTTTTTGTGTGTGTCTGTGGACAGCATAGCTTAAAAACGAAAAGTCCGTTAAATACCAAACTTGATATTTAAGTTTAGTATCTTCCAAGGATACGACACGAAGACTTTAGGAAAATTCCCCCACCCTAACTACCCTTTACATGGAAACATTTTTGAAAATGTTGATTTTCTCAAAATGTCTCCAACGATTTTGATTAAAATACCGTATACTAAAGATTTTTACATGACAAATAAAATTTATATCTTGAATTTACTGGGAATAGCCTCTGAAGATATCTTTACTCTGGATGAATTTTGCATAACTGGTAAACCGCAAGACGTATAAAAAACACGCGTAACAAAAAATGTAGAGCTTATTAAAACACACAATTTATGTTATATTCAACTGTTTGGTGGAGTTGACCGTTTTTTCCCCTGATTTTTTGTTATTGGTCTCAGTGTTACAATACTTCAACTTTTTTTCATACGGGAACTTGTTAACTCCTGTCCATGCAAAGAATCGGATTTCAAACCCATAGCAACCACATTTTAAAACATTTGATTTTAGATTTAGCCAAGTGTATTCCCTTATTTTCCTTCTGCTTTCAAACAACTGATTAGTAATACCGTTTCTCTTAGTATTTATCTGGATTGGCTTGAAGTAAATAGAAGAATGACCTTATTAACAATACTTTGTAACAGAGGTGTAGAGGAAGTCATATAGATGGATCAAGTTTTCTTCAGAAACGTTCTATCACGTGTGTCTGTGAACAAGCATACGTCAATTACAAAATGTTGGACAGATAGTTCTTATATACCGATTTGTAAGTTCCAAATGTACGAGGAATTTTAAGAAAATAGATCCACGTGAAACTACAATTTACGTGTAAAAATTATTGATTTATTTTTTATTTATTTATACTAGGCACCCACACAAAGAATATGGCTATACATCAGCTCATTCCTAATCAAGTTTTCATTATAATCCAGTGGCCGCGCCGTGGCCAAGTGGTTAGGCCACTCGCCTCTCACCTTGGGTTCGATCCCAAGCGACGGCATGTGAGATTTGCGGTGGATAAAACGGCCCTGGGGCGGGTTTTCTCCGGGTTCTCCAGTTTCCCCCGCCATCTTCATTCATGTATCATCAGTGTCACCGCCTGCGGTGCCATAAGTAGTTAAAGCGGGCGTTAAACACTACAAAAAATTATAATCCAGCACATTTATTTTAATCATAAAGTTAATAATAATAATAATAATAATAATAATAATAATAATAATAAAAGTGTACAATAGTTATGCTCAACATTTCTTAAAACAACCCACAATCTTATGTTTCATCTATTTTTTTTTTTTTTTTTTGCTGTCCGCATGCATTTCTTTTTTTACTTTAGCCAAATACTCGCCTACTAGGCTATCTTTCTGTCCATTTTCAGTCATTTACCATTTATGCATTGTTCCTCCAATGCTCTGTCCCTTTACAGTCAAAAAATATAAGTTCCATATTTTCCTTTTCACCACATATTGGGCATCGATTCTGTTGGAGTCTTTTTCTCATACCCTTTAGTCTGTACACACCCGCTCGTACCCAAATAATACTCTCCTTTTGTTCTTTATTTAATTTATCCACATACACTTCTCTTTCCCATGACTTTTTACTTTCTCTACTCGTACTATATACATAGTGCATAGAGAAGGTATTGCACTCCACCAAAAATTGGATACCGAGATTTCACCGGAAATATATGTTTTAGGGTACCCTGTGTCCAAAAAAGTATTTTCAGAAAAAAGATCCGTGTGTGTGTGTATGTGTGAAACGAAAATTCGCTAAAATACCAAACTTGGTATTTAAGTGTGACACGAAGATTTTGAGAAAAATCCCCCCACCCCAAACTACCCCTTACATGGAAAAAAATTCGAAAATCATGATTTTCTAAAAAATGTCTCTAACGATTTTGATTAAAATATCGTGTATTCAAGATGTTTACCTGACAAATAAAATGTATATTTTCAATTTTTGGGGAATAGCCTCTGAAGACCACTTTATTCTGGATGGATTTTACGGGATTTTGCATAACTGCTAAACCGTAAGAGATAGATAAAAACTTACCACACAAAAATGTAGAGCACGTTAAAACACACAATTTTGTTATATATATTTTTTTGCGTGGAGTTGATTGCTTTTTAGATATTCCTTGTTTTCTGTTTCAGCTTTAAAAACTTATACCTTTCTCATACAGGAGTTTCTCAACTCCTGTCCATACAAATAAAGGAACTTCATTCACATAGCAACAAACTGTTGACTATCACTTTAACCTATGGTACTCTCTTATTTCACTTCTACTTACAAGGAAGCAAGTAATAAGACCATTTCTGCTAGTTTTTTCTGATTAGCATGAAGTAAATAGAAGTATACGCTTTTTAAGAATAATTTGTTGCAGAGATATAGAGAATGTCATGTGAATGGTACACATAATTTTTTTTTTATTTTTGCATCTTCAAATTTCTTCTAGCTCCTTTTCAGAAATCATTCATATTGTTTTTCCTCTTTCTCCAAATTTCCCCCAATCCATTATTTTATAAGTTTGTTTGTATTAAATAACTCCACCCATTTTTCATCAAATTCTTTTCTTGATATTCTAAGCATTACCTTAACAAGTTGCTTTCAACTAAATTTAGTATTCTCTATCAATACTTAGGAGCTCTCTCAATAATCACACATTTCCTTCCCACTCATCTCATTTCAATTTGAGCAAATTCCTTTAATGTTGCATTTGGCAGAGCTAACACTTCCCTGCAGAACAGCCTGTGCACAGTATTTACAACTTCCCAACCATTATCTAGTCCCCATATTCCAATACCATATAGCATTTTTTATTCAAATAAAATCTTTTATTAGTTTGGTATTCTCAAAATAATTGACTGATTTTTACTTTCTCTACACATACTATGTACATAGTGTATAGAGAAGGTATTGCAGATTTCACCGGAAATATATGTTTTAGGATCCCCTTTATCCAAAAAAGCATTTTTAGAAAATGGTCCGTGTGTCTGTGAACACGATAACTCAAAAACGAAAAGTCGGTAAAATACCAAACTTGGAATTTAGGTTTCGCATCATCCAGGGATGCGACACGAAGATTTTAAGAAAAATCTCCCCACGCCAAACTACTCTTTACATGGACATTTTTTTTAAAATTTTGAATTTCTTAAAAATGGCTTAAACGATTTTGATTAAAATATCGTATATTAAAGATATTTACCTGACAAATAATATGTATATCTTGTATTTTATGGGAATACCCTCTGAAGACTACTTTATTCTGAATGAATTTTACGAAATTTTACATAACTACTAAACCCTAAGAGCTAGAAAAAAACCTTACCACACAAAAAAATGTAGAGCATGTTAAAACATACAATTCATATTATATACATTTCTTTCGTGGAATTGATCATTGTTTAAATATCCCTTGTTTTTGGTTTCATCTTTAAAAACTTACGCTTTTCTCATACAGGAATTTGTCAACTCTTGTCCATAACACAGTTTAAGATAATCTGTAATTTGAATTTTCTGAGTATAGGCCATGAAATCATCTTTTTTTCTGAAGTTTACTTCATTTTAGCATTTACAGTCTCTTTAAAAGTTGCCTCAACAAGACTCGAAATCATTTTCTGGGAATTAAAGCGCCGAATGGCGTATTTGGTGTCAGGAGTGGGATGCACTTTGAGATAGTGCTATACGTTCGGACTGATCGTTTCTCTTGGGCCTTTAAATGCTGTTAAATAAATAGGCAAGCAAAAAAATAAAAGCTTAAGAGGACGGTAGCAAATGGCCAGGGATGCAAGTGACCCCATGGGAGCCGGCGTGCGTAGGTTGAGAGCAAATGAACTACTCAGGAGCTACGGGATATTGAACCAACGCAAAAAGCTACTGCACTTTGACATGAATCGTGACTTGAGGCAAAAAGGGGTTGCCTTGAGAGCAACGTATTCCCTTTGCTGAGAGCCGCGCAGCCATTACCGTAAGATTCCAATTTTATGTAATGTATGTACTTCCTCAAACAATACCCCAAGACTAATAGCAGTCTTTTTCAATGCAGAAAGGGGATTTGGTAGCCCTGGAGACATCGTGAAGTGGATGTATGTATCCTGACGCACGTTATTTTCTAAAAGGTAGGTCTTTAATTCAACAGAAAACTAACTGACATTTCCAGAGGTGATTTAAACCAGTGGAACTCTAATTACAGGTTTTTTACTTTCTCCAAAAAAGGCATTTTTACTTTTTCTATACGTGCTATGTATATAGTGTAGAGAAGGTATTGTACTCCACCAAAAATTGGATTTCGAGATTTCACCGGAAATATATGTTTTAGGGTCCCCTCTATCCAAAAAAGGTATTTTCAGAAAAAAGGTCCGTGTGTGTCCGTGTGTCTGTGAACACGATAACTCAAAAACAAAAAGTCGGAAAAATATAAAATTTGGTATTTAAATTTAGTATCTTCCAGGGATGCGACACGAAGATTTTGAGAAAAATCCCCTCACCCCAAACTACCTTTTACATGGAACTTTTTTCGAAAATTTTGATTTTCTAAAAAATGGCTATAACGATTTTGATTAAAATATTGTATTTTAAAGATATTTACATGGCAAATAAAATGTATGTTTTGAATTTTCTGGGAATAGCCTCTGAAGACTACTTTATTCTGAGTGAATTTTACGGAATTTTGCATAAGTGCTAAACCGTAAGAAACAGACAAAAACTTACCATACAAAAAATGTAGAGCACATTAAAACAGACAATTTATGTTGTATACATTTTTTTCGTGGAGTTGATCGTTTTTGAGGTATTCCTTGTCTTTGGTTTAAGCTATAAAAACTTATATTTTTCTCATACAGGACTTTGTGAACTCGTGTCCATACAAAGGAACTTCAGTCGCAGAGCAACCAGCTTTTGACTATCACTTTAACCTATGGTACCCCCTTATTTCACTTCTACTAACAAGGAAGCAAGTAATAAGTCTATTTCTGCTAATTTTTGCTCCATAAAATGAAGTAAATAGAATAATTTGTTGCAGTGATATAGAGAAAGTTATGTGAATGGAATACATCAGATTTTTAGAAAAATGTTCCTAAGTGCGCGAGTGTGTGTGTGTGTGTGTGTGTGTGCGTGTATGTGTATGTGTGTGTATGTGTGTGTGTCTGTGGATAGCATAGCTCAAAAACGGAAAATACTGTTAAATACCAAACTGGCTATTTAAGTTCAGTATCTGCTAAGGATGAGGCACGAAATATTTTCACTAAAATCCCCCCACCCTCAACTACCCTTTACATGGAAAAAAATTCGAAAACTTTGATTTTCCCAAAAAATGGCTCTAACGATTTTGATTAAAACCTCTAATATTTAAGATACTTACATGACAAATAAAATTCACATCTTCAATTTTCTGGGAATATCCTCTGAATATATGTTTATTCTGGAGGAATTTTGCGGAATTTTGCATAACTGGTAAACCGCAAAAGATAGACAAAAACTTACCACACAAAAAAATGTAAAGCTCGTTAAAACACACAATCTATGTTGTATACATTTTTTTCGTGCAGTTGATCGTTTTTGAGATATTCCCTGTGTATTTCAGCTTTAAAAGTTATCAACTCCTATCCATACAAAGAACAGTACTTTAATCACATAGCAAAAAGCCTTTAAAAGATTTAACCATCGACTTAGCTTATGGTACTCCCTAATTTTACTTCTACTTACAAAGAAGCAAATAATAAGACGCTTTCTGCTAATTTTTTCTCGATTAGCATTAAGCAAATAGAAGAATAAGCTTTTTAACAATAATTTATTGCACAGATGTAGAGAAAGTATTTATAAGTGTTATAATGTATTGCATTTTATCTATATTATGTGTGTGTATTATATTCAAATTAAACTGATGAATACTTTGACTTGCACGAATGTGTCAAATGAATTTTTAGTATTTAGCAATGACACAAGGTCTGTAAAGCCTTATGCTTTGATATTTTACACTCTAGTATATAATTGTAAATTTTTGCATTGGAAATTCTATAAGATGTTTCTAAATATGTATTGTAATTAGAAGGCTATCATCTGACAATACATCAGTGTTACATATAGTGAAATGATATTTATTTATGCATTTTAACACTAATTTTTGATACTCTTTGTTTTTATGTGATTGGCAAAAAAAAAAAAAAAAAAAAAAAGTTCATGTGCTTTTATAGAGCACATTAAGTATGGTAAAGGCCTCAAATACAAATGGTGTGATTATAGGTCTATTCTGCTCTTTTTGTAACCCAAGCTTTAAGCACGAGCTTTATACATATATTTTACATTGCATATAAACATATGTATACATGTATATGTCTTGACAAGTTCTATGTTCAGTGGCTTCCTGGCCTAAACGAACCTACAGAGTGGTTTCTAATCTAATCAAGTGAATGGAACACATCAGATTTTTAAAAAAAGGTCGAGTGTGTGTCCGTGTGTCTGTGAACATGACACATGAACGAAATATCAAACGTGTATTTATATTCAGTAACCTCCAAGGATATGACACGAAGATTTTGAAAACAATCCCCTCACTAACAACTACCCTTTACATGGAAAAAATTTCGAAAATGTTGTTTTTCAGAAAAAGGGCTCTAACGATTTTGATTAAAATACCGTATATTAAATATGTATATTTATATAGAAAATAAAATGTATATTTTGAGTTTTCTGGGAATAGTCTCTGAAGACCTCTTTGTTCTGGATTAATTTGGTTGAACTTTGAACAGTAAAATTAGTAAGCCGTAAGAGATAGACAAACTTACAACACAAAAAATGTAGATCAGTTAAAACACACACTTTACGTCAAATACGTTTTTTTTCGTAGAATTGACATTTCTGAGATGTTGCTTGTTATTTGTTTCAGATTTAAACGTTTCTCTCACAGAAAATTGTAAACTCTGCTTAGAAACGGATTTCATTCACTTGGCAACTGGCTTTTAAAATGTTTGACTATCGTTTTAGTCTAGGTATTTCCTTATTATCCTTTTACTTACAAAGAAACAGCAATTAAGACGATTTCTGCTAACGTTTATCTCGATTATCGTAATGTAGATAGAAGAATACACTTTTTAACAATAATTTGTTACATCAATGTAGAAAAAATCATGTGACTGGTACACATCAGATTTTTACTTTCTCTATACGCACTATGTATATAGTGTATAGAGAATGTATTGCACTCCACCAAAAAATTCGATGCCGAGATTTCACCGGAAATATATGTTTTAGGGTCCCCTGTATCCAAATAGAGTATTTTCAGAAAAAGGTCCGTGTGTGTGCGTGTCCGTGTGTCTGTGAACATGATAACTCATAAACAAAAAGTCCGTTTAATACCAAACTTGGTATTTAAGCTTAGAGTCTTCCAAGGATGCGACACTAAGATTTTCAAGAAAATCCCTCCACCCCCAACTACCCTTTACATGGAAAACATTTTGAAATTACTGATTTTCTTAAAAATGGCTCTAACGGTTTTCATTAAAATACCGCATATTAAAGATATTTACATATAAAATCAAACGTATATCTTTAATTTTTGGAATTAGCCCATTAAGACCACATTATTTTGGATGAATTTTTCTACATTTTGAATAACTGGTAAACCGTAAGAAATACAAACGTCTAATGTGTTACATTCACACGACTTTCTCTATATGTCTGCAATAAATTATTTTAAAAAGCTTAAGCTTCTATTTATTTCCTGCTAATTGAGAAAAATTAGCAGAAATATTATTTTTTCTTGCTTTATTGTAAATAGAAGCGAAATAAGGGAGTACCATAAGTTAAAGTGAAAGACAACAGCTGGTTGCTAGGTGACTGAAGTCCTTTTGTTTATATGGACACGATTTCACAAAGTCCTGTATGAGAAAAGTATGTTTTTTATATCTGAAACCAAAAACAAGGAATATTTAAAAAACAATCACCTCCACGAAAAAAACGTATATGACATAAATTGTCTGTTTTAAAATTCTCTACATTTGTTGTGCAGCAAGTTTTTGTCCATCTCTTACGGTTTAGCAGTTATGCAAAATTCCGTAAAATTGACCCAGAATAAAGTAGTTTTCAGAGGCTATTCCCAGAAAATTCAAAATATACATTTTATTTGTCACTTAAATATCTTTAATATAGGATATTTTAATCAAAATCGTTAGAGCCACTTTTTAGAAGATCAAAATTTTCGAAAACTTTTCTATTTAAAGGTTAGTTTGGGGTGGGAGATTTTTCTCAAAATCTTCGTGTCGCATCCCTGGAAGATGCTAAACTTAAATACCAAGTTTGTATTTTACCGACTTTTCGTTTTTGAGTTGTGGTGTTCACGGACACACGGACACACACATGGACCTTTTTCTGAAAATGCTTTTTTTGGATACAGGGGGTCCTAAAACTTACATTTCCGGTGAAATCTCGGTATAGAATTTTTGTGTGGAATACAATACTTCTCTATCCCTAAATACATACCTTATCCCTGAATTGTATAACTAAAAACTCTGGTGTGTTCCATTGATATGAGTTTCTGTATATCTATGTAGCAAATTATTGTTATTTTTTTCTATCTACTTTATGCTAATCAAGATAAACATTAGCACAAATGGTCTTATTACTTGCTTCCTTTTAAGTAGAAGGTAAACAAGGGAATACACTAGTATAAAGCGAAAGTCAAATATTTTAAAAGCCAACCATCTGTTTCTTTGATGGCCAGAGGTCTACAAATTCTCGTATGAGAAAAGCATTTTAAAATTAAAACCAATAGCAAGGAATATCTCAGAAACAGTAAGCTCTACACAAAAAACGTTTATGACATAAGTTATGTGTTTTAACGAGATTCATCCAGAGTGAAGAGGTCTTCAGAAGCTTTTACCAGAAAATTCAAAATATACATTTTATTTCTGTGTAAATATCTTTTGGTTACGGTATTTTAATCAAAAGCGTTAGAGCCATATCTGCGAAGAGCAAAATTTTCAAAAAAATCTCCATGTAAAGGCTAGTTAGGGTGGGAAGTTTTTTCTTAAAAATCTTCAAGCCTGATCCTTGGAAGATACCAACTTATATATAGTTGATGCATCTAAACTACTCTTTTTTGGATTCTGGGGACCTCATAGCACATATTTCCGTCGAAGTTTCAGAATCGAAATTTTGGGGTGCAATACAATACATTCTCCAAACACTATGTATATAGTACGCGTAGAGAAAGTAAAAAGTGGAGGTTTCATTGAAGCTTTGTGACCTTGGTTTCTAATCACCCGTCGTACAAATGAGAACAAGGAATTTAAGGTGTATATTCCTTTGTATAAAAAAATCAAACGAATAAACAATATTGACCAATTTTTAAATTCTATGTATGTCGAACCTGCAAGACAATACTGGAATTGCACCTCTAATTGATGTCTTTAAAAAATAATACCTTGCTTTGACGCAGGGTTTATTGTTAAATAAATCAAGTCAAGAGAAAATGAAACAATACTGACCTAAAATAGTGTTATAAAATACTAAAACATATTGTTTTGCACTGTAAGTCAAAGAAATGTATGTATAAAAATCTGATGTATTCCATTCACATGACTTACTCTACAACTCTGCTATAAAGTATTTTTAAAAAGCTTATGCTTCTATTTACTTCCTGCTAAACGAAAAAAAAAAAAAAAAAATAGCAGAAATATTCTTATTATTTGCTTCCTTATAAGTAGAAGCGAAATAAGGGAGTACAATAGGTTAAAGTGATAGTCAAAAGCTGGTTGCTATGTGACTGAAGTTCCTTTGTTTGTATGGACACGAATTCACAAAGTCCTGTATGAGAAAATTATGTTTTTTATAGCTGAAACCAAAAACAAGGAATATCTAAAAAAACAACGAACTCAGCGAAAAAAAAATGTATACAACATAAATTGTGTGTTTTAAAGTGCTGTACATTTGTTGTATGGTAAGCTTTTGTCCACCTCTTACGGTTTAGCAGTTATGTGAAATTCCATAAAATTGACACAGAATGAAGTAGTCTTCAGAGACTATTCCCAGAAAATTCAAAACATACATTTTATTTGTCAGGTAAATATCTTTAATATACGATATTTTAATCAAAATCGTTACAGCCATTGTTTAGAAAATCAAAATTTTCGAAAAGAGTTCTATGTAAAGGGTAGTTTGGGGTGGGGCATATTTCTCAAAATCTTCGTGTTGCATCCCTGGAAGACACTAAACTTAAATACCTAGTTTGGTATTTTACCGACTTTTCGTTTTTGAGTTATCGTGTTCACAAACACACGGACACACACGGATCTTTTTCTGAAAATACCTTTTTTTGGTTACAGGGTCCCCTAAAACATATTTTTCCGGTGAAATCCCGGTATCGATTTTTTGGTAGAGTGCAATACCTTCTCTATACAGTATGTACATAGTACGTATAGAGAAAGTAAAAATGGCAGCGTAACGTCATCGCCTCACGATACGCACGAAAATAGCCTAAAATGCCGTGCTTTCACGAAAATAACATAACCAAGGTTATGTAAAGAATACAACACATTATAATGTATAGCTAAAAATTCATGTTTTGTAAATCATATTAGTAATAAAACATAATTAAAGTAGTAATACGAGGGAATAACAATAATAAAAGTGAACGAGATATCGGATGCAATAAAGTGTTTATTTCATTTCATTTTTATTTTGTCTAAAAGCACTATACAGGCATTGACAACGTCTGTTGAAAGCAGTACAATAACCGTGTCATAATAAATTACAAAACAAGATCACAAAATTTATCATTAAAATATTCATGTAGAGAATAAAAAGGATGTTTGACTAACCATGTATATATCCTGGACTTAAAATTCTGCATGTTTAAACATTTAACACTATCAGGCAAGTTATTATACAACTTAATACCTAAGTGCTTATAACTATTCTGAGATTTTGTTAGTCGATAATATGGAATGTTTACATTGGACCTGTATCTAGTACTATAACTATGAATATCCATCCTCAAAATATATCTATGACGAGAGGCATGTATATATACTAAATTATCTAAAATATAAATATTATAAATAGTTAAAATACCTAACTCAATAAATAGGGTCTACATGGGGTTATATAGGAACTTTTTTAATTATCCTAATAATTTTCTTTTGAAGACAAAAATTTTCATTTACTTTGTTAGCACCACCCCAAAGAATTAGGCCATATCTGTTTACAGATTCAAAGAAAGCAAAATACATACTTCTCACGTATTCAATTGGGATAGAATCTCTCAAATTACGAATTAAAATATAATGCTAGACATCTCTTTTTTAAATATTCAATATGGGTGGTCCATGACAATTAGTTATCAATATATACACCTAAGAATTTAGTACTTGTCTGATACTGTAATGCTAAGTTGTCTGATATCCTTTTTAAAGTGAATAAAACAGAGATAGTCTTGGATTTATTTAAAAATAAACTATTTGCTTCAAACCATTCCGAAGCTTTAGACATTACGGCTTTATATTGATTATTCAATTCATTTGGGTCATTTCCATTATACCAGTAACAAAGCATAAGAACACAGTAAACAAAATTGATTTAGAAATGCCAGCTATTTATAAGAGCATCTTTCTGTAAATTATACACATGTATTAATTTTAAATATTATGAGTGTATAAAAATATATTGTAAATAAGTATTTCATGTCTCCTTGGTGACGAACAAAGTACAATGTTAGAATACAATGATCTTCAACATTTATGTAAAGTTATATGTGTGTGTGTGTGTGTGTGAGTGAACATTTTAAGAGGTTCCGGGATGCAGTCTACAAGATAGAAGCCTAGAATACAGACCCTAAGAGTTAATATCGTAAATAAAGACCTCTTATACAACAATTTAGTGTGAAATATTGTATTTTATTCATTATCAAGAAGAGATTTATTGTAAGTACATATTACAAAGTAAATATTTGGCACAGTTTTCTCATAAAGAGATCAGTTTATGTAGCGTGCCTTAATTCATTACATTCTTCCAAAGATTTACGAAATAAAAGTTTACAATAAACAAGAAATCTTTTAAATTAAATTCTCTTAAGTATTAAAACCCACCATCCAAGCAAGGAGATTAAGATTCTGTTACTCACTGACTGAAGCTAGCAAACATATATGGGAAACGTGGTTGAGCTGTAAATAAATAAAATAAAATTCGCCGCCGATAATAATCTTGCAACTGCTTCAACAATTAAGTCTGGCGCAAACAGTTAATTGCAGTCTCGCCAACAGCAAGCGTGACCAACTTCCTATACAGCGGCAAATTTAAATCTCTAAAACATTTTTTAAATAAATATCACATTGAGACGCCCTGAGACTGAGACTCTCACCACATCGCACCAGACCATCACCATAGATCTCTTACCGCCCCAGCTTTTTAAATATGTAGATAGATTCAATTACAAAAAGAAAAAAAAATCAAAATTAAGATTCGCTATGACTAAAATATGCCTATGTTTACATAAATATAACTGTTTTACAAATGAATTATGCCAAGTCAAAAGGATTTTGTTTCACTGACGATGATGATGATAATGGTGTTTAAGGGCGCTCAACTGCCGAGGTCATAAGCGCCCTTACGATTAAAACTTGGCAATAGGCAGTAAGAAAATACCAAAAAAAAAAAGAAGAAAAAAAACACAAGTAAAAG
Organism: Hymenopus coronatus; assembly: GCA_030762935.1. NCBI lineage: Eukaryota > Metazoa > Arthropoda > Insecta > Mantodea > Hymenopodidae > Hymenopus > Hymenopus coronatus. The sequence goes on along the minus strand of CM060886.1, from coordinate 105,891,930 downwards.
AGCTAACACAGTTGAAACGGGAGTAACATAACGGTCCAGCCCTCTAAACAGAGCTGGATATAAAACTCCATCAAAAAACAACACATTAAAATTAAGAGAGTTTAAAAAAAAACTGCTATCACACTAAAACGTCAAGGTAAAAGAAAGTTTTGCTAAAAATTTAAAAACCCTGTCCACTGCTCTTGGGTCATCTGCCAGGACCTCAGCAAGAGAGGCCGGCATGCCCATAGATGACCGAATGTGTGCCAGGTGACCACACTCCAGCAACACATGACGAACTGTCTGTGCCTCCCCACAGAGCGCACAGACAGGAGCAGGTTCACGTTTAAAAAGGTAACTGTGGGTAAAAATACAATGGCCAATTCTTAGCCGAGCTAGTACTACCTCCTCCCGGCGGAATAAACGAGAGGAGGTTACCCAGTTGACAGGGAGGTCCTTCACCTCTCGCAGCTTATTACCACGGAGAGCCGACCACTCCGCATGCCAAGTCGAAAAAACGGCTCTCCGTACAGCCACTCTAAAATCTTCTGCTGTTGAATGGGTAATCGTAACACTGGGCGCTGTGACTGCCGATTTCGCTGCCAAATCCGCCGTGTCATTCCCTGGCAAGCCAACGTGTCCAGGAATCCATGCGCACTCCACATTAAAACCAGAAGCGTGCAAAATGTGGAGAACGTCCTGGATGCGCTGCACCAAAGGATGGTAATTGTACAGCTCACGAATGCTCTGAAGGGCACTAAGGGAATCACTAAGAATAAGGCAGTCACCTAATTTTCGACGTCGAATATACAGAAGGGCTTGATAAATAGCATATAGCTCGGCAGAATATATAGATGTGCAACTAGGCAAACCGTAAGTAGAAGTTGCGGTGCCAGTGATAAAGGCACATCCAACACCGTCGGGGCTCTTACTACCATCGGTGTAAATACAAATACGGCCACTGTATTTGGATAAAAATTCTAAAAAACGACGAATACTATCAAGAGGCGTAACAGATTTCCCGTAGAGCGTCATCCCGAGATCGACATGGGAGGTAGCGCGTAACCAAGGGGGGTGTATACTCTCTCCCTTGGATAACAGCCGAGGAATGTCAACATGGTGCTGGCGTAGAAGCTCACGGAAACGAAAACCTGCTGGCCTGGGGCTCAGAGAGCGGAGGCAGTATCGCTCGTGCAGCTCAGGGGAGAAAAACGCGTGATAAGTTGGATGCCCAGGCATACACTTCAGCCCACAGCCATAATTAGCAAGCAGGACATCACGCCGACAACGCAGAGGAGGTTCTCCCGATTCGGCGTAGAGGCTAACAACTGGGCTCGTTGGAAAAGCTCCAACGGCCACACGGATGCCCTGGTTATGGACTGTGTCTAAGCTTCTGAGCACTGAAGGTCTAGCTGAAGAATACACAATGCTGCCATAGTCCAACTTCGAACGAATCACAGCACGATAAAGACGGAGCAATGCCGTCCGATCCGCACCCCAAGATTTGCCACTTAGTATCCGTAAAAGATTTAGAGAACGGTCACATCGTGCTCTAAGCTGTGCTATTTGTGGTGCCCAACAAAGTTTCCGATCGAAGATCAAACCAAGGAATCTCGCCTCGTCTGCGAAAGGAAGTAAATCTGGCCCGAGTCGAAGGGACGGCGGCATTTGCCACTTACGTCGCCAGAAGTTAACGCAGACTGTCTTCTCAGCGGAGAAACGATAACCGTGTTTCGAGCTCCAAGCATAGAGATTGTCCAAACACCGCTGGAGACGGCGTTCCAAAAACGGTGTACGCTGAGAAGTACAGAAGATGGCAAAGTCGTCCACGAATAAACAGGAAGAGACACCTTGAGGCACACATAGTGATATGGAATTTATCGCAATAGCAAATAGAGTCACGCTGAGTACCGAGCCCTGCGGCACTCCGTTCTCTTGAATAAAATGGTTAGAAAAAACCGAGCCCACCCTCACTCGAAAAACGCGGTCCCGCATAAACTCCTGAATGACCAACGGTAGGCGTCCACGTATGTTCCAGTTGTGCAGAGAACGCAATATTCCCGCCCGCCAACACGTGTCGTAGGCCTTCTCGAGGTCAAAAAATATCCCAACTGTGGGGCTGTTCTTAAGAAACCCGTCCATAATCTGAGTTGACAGAGAGACAAGGTGGTCAGCAGTTGAACGTCGTCGTCGAAAGCCACACTGGATGTTCGTCAGAAGATTGTGGGATTCCAGCCACCACACCAACCGTCCATTGATCATGCGTTCCATCACCTTGCACACGCAACTGGTGAGGGAAATAGGACGGTAACTGGAAGGAAGATGGCGGTCCTTTCCAGGTTTAAGAATGGGTATGATGGTGGCCTCTCGCCACTTGTCTGGAAAAATGCCATCAACCCAGACACGATTATAGACCTCGAGTAGGAAATCTTTGCCATCAGGAGAGAGATGTTGCAACATTTGGACGTGGATACCATCTGGACCTGGTGCTGAGTGTCGTGAAAAGGAGAGTGCATTGTCTAGCTCTGCCAGGGTGAAAAGGCGATTATAATCCTCAAGGTTGCCAGAAAGAAACGAGAATTCTTGAGATTCCACCTGATTCTTTACTGTAAGAAACTCAGGGGAATAATTGCCTGAGCTAGACACCTAAGCGAAAGCACTGCCTAAAGTATTCGCCACGTCAAATGTATCAACAACAGCTCCGGTAGGTGTTTTGAGACCGGCGATGGGCATATGGTTCTGTTTCCCAGCCACACGTCTTAACTTATCCCATACGACAGAGGAAGGTGTATGTCGATTAAAGGAACCCACGAATTTATTCCATGACATCTTTTTGCTATCCTTAATAACCCGCCTAGAATGTGCACGCATCCGTTTATAGTGTCTCAGGTTATCCAGTGTAGGAAAACGCTGGAAAACCCGTAGAGCTCGTCTGCGAGCGCGAATAGCATCCCGACAGTCATCGGTCCACCAAGGTACCGGAAATCGACGGCTGTAGCCAGTCGAACGCGGAATGGATTGCTCAGCAGCAGAAAGAATGGTCCCTGTGAGATGTTCGACCAAGTGGTTCACAGAGTCCTGCTCTTCGTAGCTAAATTCAGCCAAGTGGGAGTACAGTTCCCAGCTGGCTTGGTCTAGGCGCCAACTAGGTAAACGGGTGGAACATACAACGGGTGTCAAGACACTAATACGACAAGGAAAGTGGTCACTAGAATGCAAATCCGAGATGATATTCCAGCATAAGGTGACTGCCAGCTGAGGGGAACAAATTGCAATGTCAATGTGTGAAAAACTATGAAATGCGTCAGATAGAAAGGTGGGCTCTCCGGTGTTCAAGAGAGCAAGATTCTGACTATCCAAGAAGTCTTTAAGTAGCGTACCTCTCGCACAAGCCCGAGGAGAGCCCCAAAGAGGGTGATGGGCATTCACGTCGCCTACCAATAAAAAGGGTGGTGGCAACTGCGAAATGAGGTGTTCTAAGTCGCTGTGCGAGAGGTCCGCAGATGGAGGCAAATAGATACTGCAAATGGTTAATGAAGCGGAGGGTAGCTTAATGCTGACAGCAACGGACTGGATTGCAGATTGTATGGGTACGGAGTTGGCAAAAATATCATCTCGAATAAGCATCATAGTGCCCCCATATGCCGGGACACCGTCCTCCGGGGATAAATCACATCGTACGGAGGAGTACTGCCTGATGGTAACGGTGTCCTGTGGACGGAGCTTCGTCTCTTGTAAGCATACAGCCAAGGGTTCATGCTGGCGCAGCAACAAGTCAAGCTCTGGTCGATGTGGTCGAATTCCGCGTATGTTCCAATGGAGGATAGCCATTGAGTATATTATGGGATAAGTTTCAAATCGAAAGACGCTTCTGCAGATTGGGATTAGCTGGTCGGTTCAATGTGTTCTTCTTAGGTGTTGGGCTAGTACTATTTTCAGGAGCACGATCCTGCCGTTTCCGCACTGTCCCTCTGGCAGTGGCGGCAGAATCCTCCTGGTCCATCTCCTCCACAAGGGAGGTCCCTTTTTCAAGAGCAAATTTCGGTCCGAGTAGTTCGAACCGATTGGATGTGCTGATCGGCGAAGACGGCCGTCGCCGATTCACGCCCTCCTCCCCAGATGACCCTTCAGAGGAGGATACACGTGTGGAGTTGCGTGTACTTTTCTTACCCTTAGATGACTTGGTAATAGATTGCACATTCTCTTTCAAGAAGTCTTGTCGTACATACTTGGTCTTAAATTGTTTTTCCGGGGCAGAAGACGTCGTGAATTTACCAGCTTTAGTTCCCGAGGTCGAGGCTTTCGGTGACAAGTGTGCAGGACTATTCTGTAAGCTGGCGGATTTGGCAGATGTTGATACCAACTTGGGTGTAGGTGCCGAAGGCTTTGGCAGCGCTTGGGCTAAAATAACCTTTTCCGCAATTGTAGCCCCGTTCATATCGCCGGTCTGTGTTGCGATTTCCCGACGCGGTACCGGTTTAGCTGCAACTGAGCTATAGGTACCGGACCTCGGGGCAGAGGGTTGGCGGAGTCGCAGGAGCTTCCGGACTTCCAAGAAGGACACCTTCTCTTTCACCCGTATCTCCTGGATCGCTCGTTCCTCTGCAAAACGGGGGCAGTCTCGGGAACTAGATGGGTGTTCCCCGTTACAGTTCACACACGATGGAGCTGAAGCACAAGCCCCATCGTGGGAGATGTCACCGCAGTGGACGCAGGTGGACTTGCCGGTACACAACTCACTAGTGTGACCAAAACGTTGGCATTTAAAGCACCTCAGCGGATTGGGTATATAAGGCCTAACTTCGATGGCTTCATACCCTGCCCTAATCTTTTGAGGCAGATCAACCCGATCAAAAGTAAGAAACAGGGTACGAGTAGGCAGGAATTCACCGTTGATCTTACGTTGTACCCGATAAACAGCTGAGACACCCTGAGTCGCAAGATTTTCTTGGATCTCCTCAATGGACAAACCGTCCAACGCGCGGGTTGTTATTACACCGCGGGAGGAGTTCAGCGACTTGTGCACCTCGACCTTCACTGGATAGCTGGCTAACAAGGTGGCTTTAAGTATTCTTGCAGCTTGCGAGGCGGAGTTGGCTTCGACAAGAAGTGTACCATTGCGAGCTCGAACGCAGGATTTAACAGGACCAGCAATGGCATCGAGACCCTTTTGGATAGAAAAAGGGCTCACCGTAAGGAACTTCTTACCTTCCTCTGTCCTATGAATAACCAAGTAGCGAGGACCACATGACTCGACTACTTCCTTTGCAACGCCTTTATTAAGGGGTTTTAGTTTTGGTGCCATAGAAAAAATGGTATAAATTCATCCCCCAGTGCTCCCCACCCACCACGGAGCCCAACGAGGGGTCACCCCACTGGGGTGACAGGGCTACACAGGGGATATAGCGGGCTCGCCGTCCCACTCACCCTGGAGTTCGGTGTAATACCTAGTCCTGGCCGATTGACTAGGGGTGGGTTAGTCCCTAGCCTCCCGTTTAGGCAAATCAGAAACCAAAGCGGTGTATTAGGCTGCGCACCCTCCCCAGTTACTGAAAGACAGAAGCCCAGGCTCAGGTACGCAACCCTCAACCAACCAGGATATTCCTTTTCACCGACACGGGTCTCCACGCACGGCCTACACGTGGGTGGGCATTTTGACCTTCTGACTCCCTCACCACTCTGAGGTTGCCCACAGAGGGAGTCAAGGTGGCTCGGGACCCCGGGTGCGCCTAACCCGTACCTACCGTAGTAGGCCCCTGGGGGGTGTTTCACTGACGAACATTTGTTAACACTACTAGAAATATATGCGTAAGCTTTCACGGCCGGTGTCCATAGTTTTAAAATGTAAAATTTTCGGGCTATTTTGCCGTGGTCTGTAGGTTAAAATATGTTTAGTTAAAATATTTCTACCTAATGTTTCGTCCCTGTCTGTGAGGGACATCTTCAGAGGAAATGTGTTCACGTCGCTAACTCGCCTCAGACCACGGCAAAATAGCCCCAAAATTTTAAATTTTAATACTACTAAAAATATTCCGTGAGGTATGAGTACGTTAGCGCCGCGGGTCACTTCAACAATTAAGTATTGCGGCCCACCACGGGGTTAGGGATGACAAGAGGGGAAACCGCAGGCCGGCCCGCAGGAAATGACGGAACTAAGCGCAGAGATGCACGGAAGTCCCTAACAGTGTCACTAGATGGCAGCCCTGCCACTCCACAGAGGCTATATAGGCGCCGGGAGGCCGTCGGAAGAATGCCACTACAACAGCACCTAGCCTCAACCACCGCAAGAGTTTTACTCGGGGAAAGCAGGGAAAGGAGCCATGGTAGATGTACAGACCCCAGTATTCGCATAAGCGACCCCAGGAGAACCATGGAAAAACCTAGCGCCAGAATGCGCGGTCGACGGGGAGCGAACCTGAACCTCCCGAGTACCAGTTACAGACGAAATCGCCTAAGCCAGCTGGCTCGGTAGAGGTATTCAATTTTTAAACGAAATATATAAGAATGCAATTCAAAACACAATTTTGTAATCTAAACTGTGTACAAAAGAAATCACAACTATCTAAGAATTAGGAACTACCATTAAACTCATTGCCTGATTTTTTCCTCCATCTACCGGTTCGTTTCAAACCATGTGGGGTAGGCAGACCTTTCAGGCAGTTTGGGATTTGCGCACTTACCTTAGAAAAAATAATTCTCTCCCCAAAGAATATCCACCGCATACATCGTATAGCACCGCACCCGGCCTAAACCTGCAAGAATAAAAGAATCGAAATGAGAGACTCAAACATTCGTGTTAGCATATAATCCATCGCCGCATTCATCTACCGATCTTGGAAAGCCACGAAAAAGCAGATCTATGTGGACCGTCCTGAACATGCTTCTTAGAGGCTATCGCTGAATCAGTGCTCCACAGCTTACTCTTACAAAGCTTTTATATATTATTTGATGTTCATAAATGTTCTTTAGAGGCACATTTTACTGTTAACACTAGGGACATATTAGAACAGACACATTTTTTTTCTTCAACAAACACCTGTTTGTTTTTTCACAAACTGATTACAATCTGCCCGGAAATAATTGTTTTTCGTAATATTCTACCATACAGTCTATTTTCGACGTTCGTTGCAGAAACGGTACAGCTCGCTACGAAATAACCGTCAAACTCGCACACTGTTGTGCTTCAAGACTTTCCAGTGAAAACTGCACACACGGCAGGGCTTCCCTTTTTATGTATGTTGATTTCGTCTCTGGAAACTTCTAGAAGCAAATATACGTGCAAAACCAACGTCAAAGAACCTTCCAAAAGAACCCGTGTCCACTCGCATAGGTGTAACAATTACAGATGCGATGTGTGTAACAATGAATGCCAATAATCAGCTATGACTGACAAAGCAAGCCTTACACACATTTTTGACATTTCGGCCGCAGAGCTTACTCGCAATTTGAAAGGCTGTCTGCACCACAGACAGAAGTTTCAAAAGCAGATATCTACAGGCTGACCTTGAAGTTGCACACTCTTTGCTTCACTAGAAGCAATGGAGCTGATAATAAACCTTTTGAACTGTTGAAAAATGTAGTGAGTCCTTTTCAATCATTTATAGCGTGCATAGAAAGTAGAGAAGTTAGTGAATTCCACCTAAAAGGTCCATATCGCAACAATATGCGTTTTGAGGACACCTGGATCAAAAACATGATTTATAGAAATAGGTCCGTGTGTGTCTGTATGTGTGTAGAGCATAACCGATAAACGAAAAGTTATACATGTTGAAGATACTGGTATTTGTGACCAGTTTCTTCCAAAGATGCGCAAGACACTTTTCAGTAAAGTTCCTTCACCCCAATCTACCCTTTACATGGAAGATCTTTCGATTTTTTTTTATCATAAGTGACTAACGATTTTGATTAAAACATCACATATTAAAGAAAATGCATTTCTTGAATTTTCTGGGAACAGCTTTCCAAGCCTACTTTATTTTGTATGGCACTAGCATAACTCGTAAATTACACATAAATCTAACTACAAAAGAATATATGGATTTCGTTTTTTTTTTTCCGTTTTTTTTTTTTAAAACAGTACCGGAGTCTAGTCAGCACTCCGTCGCTGTATCCCATATTTACATTCCCCTCTGTATGATTACTGGTTTTACTGTTCCTTTACACAAACATACACACATTGCACAAACATACCACACCCATGCCCAAGGCGGGACTCGAACCCACGATCCCCTGCCCACGAAGCACGCCTTAGCGAGCGTGGCCATGGGGACCGGGTCGTTTAAGCACTTTATCACAAATACTGGAAAGTTTGAAACCAATAACAAGGAGTATCTTGGAAATTCTATATTCCAAAATGCATGTTTTGAGGACCAATAAGTCCAGAAATTACTCCGCATTATTGGTTTCAAACTTTTCAGTACTAAATACTTTTCTAAAGCGGGTAATCTTTAATAAGATGTTTGTGTGAAGCAAGTTGTTTTGCATATTTCATTAATAGTTTTAATTACCGTTATAATTATTTTCTCAACTTTTGTGTTTAACAATTATATATTCCAAAAATGCAAGTATTGAGCTTTAAGCAAAAATAGAGGTTATAAAAATGCTCACGTGTCTCTTTCTGTGTGCTGTGAACAGCATATCTCAAAAACAAAAGAGGGTTAAATAATACCAAATCTGATAGTTGAGCTCAGTATCTTCCAAAGATGCGCAGTGAAGATTTAAAAAATGTTCCTATACTTCAAACTACCATTTACATGGAAGATTTTTCTATTTTTACTTTCTCTATAGGCACTATATACATAGTGTATAGAGAATGTATTGCACTCCACCAAAAAATTGGATACCGAGATTTCACCGGAAATATATGTTTTAGGGTCCCCTTTATCTAAAAAAAAGCATTTTCGAAAAAAGGTCCGTGTGTGTGTGTGTGTGTGTCCGTGTGTCTGTGTACACGATTACTCAAAAACGAAAAGTAGGTAAAAATACCAACCTTGGTATTTAAGTTTAGTATCTTCCAAAGATGTGACACGAAGATTTTGAGAAAAATCCCCCCACCCCCAACTACCCTTTACATGGAACTTTTTTCGAAAATTTTGATTTTCTCAAAAATTGCTCTAACGATTTTGATTAAAATTTCGTATATTAAAGATATTTACCTGAAAAAATAGAATGTATATCTTGAATTTTCTGGGAATAGCCTCTGAAGAGTAGTATATTCTGGATGACTTTTACTAAATTTTTAATAACTGTTAAACCGTAAGAGATGGACAAAAAATTACTAGACAAAAAAAAAAAAAAAAAAAAAAAAGAGCACGTTAAAACGCATAATTTATGTTATATATATTTTTTTCGTGGAGTTCGTCCTTTTTGCGACATTCCTTATTTTTGGTTCCTGCTATGAAAAACTTATACATTTCTCATACAGGAATTTGTCAACTGCTGTCCATACAAACAAAGGAACTTCAGTGACATAGCAACCAGCTTTTGATCATCACTTTAACCTATGGTACTCCCTTATTTCACCTCTACTTACAAGGAAGCAAGTAATACGGCTATTTCTCCTAATGTTTTACTGATTAGCATGACGTTAATAGAAGTATAAGCTTTTTAAGAATAATTTGTTGCAGGGATATAGAGAAAGTCATGTGAATGGTACACATCAGATTTTTTTTATTTCATCATAAGCAGTTTTGATTAAAACACTATGTATTAAAAATATTTCGGTGCCGAATGAAATACATATCCTGAATTTTTTGGAAATAGCTTCTGAAGCTTACTTTATTCTGGATGACACTGGTATAACTCGTAAACTATACATAACTATATACAAAACAAATTCTGATGTGTTACACTCACATGACTTTCTCTAGCTCTTCTACAAATTTCTTACATAAGATTCTTCTTCTTCCTGTATCTTGTTAATCGAGATAATTATTAGCAGAATGTTCTTAATACTTAGTTCCTTACATGTAGAAAGAAAATAAGGGAATACACTAGGCTAAACCGATAGTCAATTGTTTTAAAAGCGGTCGTTATTCGATTGTCATTGCAAATCGCTTCTTTGCTTGGCCAGGAGTAGAACAAAAGAAAAACGGACACTTCCTGTCTAGAAAAGTTTAAGTACTTACAACTGAAACCAAAAACAAGGAATATTTCGGAAACGGTTACCTCCACAACAAAAATATAAAGGACGTAAATTGTGTGTTTTGATCAGATCAACATTCTCTGTGTAGTAAGTTTTTGTCTATCTCTTACCGTTTAGAAGTTAAGCAAAGTTTAGCAAAATTCATCCAGAATAAAGCTCTTCAGAGGCTATTGCCAAAAAATTCAAGATATAAATTTTATTTTGTATATAAATATCTTTAATATACGGGATTTTAATCAAAATCGTTGGAGCCCTTGTTTAGAAAATCAACATTTTCGAAAAATTTTCCATGTAAAGGGTAGTTGAAAATTTTCGTGTCGCTTCCTTGGAAGATACCAAATCTAAATACCAAGTTTAGTATTTAACAGTCTTTTCGTTTTTAAGCTATGCTGTTCCACAGACACACACACACAAACACACACACACAAACACACACACACATACATACGGACTTTTCTCTGAAAATGCTTTTATTGGATTCAGAGGGTCCTAAAACATGTATTTCTGGTGAAATCCCGGTATCGAATTTTTGGGTGGAATACAATACTTCCTCTATACACTATGTACATAGTACGTATAGAGAAAGTAAAAATGTAGATTTTGTTTAAGTACACCTTATCACGTATGCACTTTTGTGGAGCTAACTATTTCCGAGATATTCAGTATATTCCAAGATTACGATACGAAGAATTTTAGGAAATTCCCTCATCCCAAGCTATCCTATACATGGAACGAATTACGAGGTTACTGACTTTCTCAAAAATGAATAGCAATTTAAAGTACCATATATTAAATACATTTACCTGACAAATAAAATATGATTAGAACAACGTGGATATCAGACCAGGATATCCTTGGTTCAAATGCTAACTATGGCATTAGATTCTACAGTGTGAGTTTCCAAGTTTTGTAAGAACAGTTTGGTGCAGCATTGTCAGTGAAAGTGATGTGTATGTAGCACTTCATATTTTTCTCCACATATTTCATTTCTCGGAGGTACAGTAGCGGAATTAATTCTGGACTTTTTTGGTGAAATTTAATTTCAGATTATAAGCATTAAGCTCATATTCAAGAGCATGCGTATGTGATAAATTATAGTCAAAAAGTGTTAGAATAATACATTATTGAATCTTTTACCACAAGCTGACGCTAATTTGACCAAACTTTTGAAAATATATTATTTTAAATACCCTTCATGTATATATTATTTTATATTGCATCCAATGTGAAAATCTGATTTTGCCTCTCATATATAAAGGAGCTCAAAATATAGGGAATCTATTAATTTTAGGATACTATGAACAGCATCACGAATACCATAAGCTTAAATATTTTCCAATTTTGAGTCCCCTATTATATGAGATTACTATAGGATGCGAAATATAATAAAAAGTATGCTTGAAATGTTAATTTTTATTCTATACTGCATCCAATATGAAATATAATGAATTATTATCCTGTTTTAATGGGGGCTGGAAACTAGAGAAATCTTTAAATGTAATAATCTCATAAATTAATATATTTCAAAACATTTTGGGTTCCTTTATTATAACAGGCGTCAATAATTTCAATTCTCACATTATATAAAAGTAACATAAAATATATGTGTATTTGTATAAAAAATCTTATGTGTTCCATTCGTTTGACTTTCTCTAAATCTCTGCACCATTATTCTATTTACTTTATACTAATCTAGAAAAAATTAGCAGAAATACTCTTATCAGTTGCTTCCATGTAAGTAAAAGAGAAATAAGGCAGTACAATAGGCTAAAGTAAGAGTCAAAAGCTGGTTGTTACGTGATTGAAATTCCTTTGTTTATTTAGATAGCAGTTGACAAATTCCCGTATGAGAAAAGTATAAGTATTTTAAAGCTAAAACCAATAACAAGAAAAGAAAAAAACCAAACAAACAAAGTACATAACATAAATTGTGTATTTTAACGAGCTCTGCAAATTCTATTCAGTAAGTTTTACCTCTTTCGGTTTATAAGTTATACAAAAATCACAAACTTTATCAAGAATAAAGATGTCTTCAGAGGTTATTCCTAGAAAATTCAATATATACATTTTACTATCACGCAAATATCTTTCGTATACGATATTTTAATCAAAATCGTTAGAGCCATTTTTGAGAAAATCAACATTTTCGAATCTTTTTCCATGTAAAGGGTAGTTGAAGGTGGGGGTTTTACTTGAACATTTTTGTCGTATCCTTGAAAGATACTGAACTTAAATACTAACTTTGGTTTTTACAGAACTTTTCGTTTTTGAACTATGCTGTCCACAGACAAACACACGGACATTTTTCTAAACATGCTTTTTACTTTCTCTGCGCGGAAATATATGTTTTGGGTACCCCTGAATTCAAAAAAAGTATTTTTGGAAAAAGGTCTGTATATGTGCGTGTGTGTATATTCCAATTCTCACATTATATACAATATAACATAAATATATGTGTGTATATATTTATTAAATAATATATTTAATTCAATAAGGCCCAAATTACTACCAGTTTGTGGTAAAAGCTTCAATAACGTATTATGCAAATGCTTTCTGGCTATAATTTATCAGATAAGAATAATCCCGAATAAAAGTTTAGTGCAGTATTTTAATCTGAGAGTAAATTTAACCAAAATGTGTCCAGAATTAATGCCAGTTCTGTATTTTAGAAGCTCTTGTTCAGGCAGTCAACAATCGCATGTGCAGCATCTCTCCTTTTCATCCAGGAAGAGCACGTAATGGGAGAGACTGACCTCAAACAATCTTGCTGGAACGTGTTCCTGGAACATCATCTCCCTCTGCTGTCAAAACCACTGCTCTTCCTGGAAGCTTAGCTGCTCTAAAGTTACTGCTTTAAAATTTCATCTGACAGTAATCATTTCGCTTCTCCGGTTTCAAGCAGTCTTCTTCGAAAACTCGCGAGAATTTAAAGCGGAGATTCCCGGAACAGTTGAGATGAAGGATTAACTAATTCACCTGCTGAATAGGCGCTACTGGGGCCCTTCTTTTGGGTATTGTTGTGCCAGCCCTTGCTCACGAAAACGAGAGGGTCTGCTGTTTATTTCCCTCGACGTTAGGGGCGCTAATATAGCATGCCTAGATTCTAAATTGGCAGAATATTCACGACTGCTTACAAAGGAATATGACTAGTCGAAATTTTCGACTCTTAAAGTAGTCGATACTGAACTTTATTTTCAAACGTAGAAGTATTGCATTCCATTAAAAACTTCAACATAGAAAGCAACGCAAATATACGTAAAAATGCATAGAAAAATACTTTTATAAAAACCTGTGTGTGAACAATAAAATAATAAAATATATTCGGTACATTCACATGACTTTATCTAAGTATTCTGCTTATTCCTCTATCTATTTCATTACCAGGGAATACAATAGGCAAAGATGATAATCACATTTTTACTTTCTCTACACGTAATATGTACATAGTGTATAAAGAAGGTATTGTACTGCACCCAAAATTAGATATAGAAATTTCACCGGAAATACATGTTTTGAGACCCCCTCAATAAAAATTAGCATTTTTAGAAAAACATCCGTGTGTGTCTGTGAACACGATAACTCAAAAAGGAAAAGTCGGTGAAGTACCAAACTTTGTATATAAGTTTACTATCTTCCAAGGATACTACACGAAAATTTTGAGGAAAATCCCCCCACCCCAAACTATCCTTTACATGAGAAAGTTCGAACATTTTTACTTTCTCAAAAATGCCTGTAATGATTTTTCATTAAAATACCGTATATTAAAGATACTTACACGACAAATAGAATATATATATGTTGAATTTTCCGGAATAGCCTCTGAAAACCTCTTTATTCTGGATGGATTTTGCGTAATTTTGCATAGCTAGCAAACCGTAAGAGAAAGACAAAAGTTTACTACACAAAAATGTAGATCTCTTTGAAACACACAATTTATGTCATATACATTTTTTCGTAGAGTTGATCGTTTCTTAGATATTCCTTGTTATTGGCTTTAGCTTTAAAATACTTAAATTTTCACATACGGGAATTTGTCAAATCCTGGCAATTCATCCACATGGCAACCAGATTTCAAAATATTTGACTATCGTTTTAGCCTAGTGTATTCCCTTATTACCCTTCTACTTACAAAAAAGCATTCCTGCTTGTGTTTATCTCGATTAGCATGAAGGAGATGGAAATAAAAGTTTTAGCTATAATTTGGTACAGAGATGTAGAGAAAGTCATGTGAATGGAACTCATCAGATTTTTAATATATTAAGTAGAAGTGTTGCATTCCATTAAAACAATTCAATATAGAAATCAATGCGACTATACGTTTTGAGACCGCCTACCTAGAAAAGGTTAACAAGTATTTCCAGTGAGTGCTCGTTATGGAATTTTAGGGTGGAATACAATACCTTCTCTACTCATGTACACAGTACTTGATAGAGAATCTAATACACCATGATTTTAGTGGTATTCGAGTGTTGGAGCTGACTGTTGCAAGAACTTCGACTGTCGCCGAAGAACCCAGTCACTCTAGTGCAGAACCTGTTTCTTCAATCCATCTCAGCCACCCCCAAGTCAATTTGTCACCCGCCCTTGTTTCGTTTCCACTTCAATTCCGTGTAACATGCAAGTGCTGGGGTGGGTCAGCTAATCTAAAAACCCGTGTCTTGTCTTTACTGAGTTATGTCTTTCTTTGGAGAAAATCTTCCCAACTCGGGACCTGCTCGCTCAAGTGATTCCTTTTCTTTAAAGACGAGGGAGGGCGCCCTCTCTGACATCTACCTCATTATCGCCTGCTGCCAACTGCAAAGATGCATCAGCAATGTGTAACAGTCGCACAACCTCCATGCCATACCATTTTTAAGCTATAGAGGCTGCCATTCAAATTAGTATGCAGTTACACAGATATTTGAAAAAGTACGCAGCATACTAAAGTCTGTTTTTCTTTACCTTGTTAAGTATGACGTGCTTATAGTCCTTTATTGGCTGCGTACCGTCGTAGAGACTAGTTCCTTAGACAGAGAGGCAGACAGACTTTTATTACTTGTGGCACCGTAGGCGATGACACTGGTGATACATGGAATGAAAATGGAATTAGATGGAGAGGGAAACCGGAGAACTCGGAGAAAACCCGCCCCTGCGCCGCTTTGTCCACCACAAGGGATCGATCTCGTACCTTCTAAGTGAGAGGCGAGTAGTCTAACCACTCGGTCACGGCGCGGCGATGGATGGATGGGTGGATGGGTAGAGGGAAGATGGGTGGGTGGGTGGATGGATGGATGGGTGAATGGGTGGATGGATGGGTGAATGGGTGGATGGGTGGGTGGATGGATGGAAGGGTGAATGGGTGGATGGATGGATGGGTGGATGGATGGATGGGTGAATGGGTGGATGGATGGATGGATGGGTGGATGGGTGGGTGGATGGACGGATGGATGGATGGGTGAATGGGTGGATGGATGGATGGATGGGTGGATGGATGGGTGGAGGTTGGATGGGTGAATGGGTGGATGGATGGATGGGTGGAGGGTGGATGGGTGGGTGGATGGATGGATGGATGGATGGGTGAATGGGTGGATGGATGGATGGGTGGATGGATGGATGGATGGATGGGTGGAGGGTGGATGGGTGGGTGGATGGATGGATGGAGGGATGGATGGATGGGTGAATGGGTGAATGGGTGGATGGATGGATGGATGGGTGGAGGGTGGATGGGTGGATGGATGGATGGATGGGTGAATGGGTGGATGGATGGATGGGTCCTAGTCTTTCAACTTCTCTTCGCTGCGACCTTTTATGGATCTGTTGCGAATACCCTAGTTTAAGTAATACTGTATTCAGAATGTTTAAGTCAAATTATTTTTCTTGCAAGCTGTAGAACATTCTTACGAGAAGCCATCAAATAAACACACTGAAACGAAAATTCCCTCAAGATCTGCTCAGCGATTCCGAAAACAGTGATTTCACATAATCTTTAACTCCACGAAAAAAATATATATAACTCAATTTTGTGTTTTAACGAGCTCTACATTTTCCGTTAAGTTAGCCTTTGTATATCTCTTATGGTTTACGAGTTATGCAAAATTCCGTAAAATCCTTCAGAATAAACTAGCAATCAGAGGTTATTCCCAGAAAATGCAATATATATATTATTTTTTTATTTGTCAGCAACTATCGTTAATATACGACCTTTTAATCAAAATCTATTTTTCAGAAAATCAAAATTTCACCGGAAATACATGTTTTGGATCTCTCTGAATCCCCCCCCCCCACCAAAAGCATGTTTTAGAAAATGGGTCGTGTATGTGTCTGTGCGTGTTTCTTTAGAGAGCATAGCTCAAATACAGTTAAATACCAAACTTGGTATTTTCAAGGATGTGATTCAAAGATTTTCAAGAAAATCCCCTCATCCATACTACGCTTTACATAGATCAGCTTCCAAAATTTTTATTTTCTCAAAAATGGAACTATTTTTTTTAAAATGTCTGATAATTAAGATATTTACATGACAAATAAAATGTATATATTGAATTTCCTGGGAATAGCCACTGAAGGCTTCTTTATTCTGGATGGTTTTTATTGATATTGCATAACTGGTAAACCGTCACAGTTAGACAGAAACTTATTATACAAAAGACATAGATCTCAATAAAACACACAATTTATGTTATATACATTTTTTTCGGCCTTTTTCGAGATATTCCTTGATATTGATTTCAGTATTAGCTTTTCAACTGCCCACGCAAAGAAACGGATTTCAATCCCATAGCAACCACATTTTAAAACATTTGACTATCGGTTTGGAATAGTGTATTCTCATATTTCCCTTCTACTTACCAGGAACTAAATAATAAGACCGTTTCTGCTGTTTTAGCATGCAATACAAGAATAAGCTTATGAGCCATAATTTGTTACATAGATGTAGAGAAAGTACATCAATTTTTTTTTTTGTAGAATACAATATTTCGCCTTCCCACCATACGCAACAGAGTATGTAAAAATCTGATGTGTTCCATTCACATGACTTTCTCTACATCGCTGTAACATATTTTTAAATCTAGTTTGTGATACTCGAGATAAACATTAGCAGAAATGGTCTTATTACTTGCTTCCTTGCAAGTAGAAGGATAATAAGGAAATAAATCTGGCTAAAACGATAATCAAATCTTTTAAAGGCTCGTTCCCATATGGTTGGAATACATATCTATGCAGGGCCAGGAGTTTACAGCTTTCCCTGTGAGAAAAGTTTAAGTATTTTATCTGAAAAAAATAACAAAGAGTATCTCAGGAATGGTCGATTCCTCGCAAAAAACGTATATGACATAAATTGTTTGTTTTTTGAGTCGCAAGTCTTTGTCTATCTCTTACGGGTTGCCAGGTACACAAAACTCAGCAAAATTCATTCAGAATAAAGACGCTATTCCCAGAAAATTCGAGATACACATTTTATTTTCCATACAAATATCTTTATTATTATGGTATTTTAATCAAAATCGTTAGAACCGTTTTTGAGAAAATCAAAATTTTCGAATTTTTTTCTATGTAAAGGCTAGTTTAGGGTAGGGGATTTTTCTCAAAAACTTAGTGTCACATCCCTGAAGGATACCAAATTTAAATACCATTTTTTTTAAAATATTTTATTTGGATACAGGCGACCCTAAGACGTCCAGTATCTAGTACGTGTAGAGAACCTAAAAATAATAACATTTTAGAAAGTCGTTGCATTTTTTCTTACACGTGAAAGATCCTGTATAAAATATCGTTAAATTAATCTGCTTGCGTTAATTTAATTGTTTTTGCACACAAGCCGTGTGTAGAACACGAGTTGGATAGAGACTTGCTTGAGTTTTCAGTCTCTAATAGGGAGCAGAGAACCCTGCTGAAGTTGCATAAACGTTTAATAGTTCGTTTTGTTTTCTAACTTACAACAAAGTAAGAACAATTCTGCTAATGGTGCAATGCTAAGTTTTCCAGTCAGCGTTGTGTTACGGACCTGGGGCATTAAATCTTAAAATGCACTTAGTAAGTTACTATCTCATATTAGTCGGATTCGTATTGGAAAACAGTAGAATGTGTGGATGTGACTTAAAGAGGTCTTAATGTGTGCCATAAATGTTCTGAAAATGTTCCATGTCTAACAATGATGTATGTTTCAAGGAACTATATTTCAAGAGCCAGAAGACTGTTTCGGATAGAATAAACACATTAAAAAAAATTATGTGTACCATTCACATGACTTTCTCTACCTCTCTGCAACATATTATTGCTAAAAAGCTTATGCTTCTTTTTACTTCATGCTAGTCGTAGTGTTTTTTGTTTTTGTTTTTTTTTTAAATATTCGTGTCGCATCCTTGGGAGATAGCTAACTTAAATACCAACTTTGGTATTTAATGGTCTATTACTTTTAGAGTTATGCTGTCCAGAGACGCACACACACACAGACAGTCACACGGACATTTTTCTAAAAATGCTTCTTTTGGATTCAGGGACTCTCAAAAGATGTATTTCCAGTGAAATCTCGGTAGAGAATTTTGAATACATTATAATACCTTCTCTACACTATGTACATAGTACATGTACAGAAAGTAAAAATAAAAAAATCGTATGTGTACCATTCACATGACTTTCTCTACATCTCTGCAACAGATTATTGTTGAAAACTTTATACCTCTACTTACTTCCTGCTACTTGAGAATAAATTAGCAGAACAAATCTTATTACTTGTTTCCTTGTAAGTAGAAGCGAAATAAGGGAGTACCATAGATTAAAGTGATAGTCAAAAGCTGGTTGCTACCTGACAGAAGTTCCTTTGTTTATATGAACAGGAGTTGAGAAAAGTAAGTTTTTCATAGATGAAACTAAAATCAATGAATATCTCAAAAACGATCAACTCCACGAAAAAAATGTATATGACATAATTTGTGTGTTTTAACGTGCTCTACATTTCTGGTGCAGTAAGTTTTTTTATCTAAGTCTTACGGTTTATCAGTTATGCAAAATTCCGTAAAATTCGTTCAGAATAAAGTACTCTTCAGAGGCTATTCCCAGAAAATTCAAGATATACATTTTATTTGTCAGGTAAATATCTTTAATATACGATATTTTAATCAAAATCGTTAGATCCATTTTTAGAATATAAAATTTTTCGAAAGAAGTTCCACGTAAAGGTAGTTGGGAGTGGGGGGATTTTCTTGAAAATTTTCGTGTCGCATCCTTGGTAGATACCAAACCTAAATACCAAGTTTGGTTTATAATGGACTTTTCGCTTTTGAGCTATGCTGCCCACAGACACACACACACACACACATACAGACATTTTTCTAAAATTGCTTTTTTTTTGGATTCAGGCCTCAAAACATGTATTTACGGTGAAATATCGGTATCTATACGCTATATATATAGTACGCATAGAGAAAGTAAAAATATGAAGTGTACCATTCACATGATTTTCTCTACATCTCTACAACAAATTGTAGTTAAAAAGCTTATGCTTCTATTTACTTCATGTTAATTGAGAAACATTAGCAGAAATAGTGTTATTATTTACTTCCTAGTAAGTAGAAGCGAAATGAGAGAGTACCATAGGTTAAAATGATAGCCAAAAGCTGGTTGCTATGTAACTGAAGTTCCTTTGTTTGAATGGGCAGGTGTTAACAAATTCCTGTATGAGAAAAGTATGTTTTTCAAAGCAGAAACGAAAAACTAAGAATATCTTAAAAATGATCAACTCCACGAAAAAATATAGAGGACTTAAATTATGTGTTTCAATGTGCTCTACATTTTTCATGTGTTAACTTTTTGTTCATCTCTTACGGTTTAGCAGTTATACACAATTCCGTAAAATTCATCCAGAATAAAGTAGTCTTCAGAGGCGATGCCCTGAAAATTCAAGATATACATTTTATTTGTCAGGTAAATATATTTAATATACGATATTTTAATAAAAATCGTTAAAGCCATTTTTAGGAAAATCAAAATTTTCGAAATTTTTTCCATGTGAAGGGTAATTTGAGGTTGGGGGATTTTTCTCAAAATCTTCCTGTCGCATCCCTGGAAGATACTAAGCTTAAATACCAAGTTTGGTATTTTACCGACTTTTCATTTTTGAGTTATCGTGTTCACAGACAGACTGACACACGGACACACACACGGACCTTTTTCTGAAAATGCTGTTTATGGATACAGGAGACCCGAAAACATATATTTACGGTGAAATCTCGATATCGAATTTTTGGGTGGAGTGCAATACCTTCTCTATCCCTACGTACATTGTACATACGGGGCTAGAGAAAGTAAAAATGTGAGTTATTCATTTACTTGCCAAGTAACGCCCCCTTGAAATGTGGTTGCTATAGGATTGGAATCCGTTCCTTTGCGTGGCCAAGAGTTGACAAGGTCTTCCATGAGCAGGATAACAAAGAATATCTCGAAAACATTGAACTGTACGAAAAAAAGTGTATATGACATAAATTGTGTGTTTTAAGCAGATCTACGTGTATTGTGAAGTTCGCTTTTGTCTATATTTTACGGTGTACCAGCTGTCCAAAATTCAGAAAAATTCATCCAGAATAAAGAGGTCTTCACAGGCTATTCCCACAAAGGTCACGATATACATTTTATTTGCTATATATATATCTTGAATACAAGAAGAAATTTTAATTAAAATCGTTAGAGCCATTTTTGAGAACATTTACATTTTTGGAAATTTTTCCATATAAAGGGTAGTTGAAGGGGAGGTTTCTTGAAAATATTCGTTTCGCCTCCTTGGAAGACATTGAACTGAATATCAAGTTTGGTATTAAACGGACTTTTCATTTTTGAACTTTGTAGCCCACAAAAAACACACACACACACAAACACATCACGGATATTATACTACTTTTTAGGCTTGTTTTTTATTCAGCGGGTCATTTCCTGTGAAATCTCGGAATGGAATTGTTGGATGGAATACAACACCTTCTATATATACTTTACACATTATATATACGTATGTGGAAAGTAAAGAAAAACACGAATGATGATTTCCTGTTTGAAAAAAGAACAAGTATTTTAAAATAAAACCAATAACAAGGAATGTTTCGGAAATGGTTTGTTCCATATTAAAAATGTATATGAGATTTATTGCCATAGCTAAGTGAGAACTTTAATATAGTATTTTAGGGTGGAATACAATATTTCGCGTACTCATCATACGCAGTAGAGAGCAAAATGGGTAAATGTTAGATTTCTGCGTGTTATTTCTAACATATGAAAGACTCTGTATAAAAATAACACTAAACTAGAGGGCTTGCGTTTTCTGGCTCCAATAAGCAGCAGAAAAGCCTGCTTAAGTTGTATAAACTTTTAATACCTCGTTTTGTTTTTTTTACTTACAACAAAGTAAGAACAAATCTGCTAATGGTGCAATGCTAAGTTTTCCAGTCACTGCAGGCAATTCATTTTGTTCAGCGTTGTGTTATGTCCTGGGGAAATAAATCTTAAATGCACTTAGTAAGTTACTGTCTCATATTAGCCGGATTCGTATTGGAAAACAAGAGAATATGTCAGTACTTAAAGAGGTCTTAATGTGTGCCATTAATATTCTGAAAATATTACGAGTCTTACGTATGAATCATATTTCAGGAAAATATCGTGTATCCTAAAAGTGTCTCCGCAGTGAACTCGGACGGTTGTAGCTGTGGTTATGTTGCTAACAGAACTATGGAGAGGGAGCATGACCTTGAGCAGGTTTGTCCTTCCTTAACCTTCTTGAATAATACTGTGAGAACTGTTGCTTGAAGTCAATAATACTCCGGGCTTGTGCTTGTGAAACGAAGCTAAAACGTTTAAGTATTGAAGAGAGAACGTTTTCAGTTGACGTATTCTTTGATGGTGATAAGATTTCAGAAAGTGTAAAACGTAAACTCCTTGAACGTTTCGGTATGTTCTGATCGCGATACGTGATAGATTTAACTACTAAATTCCGTGAAAGTGGGTCTGTACATGATGCTCCAAAAAGCGATAAACTTAAACTTTTAACACAGACTAAACTGGGAAAAAGTTCATATGTAACATCAAAAAGTCTCATTAAATGAATGCGGAAATAAACACATGAAAACTATTTCCAGAGTTGTTAGTAAGGGAATGAAATTGCGTCACTATTTGTTTACTCTTAGCAAGCAAACAAAACTATCGCTTTAGACTGTTCTTTTTCTTATTCCCCCTTCTACTTACTAAAAAGCAAGTAATGATACATTTTCTGCTAATGTTTAACTTAATTAGCATTAAGTAGATTAAAGAATAATCTTGTGCATGAAAAGTTTGATTGCGGAACAACTAGAGAAATTCATGTGAATGGAACACAGCTGATGTTTTATGTAATGATGTTTTGTCTATCTCTTAAGGTGACCTGTAATTTTTTGACAACATTTAAATTTTTAACCCTTTTTTTTAAAAAAAAATCTTCGTGACACATCCTTGAGAGACACTAAACGTAAATACCCAGTTTGGTGTTTAACAGACTTTTCGTTTCTGAGTTATACTATCCAAAGGCACACAGACACACACATTGAACTTTTTTTTAATCCAGAGGATCTCAAAACATATATTTCCTGTGAAATCTCCGTATCGAGTTTTTGGGTGGAATAGAGTGCCTTCTCTACCTACTATATACGTTGTACATACGTGATAAGGGGACTAAAAATACTATTTTTGGTTCTCGGAATGTCAAAAGAAGAATTTCCTGTGAAATATCATATAATTCTTGAGAAGATTTAATATCTTCTCTACTTACTATGTATTTGGTGTGCCGTAGTGCAAGTACAAGATATTTGATCTTGTTGCATTCTCCAAATCTTGTTGATTGTCTTGGACTCTTCTAGCAATCTTACTTCAGACAAACATCTAAAACACATTGGGCAAATCTGAGCAGGTTCCAAAACTAATCCAGATACATCTCATTGACACGCTTCACCTCAAAGTGGACAAAGTGACGCTGGTATTTCCTTTACTGCAACATCTAAAGGGCTTGCTACAGATCTGATTTCATTCTGTTTGTACGCGAACCAACTGAGAATGTCAAAGTTGTGGAAGTATTTAACAAGATGCAATTTGGGGTTCGGACATCTTATCAGAAACACCATTAAGTTACAGACCGTCAGTGATCCCAAGGAATTCCCTCACGAGTTTTGATGTATCATCAAGGAAGGCACTGAAATTAGGGTCCGTGGTAATTTGTTTTGTAATGCAAGTGTAAGTTTGGCCAGAAATTGGTTACATGGTTATTAGGCTATTAGCCTGTTCCGACACCAAACTCTTGCTTCTTCCACCTTTTCCTCGGACGTCCCGGTTGGCCCTTGTGGCTGATAAGTTTATGCAGTTTTTGGAATTTTATTTTATTTCATTCTGTTTAAGTGTTATTTTCAGTTTGTTCTATATTCTGTTATTATTTTTTTAATTCTTCCTATTTAAATATTTTGGTACTTCATTGTTTTCTTTTTATCTAATCCAGTACGAGGGTCGGGTGATAAGTCCCGGGCCTCTCAATGAAAACAGCATTTAATTTTTTTTTTTTTTGCTTAAATTCTCCACATAATGTCCAGAAAGGCTAATACATTTGTCATATCTGTGTTCTAATGTAATTAAACTATCTCTGTAGTGGGATTTATCAAGGTCCTCAAAATGATGTTTACCGCATCAATGACCTTGTTGCTGTGAAATCTTCGTCCTCCAAGACATTTTTTGAGGTTTGGCAACAGGTACTAAATCTGGCGAATAAGGTGGATATTCAAGCAATTCGAACTTTAATTCTCACATGCTTCCCATTGCAATGACTGAACGATGGACCGGAACATTGTCGTGATGAAGCAATACTTCTTTTTTTTGCCAAATGAAGTATTTTTCTTTTCACCTCATCACTCAAACGTTGCAGTAAGCTTGCGTAGTAGTCACCAGTGATAATTTTACGCTTTTCCAAGTAATCAATAAAAATAATTCCCTGTGCATCCCAGAAAACACTCGCCATAAACTTGTTAGCTGATAAAGTTGATTTTACCTGTTTTGGAATTGGTTCACCTGGCGCAATCCACTGTTTTGACTGTGATTTACTTTCTAGAAATGATGTATCCAAGTTTCATTCATGGTAATACGCCGTCTCAAAAATTCAATGGAATTTTTACGGTAGAGCTCCACATTCTTAACAGAAACGGTTTTTCTTTGCAACTTTTGATCAGGAGTCAATAAACGCGGCACCCACCCTGCACAGATCTTGTGAAAAGCCTAAATAATACTTAAAATATTACCTGCGCGTTCTTTTGATGTGTTTACAGGCACTACGAACTCAAACAACTTTAATCTGCGGTCTTCCAGGACTAAACGATGAATTTTTTCAATGATCTCTGGAGTTGTCACTTCTACAGGGCATCCAGAGCGAGGCTCATCACTAGTGCTCGTACGTCCCATTTTAAACTCTGCAACTCACCTTTTAATGATTGAATATAAAGAGGCAGAGTCTTTCAATGCACTGTCCATTTCCTCCTTAGTTTCTTTAGGCGTTAAACCTTTCCAATGAAAGTATTTAATCACAGCTCTTTTTTCCAAATCCTCCATTTTTGTGAAAACTCCAAAGCTGTCTTGTTTAAAATGCTGTCATTCGAAAACTAATCAAGCTATTGATCTGTAACTATGCATACAAGCTATTATAGTGTTAAACTATACGATGCTACCGTCTAACCCTAGTACATCCAGCTATGGTTCTGCGGAATTCCATTTCTGCTGCTTGAATACTTCTTTTATGTGATGCTGTCACTGCCATGTTTCTGAACCATATATTACAATTGGGATAGTCATTGTTTTATACAACTTTATTATTGAATATTTTATTGTTTTGTTGTTTATAACTCCTTTTATTGTACCTGTTATGTAGGTAAACTTATTTAGTGTTTATCAATATTTGCTTCAGATTAAAGGTAATTAAATGTTGACACTTGTTCGATAGATTTATTTTCTAGGACTATTGTGAACAAAACTGTCTGACTACCTTTAGTGTCATTGCTTTTGTTTTCTTGATATATATTTCTAGGTTGTATGGGTTTGCTATTTGATGTAACTTATATTTCATTTTTAGAAGTTCGTCCTCGCTTTTGGCTATCAATATTTTATCATCCGCAGAAACTATTGTTTTTATCATTCTTGTCCATAGATGAAATTCACCTGTCCTTTGATGTTACAATCTATGTTGTCATCTACATATAAATAGAAGAGAATAGTTTACATTGCACAAACTTTTCCGACCCTTTTTGAAATCAATATTGGTTTTCGTTTATCTATTTGATTTCTACTGTAGAAAATTAAAATTATATTTTGCTTCTTAATAAAATAATTTGAAGTTCTAACTTTAAAAACATGTATCAACCTTAACTACCAAATAATTGAATCTATAAATAGGTAGGTGCATGCTTATTAATAGGCACTCGCACTTTAAACCTTATTTCCATGCAAACTTTTTTCCAGCATTATATCACACCCAAAATGCTCCACAACGTGCAATTTTGTCGTAATTTGTTTCAACAGTTTTTAAAGCCTCAGAAGCAATTGAAAGAAAATGTTATTACGAGTACTTGACCGCAATAATGCTCCAATTTGAACAAATAAATCATTACATTTTGAAATATCAAGAGTTTTGGAGAGTACGAAAATCAAAATATTTTCACACCATTTAGAGCAAATAAAAAAATCTGATGTGTTCCATTCACACGACTTTCTCTATATCTCTGCAACAAATTATTGTTAGTAAGTTTATGTTTTTATTTACTTCATGCTAATCAAAAAACAAAATAGGAGAAATTGTCTTATAACTTGCTTCCATAAAAGTAGAAGCGAAATATGGGAGTATCATAGGTTAAAGAAATAGTCAAAATCTGGTTGCTATGTGACTGAAGTTTCTATGTTTGTGTGGACAGAGGTTGACAAATTCCTGTAGAGAAAATTTTGCTTTTTAAAGCTCAAACCAAACACAAGGAATATCTAAAAAGCGATCTACTCCATAAAAAATGTATATAACATAAATTGTGTGTTTTAACGTGCTCTACAGTTTTTGCGTTTTAAGGTTTTGTCCATCTTTTGCGGTTTAGCAGTTATGCAAAATCCCGTGAAATTCATCGAGAATAAAGTAGTCTTCAGAGGCTATTCCCAGAAAATTCAAGATATACAGTTTATTTGTCAGGTAAATATCTTTAATATACGAAATTTTGATCAAAATCGTTAGAGCCATTTTGAAGAAAATCAAAATTTTCGAAAAAAAGTTCCATGTAAAGGGTAATTTGGGGTGGGGGATTTTTTTCAAAATCTTCGTGTCGCATCCCTGGAAGATACTAAACTTAAATACCAAGTTTGGTATTTTACCGACTTTTCGTTTTTGAGTTATCGTGTTCACAGACACACGGACACATTGACACACGGACACACGGACCTTTTTCTGAAAATACTTTTTTTTGGATACAGGAGACCCTAAAACATATATTTCCGGTGAAATCTTGGTATCGGATTTTTTGGTGGCGTGCAATACATTCTCTATACACTATGTACATAGTGCGTATAGAGAAAGTAAACATTATGAACTTGGCAACA
This sequence comes from Hymenopus coronatus, assembly GCA_030762935.1. Lineage (NCBI taxonomy): Eukaryota > Metazoa > Arthropoda > Insecta > Mantodea > Hymenopodidae > Hymenopus > Hymenopus coronatus. The sequence goes on along the minus strand of CM060886.1, from coordinate 105,865,211 downwards.
GCTAAAGTCGAAGATATATTCTGATTACTTAAAATTAAAACGAGTGTATTAATATATTTATAACGAAACTTGATACGGATATTTCTTTGTCATCGATAATGTCTTCACACAGAATTATAGCTCTGGCTTTATTACTTTGGAAAATCAATTTTATACCACTTGGGTGTCACCTTAACAGAGACAGGGCATACAACAGAACGAGGCCTCGCAATCTGTCCTTAGCATGATTAAGAACAAATTGAGGCAATTCTCCCATATCCGTTCGTGGATTCTCATCCAATTTCTGAAGTAAAGCTGCATTGGATGTGGTCAGCACTTGGATAGGTTACCGCCTCGCGAGACCAGCAGCGATCACCGAGAAAATAAGCTAAAACTGTGGGGAAACCTGTCATTAGATATCGTGCTAGAAGTTAAGCAACATTGGGCGTGCACAGCTCTTGGATCAATGACCACAATACGACACCAGAAGATTACCACCGAGAAAATTACGCGGGAAGCTGCGAGTAGACTTCTTACCAGATCTCGTTTTTAGAAAGTTAAGCAGTATTGGGCATGGTCAACTCTTGGATGACACCAAGTGATGTCGTGTAGTAATCTTCCATCCAAGTGCGGACTACAGAGAAAATTACGTATTAACCTATCGCAGAACTCGTGCCTTTGGTTTGGATTGAGCACAGCCACCTCCTGCAAAACACATATTTCCGTCAGGGCGTGGTTAAATCTTAGCAAGAGTACGTTCGGGCTGCCATCGGACCACTATAGCTCAGCGTTGACTTTGTAGATGAATCGAACTGGCTACGCTATACCTTCGTTGGCTTGGGACTGTGTGGCGTTTGCCGGGCGTTGGTTGGCTGGGCCGTGGTAACTTCTCTAATAGCAATCTTTGGTGCTGTTGTCTACTGGAACCTTCCGTTTCCCAGTGCATCTTTTCGACTCCCTTTTGGTGTCTCTACGGTAACTGGGAATTTGTGGGCGTGATTCTCGCGGTTTTCTCCAGCTTCCGTCGCCGGGCTTGCTAGTTCCTGGGTATTATTCTCAATGCTGTTCTAGTACCGATTGCGGTGCTTCTTGGACTCCTTCCTGGTGATAGTACTTTGATACGGCCCGTCAAGCTTAGTGGATCCCGGACCTTCTTCTGGCTTTTTTGATAACCATATTGCTTCGGTATCTGACTGTACAGATGAGATTACGCCGGCTTTTCGTCTGTCTCGACGCATCTGCCCTCTCCTTTGGTCTCCTCGCTGGAAGCAGTGGCACTAGAAAGGAAATTCTCAATCGAGGGCGAGAAAGTTCATTACAAGTCACTGCTACAGAATGGTTCTTCGAGTGAACTTATGCAGATCTCCGTGGCACAGACCCTGGAAGGCGTTTTGCGGAAGTTAGATGTTAAGCTCCTTTAACTTTAATTGCTGATCTTGGGCGGGTTCATCCAGTGCTCCGAGCGCAACCTTCAGCAACAGTGATGATGACAGACGGTTTCAGCAAGCAAGGTTTCCAAACCTTGAAGGTGTGCTTCATCCCACTCTAGCCAATTCGGCTTGAAACAGCTTTGCACTATCTACAGTGAGAATAATGTTATCCTGGTGGCGGCGATACCTTCGTCAGATATGTTTGTTCCTCCCAAACCTTCTCGTTGAAGGCGTTCTGCTGTCATTTCTTCTAATCTGCCCTTTCCATTGCCTCTTCCTGCCACCTCTATGACGGACATCTCTTCTGCTGATCTTGTTCCTTCGTCGGCGAGATCTGAAGCGCGCTGCTACAAAGACGTCTTGAAGATCCTACACGATGTCGGTGGCCCTGGTCACTTAACGCCACAAAACACCCCAGATCGCATCAAGATATTACTAAGGAAACTATACCACTTTCATCCCCTGTTTTCGGTATTTCGCGAGGGTGGGCTTACCTACCACAGCAGAACTCCGATATGTCGTGAAAGGACTTCTGGTGGCCTTCGTACCAGAAGACATTTTGGAGGCCCCATCAGTGCAAGCGATTGGAGTCTCGAGGTCAGTTATTAGCAATGTTCCTGATTATCCTGCTGGAAAATGAGCCTTTGAGATTAGTAAGATGTTTCCCATGAACATTTTTGGTTCAGGTTCTTGTCCGTATTGAGTTATTGAGTTATATCGCTCGCAAAATAATGTTACTGAATGTTTCAATTGCCCAAAAAAAAAAAAAAAAAAAAAAAAAAAAAAAAAAAAAAAAAAAAATATTCTTACATTTCGATTGTACAATCTCCCCTCGCGGCGAGAACTATAATGTGGCAAACATACTCAAAGATTGCCTCATAAGAAAGTTCTTTATGTCCTCTCCTACCAACGCACAACCAGTTACGGTGGTTGCCAATCCTCTCAGTCGGAGCTTGATCGTCGCCAGCTGTTAGAACTTAGACACTAGATGGCCCAGGTTCACCAGTCTTCTACCCGTTCCTCTTTCATTTCTTCCGAAGTTTTCTATTCCGTTGTCCTCGGTCGGCGTAGTGCTGCGCCTGCTACCAGTGGGTCCCCTTTGGCTGCTCTTTCTCCGCCGCACTATGCCTTGGCTGCGGATTCAAGGAGAAGATATTTTCGCTCTTTGGTCTCCCAAGTCCGATTATGTGTGGTTAAGTTCAAAGCATGTACGAATTTGGCTTCCAGTGCATCGGAAAGAAAGTTTAAACCCCGTTGCGTTAGTTATACTGGATTTTAACGTGTTCCGGACGGATCGCTCCGGCAGTGCCCAAAGGCGGAATGGCAGTCTTTCTCCGCCGCCATATCGCTTTTTCCTTTTCTCTTCCTTCGTTATAATGTCTTGAGAAGTACGGTGATCAGCTTTCCGGTAAACCGCCAGTTCATTACTGTAGTGCCAGTCTATCTTCCGCCGGACACTCCACCGAAGGAGATTTACTGTATCGCTTATTTCACCTGGCCTCTGGTCGGGTTTTCGTGACTGACGATCAGAATTAGAAAAATCCTGCTTGACACTCTCGCCCCATCAACTTTACTGGAATCAGACTTCTTGACTTTATTTTGTCTTCAGCTGATCACAGATTCACGCTTCACGGGGCAGTTCGCACCGGCCAACGGCGACCGCACAGCATCCGGATGCGTTAGATATTTGCATTTCTAATTCCGTACCGTTATCTCTTCACCTCTCTGTGTATCGTCACATGTCCACTTTTCCTTGCCGGGTCGTTTGTCACCCTCCACTGTCCTTCATGGAGTTGTGCGCAAACATTGTTTTTCGTGTCACTCTGCACTCCTTGACCGACCCCTGCATCTGCTGTGATCCGCTGGCGGATATTGACACTGCCATTGCTGCCCTTGCAGTCTCGTTGAACAGGTCTGTTTCTCGGGCTACCATCTTGCCATTCCTCACGACGAGTTTTCCGGTAGATGGAGTGCATTATTTCCCTCCGCCGACGGCTCTTCCTTCTTTCGCTGCAGACACGCCTGCTGATCTATTGGCGTCTGGTAAATCCCCTTCGTAGGAATTTACAGGACACTTGGCTAATTTGTTAGGTCGGCGTTTGAGAGGAGCGTATGCATTGCGATGGCTCCCTTTGGCAGGTGCTACGTGGTTTTTGCACGTCTTCGCCTGTTGCCTCCCAGGCCGGGGCCCCTTATACTCCGACTGGTCCTGTTGTCTACCCAGAAGGTAAGGCGGAGCTGTTTGCTTCCTGCCTGGAGGAGCGCTTTCATGACTACCCGACTGTCCACCCAATCCAAGCAGAGAAACGGTTTAGCTCCATGATTAGCTTTCTCCGCCATTCATCGGCTTCACCCTCGTAAGGCTCCAGGCCCTGACAGTTTTCACCGTGGATCTGAAAGTGAGCAGGTGTCACGGGCTTTGATATAGCATATTATCAGCACAGCAAAGTAAGTAATTCTAAATTAAGATCTACATTATCCTATTGTTTTAATGTGTAGATATTAATGAATGTTTGTTAATCAGAGAGAAAACAGTATCATTTCTCATAAACCACGGTGACTTGGAATATTGGTGTTAAGTAACTGACACCATTGGTGTCATAAAGAGCAAGAATGTCTTTGTAATGGCAGAATTACATAAATCCATTTAATATTTTATTCTACTGTCCGCCTCTGTTAATATTTACTCTGTTTTTACGCAACTTTATGAACATATATTTCTGAATATGCCACTACAAGTTCTGTCTGTAAAGAGCTTTTGAAAACAAAACCTTAATGGTATTTATGCACCGGTCTAGTCATTGCAGCTACTCTGGAAGTTTTTCTTTTTATAGGGATAATTTCTAATGTTTTTATACTTTATGTATATGGGATTTGTTTTGTTTGCATGTTAAAATATTACTACAAGTTTGGCCAACATTATTCCGTTTGTCTCAGCATGTTTGTCAACGCGTTATGTGCAGCCATGGCATTTTAATAACCTTTTATTTCCTAATTGCGTGTTTTAGTAAAATACTCAGTCGCGGCTGATGTATAAGAGCATAAGAACACGTGAGCGCCCTAACATTTGACACCTAGTGGATATTTTGTTGTTAATTTCTCTACTACGTATAATAAGAAGAGGAAAAGTCCGTTTTAACACTAATCGAACAATCTGAAGTGTTCCACTTAGATGACTTTCTCCACATCTCTGCAACAAATTATTGTTAAAGAGCTTATGCTTATTTTTACTTCATGCTAATTGAGAAAAAAACATGCTATATGACTGAAGTTCCTTTGCATGGACAGGAGTTTACAAATTACCGTATGAGAATAGTATAAGTACTTGAAATCTAAAACCAATAACAAAGAATATGTTAAAAACGATCCACTCTACAAAAAAATGTATATACCATATATTCTGTGTTTTAATGTGCCCTACATTTTTTGTGTGGTAAGTTTTTTTCTATCTCTTATGGTTTTATCAGTTATGCAAAACTCCGCAAAAAATTTTCAGAATAAAGATTTCCTCTAGGCTATTCCCAGAAAATTCAAGATATACACTTTGTTTTATCTTTGATATACGATATTTTAATCATAATCATTAGAGCTATTTTGAGAAAATAAATATTTTCGAAACTTTTTCCATTTAAAGGGTAGTTGGGGGGTGGGAGAGTTTTCTTGAAAATCTTCGTGTTGCATCCTTGAAAGAAACTGAACTTAAATACTAAGTTTGGCATTTAACAGACTTTGCGTTTTTGAGCTTTGCTGTCCACAGACACATATACACACAGGCATACAGAGAGGGACACACACACGGACATATTTCTAAAATTGATTTTTTTTTTTTGATTCAGGAAGTCTCAAAACATATGCTTTCCGGTGAAATCTCTGTATCGAATTTTTGGGTTCATTACAATACTCTCCTAATACATTATGTATATAATGTGTAGAGAAAATAAAAGGTTGTTTTTAGAAAAAGGAATCCGCGTATGTGAATCTAAAACGAAAAGAAGATTGAGTTGGTATATATGTTCAGTATCTGCCAAGAATAACACAAACATTTTCAGGAAAACCTCCTCCACAACTACGCTTTATATTCTAGCAAAAACTCTATTTTTACTTTCTATTCTCGTGTTATGTACATACTGTATAGAGAAGGTATTGCATTCCACCCAAAACTTCAATACCGAGATTTCAGCGGAATCCAAAAAAGCATTTTCAGAAAAAGGTCCATGTGTGTGTGTGTGTGTGTGTGTGTGTGTGTCTGTGGACAGCATAGCTCAAAAATGAAAAGACTGTTAAAATCCAAACTTGGTATTTAAGATTTGTATCTTCCAAGGATGCGACACGAAGATTTGCTAGAAAATCCCCCACCTCCAACTACCCTTTACATGGAACTATTTTTCGAAAATTCTGATTTTCTTAAAAATAGCTCTATTTTAATTAAAATATCGTATATTAAAGATATTTAACTGACTAATAAAATGTATATCTTGAATTTTCTGGGAATAGCCTCTGAAGATTTCTTTATTCTGGATCAATTTTACGGAATTTTGAATAACTGCTAAACCTTAAGAGATGGACTAAAACTTACCACACATAAAATGTACAGCACTTTAAAACGCACATTTTATGTTATACGCAATTTTTTCGTGGAGTTGATTGTTTTTTAGACATTCTTTGTTTTTTGTTTCAGCTTGGAAAAACTTTTAATATTCTCATACAGGAATTTGTCAACCCCTGTCCATACAAACAAAGGAACTTCAGTCACATTGCAACCAGCTTTTGACTATCACTTGAACCTGTGGTACTCCCTTATTTTGATTCTACTTACAAGGAAGCAAGTAATAAGACTATTTCTGCTAATTGTTTTTCAATTAGCATGAAGGAAATAGAAGCATTAGCTTTTTAACAATAATTTGTTGCAGAGATGTAGAAAAAACTCATGTGAAAGAAACACATCAGATTTTTACTCAAACAAACAACTATATTTGGATGGGTAGAGTTTGACTGAGAAATTCCATGCCATAGCCGGGATTTGAACCACACATTTCCCAATTTCTAGCCGGTTGCTTTATCCACCAAGTTACTATGGCAATTTCTTCTTTATTCTTGATGAATTTTGCATAATTGGTAAACAGTAAGACATGGCCAAACATTTACTGTACAGACACACAGTTTTGCTGTGGCAGTAACCGTTTCAGAGATAGTCCTTGTTATTCGTTTCAATTTTAAAATACTGATACTTTTCACAAAGAGGAAGTCGTTCGTGTTTCGTTTGTATTACTCCTGGTCATGGAAGGAACGAAATTTAATGACAATCGCTTAGCGATGTTTTTAAAAGATTTGACTATCGCTTTTGCCATTAACATTCCCTTCTTTCCTTGCATTTATAATAAACTAGGAAATTAAATCCTCTGCAGATGTTTATCTCAATTAACATGAAGCAAATAGATCAATAAGAGTTTTTAGGAACTTTGTAGAACAGCTAGAGAAAGTCATATGAATGGAACTGATCAGATTTTTTCTCCAAACTTCTTAATTTATATTTATTTTTGAAAACCCCCTTATAAATTTACAATTATTAAATTTAAATACACATTTTAAAATTTAAATCAAAAAACGAGGAATATCTTGGAAATGCCTAATTCTACAAAACGGTTGTGTATGAAGTAACTTGTGTATTTTAGACAAAGTAATAACTATGGCTCAAAATTAAGTTTAAGTAAAAAAATTCATAAATTCGTTTTGTAATTAAAGTGTACTTTTTACTTGCTATACTTAATACATTGCAGAGAAAGTATTGCATTCCACCCAAAAATTCGATACCGAGATTTCACCGGGAATCCACGTTTTAGGCTCCCCTGGATCCCAAAAAGAAACATTTTCAGAAAAAATGTTGTCTGTATGTGCCTATGTGTGTCCGTGTGTCATAACTAAAAAACAAAAGTTGATAAAATCGTAAAATATTAAACTTGATATTTAAGTTTAATATCTTCGAGGATGCGACGCAAGATATTGAGGAAATTACCCCCACTCCAGACCAGTCTTTACTAGGAAACATTTTCGAATATTTTGATTTTCTCAAAAATGGCTCTAATGATTTGGATTAATATACCGTAAAATGAAGATATTTACATGACATATTTACACGTTGAATTTTCTGGGAATACCCTCTGAAGACCTCTTTATTCTGGATGATTTTTGCATAACTTACTACACAAAGTGTGTAGACGTAAAACACACAATTTTTGAGGTTATTAATTATTTTCGTGGAGTTGACCATTTCCGAGATATTCCTTGTTATTGGTTTCAGTTTTAAAATAGTTAAACCTTTCTCATGCAGAAATGTATCAACTCCGGGTCATGCAAAGAAACGAGATTCAATCATATAGAACCAGCTATTAAATGATTTGACTATCGCTTTAGCCTAGTGTATTCCTTCATTTTTCTTCTATTTACAAGGGAGCAAATAATAACATCGCTTCTGCTAATGTTTATCTTGATTAGCATAAAGCAGAGAGAAAGATAACCTCACTAACAAGTCAAGTATATTGTGAATAGAGAAGGTATTGTATTGCACCTAAAATTTTGATACCGAGAATACCAAACTTGATATTTATGGCTGCGACACGAAGATTTTAAATAAAATTCCCCACCCCTACTATCCTTTACATGTAACAATTTAGAAAATGTTGGTTTCCGCAAAAATGGCGCTAATGACTTTGATTACAATCTCTTATATTTAAGATATTTTCATGACATTTAAAATGTATATCTTGAACTTTCTGGGAATAACCTCTGAAGACCTCTTTATTCTGGATGAATTTTACTGAACTTCGCACATCTAGTAAACCTTAAGAGATGGACGAAAACTTACTTCACCAAAGATGTAGTATACCTACATTTTTGGTAGATTTGGCCGTTTTCGAGATATTCTTTGTTATTAGTTTCAGTTTTACAATAATTTACTCATACGGGAATTTGTCAGCTTCCGGCCTCGAAAAACAACGAGATTCAACCATAGCAACCACATTTTAAAATATTTGAGTCTCGCTTTAGTCCAGAGCACTTCCTTATTTCCCCTCTACTTACAAGAAAACAATAATAAGACAATTTCTGTTTATGCTTATTTCGGTTAGTCTAAAGTAGAGAGAAAGATGCTCTTCCTTACAATAATGTGTTATCAAAATGTATAGCAGGTTATGTGAATGGAACAGAACCGATCTTTAAATATATTATTATTATTATTATTATTATTAGTAGTAGTAGTAGTAGTAGTAGTAGTAGTAGTAGTAGTAATAGTAGTAGCAGTAGTAGTAGTAGTAATAGTAGTAGCAGTAATAGTAGTAGTAATAGTAACAGTAGTAGTATTAGTTATAATAGTAGTATTAGTAACTAGTAGTATTAGTAACAGTAGTAGTATTAGTAACTAGTAGTATTAGTAACAGTAGTAGTATTAGTAACAGTAGTAGTATTAGTAACAGTAGTAGTATTAGTAACAGTAGTAGTATTAGTAACTAGTAGTATTAGTAACAGTAGTAGTATTAGTAACTAGTAGTAGTATTAGTAACTAGTAGTATTAGTAACTAGTAGTATTAGTAACTAGTAGTATTAGTAACAGTAGTAGTATTAGTAACTAGTAGTAGTATTAGTAACTAGTAGTATTAGTAACTAGTAGTATTAGTAACTAGTAGTATTAGTAACTAGTAGTATTAGTAACAGTAGTAGTATTAGTAACAGTAGTAGTATTAGTAACAGTAGTAGTATTAGTAACTAGTAGTATTAGTAATTAGTAGTATTAGTAACAGTAGTATAATTAGTAACTAGTAGTATTAGTAACTAGTAGTATTAGTAACTAGTAGTATTAGTAACAGTAGTAGTATTAGTAACTAGTAGTATTAGTAACAGTAGTAGTATTAGTAACAGTAGTAGTATTAGTAACAGTAATAGTATTAGTAACAGTAGTAGTATTAGTAACAGTAGTAGTATTAGTAACTAGTAGTATTAGTAACAGTAGTAGTATTAGTAACTAGTAGTATTAGTAACTAGTAGTATTAGTAAATAGTAGTATTAGTAACAGTAGTAGTATTAGTAACTAGTAGTATTAGTAACTAGTAGTATTAGTAACTAGTAGTATTAGTAACAGTAGTAGTATTAGTAACTAGTAGTATTAGTAACAGTAGTAGTATTATTAACTAGTAGTATTAGTAACTAGTAGTATTAGTAACAGTAGAAGTATTAGTAACTAGTAGTATTAGTAACAGTAGTATTAGTAACAGTAGTAGTATTAGTAACAGTAGTAGTATTGGTAACAGTAGTATTAGTAACAGTAGTATTAGTAACAGTAGTATTAGTAACAGTAGTAGTATTAGTAACAGTAGTAGTATTAGTAACAGTAGTAGTATTAGTAATAGTAGTAGTATTAGTAACAGTAGTAGTATTAGTAACTAGTAGTATTAGTAACAGTAGTAGTATTAGTAACAGTAGTAGTATTAGTAACAGTAGTAGTATTAGTAACAGTAGTAGTATTAGTAACAGTAGTAGTATTAGTAACAGTAGTAGTATTAGTAACAGTAGTAGTATTAGTAACAGTAGTAGTATTAGTAACAGTAGTAGTATTAGTAACAGTAGTAGTATTAGTAACTAGTAGTATTAGTAACAGTAGTAGTATTAGTAACAGTAGTAGTATTAGTAACAGTAGTAGTATTAGGAACAGTAGTAGTATTAGTAACAGTAGTAGTATTAGTAGGAGTATTGGTATTAGTAACAGTGGTATTAGTAACAGTAGTAGTATTAGTAAGAGTATTAGTATTAGTAACAGTATTAGTATTAGTAACAGTAGTAGTATTAGTAACAGTAGTATTAGTTATAGTAGTAGTATTAGTAACAGTATTAGTATTAGTAACAGTAGTATTAGTTATAGTAGTAATATTAGTAACAGTAGTAGTATTAGTAACAGTAGTAGTATTAGTAACAGTAGTAGTATTAGTAACAGTAGTAGTATTAGTAACAGTAGTAGTATTAGTAACAGTAGTATTAGTAACAGTAGTAGTATTAGTAACAGTAGTATTAGTAACAGTAGTAGTATTAGTAACAGTAGTAGTATTAGTAACAGTAGTAGTATTAGTAACAGTAGTATTAGTAACAGTAGTATTAGTAACAGTAGTATTAGTAACAGTAGTAGTATTAGTAACAGTAGTAGTATTAGTAACAGTAGTATTAGTAACAGTAGTAGTATTAGTAACAGTAGTAATATTAGTAACAGTAGTAGTATTAGTAACAGTAGTAGTATTAGTAACAGTAGTATTAGTAACAGTAGTAGTATTAGTAACAGTAGTAGTATTAGTAACAGCAGTAGTATTAGTATCAGTAGTATTAGTAACAGTAGTAGTATTAGTAACAGTAGTATTAGTAACAGTAGTAGTATTAGTAACAGTAGTAGTATTAGTAACAGTAGTAGTATTAGTAACAGTAGTATTAGTAACAGTAGTAGTATTAGTAACAGTAGTATTAGTAACAATATTAGTATTAGTAACAGTAGTATTAGTTATAGTAGTAGTATTAGTAACAGTAGTATTAGTAACAGTAGTAGTATTAGTAACAGTAGTAGTATTGGTAACAGTAGTATTAGTAACAGTAGTATTAGTAACAGTAGTATTAGTAACAGTAGTAGTATTAGTAACAGTAGTAGTATTAGTAACAGTAGTAGTATTAGTAACAGTAGTAGTATTAGTAACAGTAGTAGTATTAGTAACAGTAGTAGTATTAGTAACAGTAGTATTAGTAACAGTAGTATTAGTAACAGTAGTAGTATTAGTAACAGTAGTAGTATTAGTAACAGTAGTAGTATTAGTAACAGTAGTAGTATTAGTAACAGTAGTATTAATAACAGTAGTAGTATTAGTTATAGTAGTAGTATTAGTAACAGTTGTAGTATTAGTAACAGTTGTAGTATTAATAACAGTAGTAGTATTAGTAACAGTAGTAGTATTAGTAACAGTAGTAGTATTAGTAACAGTTGTAGTATTAGTAACAGTAGTAGTATTAGTAACAGTAGTATTAGTAACAGTAGTAATATTAGTAACAGTAGTAGTATTAGTAACAGTAGTAGTATTAGTAACAGTAGTATTAGTAACAGTAGTAGTATTGGTAACAGTAGTAGTATTAGTAACAGTAGTATTAGTAACAGTAGTAGTATTAGTAGTGGTAGTAGTAGTAGTGGTGGTGGTGGTAGTAGCACTAATAGTAGTAGTAATAATATTAGCAATAATAGTAATAGTATTAGTGGAGGTAGTAATAATAGTAGTAGTGGTAGTAGAGTGGTAGTAGTAGTGGTCGTCGTAGTCGTAGCAGTATTGCTGTTATTGGTATTGGTTGCAGTTGTATCACTTTTTTCTTAGTCACAACTAATTCTATCAGATACTGTTTCATATTTTCAGATCTGTTCAACTCAAACTCTTGTGAAGATCCAAAATGTATATAATGAATATTTGTGTTGGTAAATGTCCATTTTATCACCGAGAGCTGGTTTTATTAATATAAAACAAGTGGGGGAAAAAATTTTACGTTTCTCTATAGAGGTTGTGTTTTATGGGAATAATTTAGCTGTCAGTATTGGTACGTTGTGTTTGATATAGCTTTTTCATTTATCCTTTACCAAAGATCATTTCCTGGAAGCGAAACGTTCCATAAGTACTTTGAAGTGATTCTCTCAGTAAAGTAAATTTATTTTTGCAGTCCCCAGGCAATTACTTTGGAATTAAAAAATGCAATGTCGAAATTATAACAAACCTCTTGACGTATTAAAATAATAGAACTCTATACACTCTAAAAATTGTAGGAAAAAAAACGTGTTACTAATTTTTACTTTCTGTACACGTTCTATGTACATAGTGTATAGAGAAGGTATTAAGTGCACTCCACCCAAAAATTTGCTACCGAGATTTCACCGGAAATACACGTTTTAGGCACCCGTATATGCAAAAAAAATTTTTTTTAGAAAAAAGTGTGTGTATATCCGTATGTCTATGAACACCATAACTTAAAAACGAAATGACGGTAAAATATCAAACTTAGTATTTAAATTTAGTATCTTTCAAGGATGCGACACAAAGATTTTGAGGGAAATACTCCCACCCCAAACTACACTTTCATAAAAAAAATTGAAAAGTTATTCTGAATGAATTTTTTTACAAAAATTGTGTGTTTCAAAGAAATCTAAATGTTTTATATAGCAACTTTTTGTCTATCTCTAGCTATTTACTACTTATGCAAATTCCAACAAAATTCATCAGAATAAAGAAGTCTTCACAGATACATTCCCAAAATATACAAACTATAAATTTTATTAATCATGCAAATATCTTTAATTTACGGTATTTTAATCAAAACCCTTAGAGCCATTTTTGAGAAAAACAAAATTTTCAAAATTTGCAGTAGTAGGTAGTTTTTGAGTTATTGTGTTTACAGACACACGGACACACACCCGGACCTTTTGCTAAAAATTTTCTTTTTTGGATGCAGGGAACCGTGAAGCGTCTATTTCTTGGTATCAAATTCTGGATGGAATACAATATCTTCTTTATACACAATGTCCATATTACGTGTAGAGAAAGTATGAATGAATAAGTGTATATATTGACATAACAATGTCTTATATTGAACTTTAACGATCGCACGGGTCTACAGACCGTACGTGCTTTTATAATACACACAAAAAAAGAAATATGAAAACAACAAGAAAGAATTAAATGAGTAAACACGAAAATAAATATACAAAGATATGCAAATACAGCAATTTAAATTTACAGCACAGAGTACACCTTATTCATAAGCATAAATGTACCGTCTTATAATAGATAAATACACTTAAAAGAAATATATACACATAATATATACACAATATATAAAACCATAACACAACACTGACCTAAGTAAAAAGCTAGCTTTATTTGTTTGGTATTTCAAACTTTCAGCCATACATGTACTTAAGGGTGAATAATCATAAAGTTCTGGATGACCTCAGATAAAGGGCTGTGGGTGTAGAGGATAACGCAACACACCAGATATTAATTTTGAAGTAGCTTAACATAAACTTAGTGCCTGTTTTGTTGATATGAGCTGAGGTTCAATGAAAGGTGCACCTGTTGTATTGCCGAATTTAATCTCGTACCCCCATGTTCTTCCTACGTCAGCCCCACACATCCCCCTCTCCCTCATAAATTACGTCACCAGTGACCAGACCCCCATTAATTACATGTACCACACCCCTGCAACATGGACACGGCCTGCTGCAGTCGATCGCCGAGGATCATAGGCCAACTATATTCTACACTTTTATGGTAGCTGTGGCAACGTGCATGTTGTTGGGGATTTTCAGTTTTGGAGAAATAACTCATGCATAATGGGCTCACCTGATGTGCTACATTCTCGTGGCTTTCTCTACCCACTAACTATTAATACTAGTTTGTTTTATTTATATTTTAATAACGTCATTTGGTCCGGGTAAGCATGAAGCCAATTAGGTTATTTTCGCTTCATAAGAAACCTCTTAGGATAATATAAAACTGTGATATTCATTAATCTATATTCGCAGCTCAAGACACTATTCCTTTACATTTGTTCAATACTTGGAAAAAGTTTGGACTGAAAAAGGATAAAATATGATGTGTTCCATTCACATGACCTTCTCTACATCTCTGTAACGGTTATTGTTAAAAACTTGTGCTTCTATCAAAATTAAATGACGTTTTATTTATGGACGCTCTTAACTGCTGTTCCATTTGGGCGTGAAAGACCACTTAATTTTGCTCAGAGGTCTCTCTATCAAGAATGAGGTTAGATTTACGACACGGGACCAACGGCTTTACTTCCCTTTCAAAGGAAGCCATGCTAAGGATTTTTACGCCCGAAAAAATTCATCGCCTCCGCCGGGTTTGAAACCACGACCTTGGGTATATGAAGTTGGCCTGGTAACCATTACACCACGGAGGGCCTCTGTGCTGCATCCTGCAGATAAATGAATAATCTTTTGTAAAAATAGTTTGTTTGCAGAACAAGTACAGAAGGTCATGTGATTTATAACATTACATTTTTTTATTGAATTTGGAATTTTAACCTGGAATGTTAGTATGCATTTCCATTAATTTATGTATACCCAAATGACAAATTAGATGCCCTTCTCTGATATACATACCTAAGTAGGGGAGAAATAATGTGGTCCCATCTAAAATTGGCTTACAGAAATCCTTTGACTTGAAGTAAAATTATACAAATACCTTTAAATGTTAAACAAATTAGGAATATAAATACTTTTAAAATACAAATTAAAATCTGATATGTTCCATTCACATGACTTTATCTATCTATTCTGCAATAAACTTTTCTTACAAAATCCTATTGTTTTATCTACTTCATGCTAATCAAGGCAAACATTAGTGGAAATAGTATTGTTACTTGTAACTATTAGAATGTGGATGGGAGATACATAAGAGATACATAAAAGTTGGTCGCTATGTGATTAAAATTCGGTTTACTTTACATGTGAAGCAACAGTAAAAACGAAAAATAAAGTACGACTTCCGTGTGAGAAAAGTTTTAAGTACTTTATTATATAGTGTAATAAATTATGAATATTATTAAAAGTTATAAAATTTCAGCTATATATCTCTCATAATTTTTGAGAAAAAGGTACATTAACAACCAAAAATATTTTTTGGGATAATTGAATCTAAGGATTCAAATTTTCTGAAACGGGCATTGCATACAACTTAAATTTAAAGGACGCAAACTAGCATTTAAATATCTGCTTTAAAATCCCCTTAACCCTCAAAATAAATAAATATATGTATTAGAGCGTGCCGTGACCGAGTGGTTAGACTAACTCCCCTCTCAACTAGGCGGCCGGTATTCGATCCCAAGCATCCGCATGTGGGATTTTTGGTGGACAAAGCGGCGCAGCGGCGGGATTTCTCCGGGTTCTACAGTTTCCCCGCCATTGCATTCCACCGGTGCTCCATCTTACTTCCATGTATCATCAGTGTCTGCCTGCGGTGCTAAAGTAGTAAAAGGAGGCTTTAAATACTATAAAAACAGTATATATGTTCTGAAATTTGAAATAATAGAAATCTTATTAGTGAAAAAAAAATCTGACGTGTTCCATTCACATGACTTTCTCTTCATCACTATAATAAATTGTTAAACTGCTTATTCTTCTATCCGCTTTATGATAATCGAGATAAACATTAGCAGAACTTGTCTTAATTACTTGCTTCCTTGTAAGTAGAAAGATTATAAGGGAATATACTAGGCCAAAACGACAGTCTCATATTTTAAAAGCTGGTTGCAATGTGGTTGAAATCCGTTTCTGTGCCTGGCTAGGAGTTTACAGATATCCATGTGAAAATGGTTTAAGTATTTTAAATCAGCAAAAAATACCAAGGAATATCTAAAAAGGGTCAGCTCCACGAAAAAAAAACGTAAATGACACAAAGTGTGTGTCTTAACGAGATTAACATGTTTTGTGTAACACGTTTTTGTCAATTTCTTACGGTTTACAGTTTCGCAATATAATACTGCAAAACCTTTCCAGAATAAAGAGATCTTTCGAGGGTATTCGCAGAAAATTCAAGATATACATTTTATTTGCTACGTAAATACCTTTAACATACGTAATTTTAAGCAAAAGCGCTAGAGCCATTTTTTGAATTGTTTTCCATGTAAAGGGTAGTGTCACATCCCTGGAAGATACTTAACTTAAATAACAATTTTGGTATTTTACCGACTTTTCGTTTTTACTTTCTCTACACGCACTATGTACATAGAGTATAGAGATGTATTGCACTCCACCAAAAAATTCGATACCGAGATTTCACTGGAAATATGTGTTTTAGGGTCCCATGTATCCAAAAAAAGTATTTTCAGAAAAAGGTCCGTGGGTCCGTGAACACGATAACTCAAAAACGAAAAGTCGGTAAAATACCAAACTTGGTATTTAAGTTTAGTATCTCTCGGGGATGCGACACGAAGATTTTGAGAAATATCTCACCCACTCCAAACTACCCTTTATATGGAACATTTTTCGAAAATTTTGATTTTCTAAAAAATGGCTGTAACGATTTTGATTAAAATATGGTATATTAAAGATATTTACCTGACAAATGAAATGTATATTTTGATTTTTCTGGGAATAGCCTCTGAAGACTGCTTTATTCTGGGTCAATTTTACGGAATTTTACATTACTGCTGAACCGTAAGAGTTGGACAAAAACTTACCACACAACAAATGTAGAGCACCTTAAAACACACAATATATGTTATATACATTTTTACGGAGTTGCTTGTTTTTGAGATATTACTTGTTTTGGTTTCAGCTATAAAAAACTTATACTTTTCTCATACAGGACTTTGTGAACTCGCGTTCATACAGAAAAAGTAACTTCAGTTACATAGCAACCAGATTTTGACTATCACTTTAACCTATGGTATTCCCTTATTTCTCTTCCACTAACAAGGAAGCAAGTAATAAGACTATTTCTGCTAATTTTTTCTCGATTAGATGAAGTAAATAGAATAATTTGTTGTAGAGATGTAGAGAAAGTCATGTGAATGGAACACATCAGATTTTTTATTATTGTGTTCGAAGACACACACGTGCGCGCACCGACCATTTTCCGAAACATTTTTTTTTGATACAGGGGATCCTAAAACGTGTATTTCCAGTGAAATCTCGGATTCGAATTTTTGGGAGGAATGCAATACTTTCTCTATAAACTATGTACATAGTACGTGTAGAGAAAGTAAAAATTTATTTTGGAGCATTTCAAAATACCTGCTCTAAAGTGTGTTCCACATGACATATTTTGCTATGCCTTACCACCACGTCTCACGAAGGTGGTTAATGTGCAGTACTGTACTGCTATCTCGTTTTTCAACCTGCACACGTAGAGAAAGCTTTAAAGCTTGCATGTAACCTTGACCTCCAGGTGAAAAGAAATGAGAGAAAGAGATGGAGAAGCGATATAATTGCTCTTCAAACAGAGTGTAAGAAAGAGAGGGTGAAAGAAAGGGGTGGTCTAGTACTAGATCAATAACTACCTGTGTAACTTGTGAGTTGCGTTAATTCTCTCTTTCTGACATCTGACGGCGACGTTATTTCTTTGTTTCATCTCAAACTGGCAATTTGCAAGTGCTGCACATTCAGCAAGCACAGCCTGTAATAAATGTATATGTACGTATAACGGAGGAACACATAGAAAACTGTGTTAAAGCATAAATTATTATAAAATATATTCTGAGTTAGGTTGTTCACAAGCGCACACTCTCACACAGATAGAAATACCAAAATGTTTGCTTTCTCTACACGCACTACATGCATAGCGAATAGAGTAGGCATTCATTGCATTTGACCCGAAAATTCGATACCGCAATTTCACCGGAAATATGCGTTTTAGGACCTCCTGTCCCCCCCCCCAAAAAAAGAAAATTAAAAGGGTCCGTGTGTGTGTGTGTGTGTGTGTGTGTGTGTGAGTGTGTGACCGTGTGTCTGTGAGCACACAAAAAGTCGGTAAAATACCAAACTTTTATTTAAGTTAAGTATCTTCCAGGGATGCGACATGAAGATTTTTTAGAAAGATCCCCCCCCCACCTAAACTACCCTTTACGTGGAAAAAAATTCGAAAACTTTGATTTTCTCGAAAATAGCTCTAACGATTTTAATTAAAATAACGTATATTAAATAAAATGTACACTTTAAATTTTCTGGGAATAGCCTCTTAAGACCTCTTTATTCTGGATTACTTTTGCTAAATACTCCGTAACTGGTAAACCGTAAGAGATAAACAAAAACTTAATAAATTTTATGATCTCGTTAAAATACACAATTTATGCCATATACTTTTTTTTCATGGAGTTGACCATTTTTAGATAATCCTTGTTATTTGTTTCATTTTTCTCACACGAAAATTTGTAAACTCGTGTCCAAATAAAGAAACGGTCTTGAACCACATGGCAACCAGTTTTTAAAAGTTTGGCAATTGCTTTAGCCTAGTGTATTCCTTACTTACCTTTTACTTACAAGGAAGCATTTGAAACAATTTCTGCTAATGCTTATCTCGATTATCATAAATGGATATAAGAATAAGCTGTTTAACAATAATCGGATACAGACAAAGTCACGTGAATGAAATATGTAATTTATTTACTTTCTGTAGCACGAATCTACAATGTACATAATAGGCAGAGAAGGTTTTGTATTCCACCTAAAAATTCGATGTGAAGATTTCACTAGAAACACATGTTTTGAGGTGTCCTGAGTAGAAAAAATATCTGATGTGTTACACTCACATGACTTTCTCTAGCAGTTTTACAAACTTCTTACATAAAATTATTCTTCTTTCTGCAACTTCCTAATCGAGGTACTCATTAGCACAATGTTCTTATCACTTAGTTCCTTATAAGTAGGAAGAAAATAAGGGAATACACTAAGCTAAACCGATAGTCAAATGCTTTTAAAGCTGTCGTTATGCGATTGTCATTACAAATCGCTTCTTTTCTTGGCCAGATGTGGAACAAAACAAAATACGGACACTCCCGTCTGAGAAACGTGTAAGTACTTCATAACCGAAACTAATAACAAGGAATACCTCGAAAAAGGTAAGCTCCGCGAAAAAACTGTTATTGACATAACTTGTGTATTTTAACAAGACCTACATTTTTAGTATAATAGGTTTTTGTCTATCTCTTACGGTTTACTAGTTATGCCAAATTAACAAAAAATCATCCAGAATAAACCGGTCTTTAGAAGCTATTCCCAGAAAATTCAAGATACACATTTTATTTGTCAGGTAAATATATTTAATATACGCTATTTTACTCAAAATCATTAGAGCCATTTTTAAGAAAATAAGTATTTTCGAAAGAAGTTCCATGTAAAGGGTAGTTTGGGGTGGGGGAATTTTTTCAAAATCTTCGTGTTGCATCCCTGGAAGATATTAAACTTAAATACCAAGTTTGGTAGTTTAGCTTCTTTTCGTTTTTGAATTATCATGTTCACACACTCACGGACCTTTTTCTGAAAATGCTTTTTTTGGATACAGGGGGTCCTAAAACATGTATTTCCGGTAAAATATCGGTAGCGAATCTTTGGTGGAATACAATATTTCTCTATCCCTATGTACATTGTACATATGGGGCTAGAGAAAGTAAAAATTAAAAAAAGGCCCGCGTGTGTCTGTGTCTGTGAACAGTATAGCCCATAAACGAAAATACCTTTAAATTTCAAAGTTTTTATTTATGTGTATTATCTTCTAAGGACACAGTACCCAAAAAGTTTCAATAAAATACCTCCAGCCCAACTACCCTTTACATGTAAACATTTGTGAAAATTTTTGTCTCAGAAATGGATATAGATATTAACATTACAAGCAAAATTTATATCTTAATTTTCTTCAATAGCCGCTGAAAAGCTCTTTATTCTGGATGCATTTTGCATAGTTAGTAAACCGTAAGAGATAGCCAAACTTACTGAATAAAACTGTAGATTTCGTTAAAACACATTATTTATGCTGTATACTTTTTCTTCTGGTGTACGTATGTGTGTGTGTGTGTGTGTGTGTGTGTGTGTGTGTGTGTAGAGTAGACCGTTTCCGAGATAGTGCTTATTATTCGTTTTAATTTTAAACTATCTTTTCTCAAACGGGAAGTCACCTTTCGTTATATCTCCCTTGTTTTACTGCTGGCCATGAAATCGAACCGAAGTTCAATTGTTTCCTTGGCGACCAGCTTTTAAAAGATTTTTTAAAATTGTCTATTTTCTCAAAAAATATCTGTAATAAGTTTTATTAAAATACTGCATGCATCTTTAACTTTCAAAAAAATATCCTCTACGTCCTTCTTTGTGGATGTATTTTGCATAACTCGTAAACCATAAGAGGCAGACTAACTTTTACTACAAAAACAATATACATCTATAAAATCACAAAATGAAAGCATATATGTACGTATGTGTGTAAGTACGGCTATATATTATTAGTTTAATGCCCTTTAACAGGTTGGTCATATCGGACGATGAATGGCATTGGTGAAAAGATGCTCAAATGATCACGGGGTCCACGGAGCTTCATGTTACTCTCAAGTTAAATTTACAGGAAAAGGTCTTATTCGGGTAACTCATCCTAAGCGAGATTCGAACCTGCGACCTGTTGAATGTGAGGCAGGTACGCTGCCCCACACTACTCAGAGTTGCTTCGAATGTATATAATTTTTGTGAAGTTAATCATTTATGAGATAATACTTATTTGTTTATATTTCTGCACTTTAAATTTCCTCAAAGGATAAATGTGTACGAAATTTAAAATAATCACAAAGCGACCAGCTCTTAAAAGATATGCCTATGTCTTTAGTGTAGTGAATTCCCTCATTCCCCTTGAAACTACAAGCAAATATGCAACGAAACCATTTCTGCCTGGCCTGCAGCTCAGTCATTAGAAGGCCGAGTTCGATTCAAGGCTGGAGAGTGGGAATTTTTCTGTAGCCAAAAAATGTCCCTATCCTTCCCAGAGTGTGGAAATATGAATGCAAAGTAAAAAAGAAAAAAATAGTAACGTTTGTCTTCATTAACAAGAAGTAGGTAGAGTAATAAATGTTTTAAAAATAGATAGAGAACAAAGATAGAAAACGCAGCGAATGTAATATAGGGGTTTTTAAGGAGTTTAGGACACCAAAACAGGCTTATACTTTTATAGAACTTATACTTAGATTAAAATGCTTTCTCTGTCTCTTACAGTAAGTTGCTAGTAAAAGTCTTTCATATTTCAAATTAATAAATTAACGCATTTTTACTTTCTCCAGAGCGTACGTAAAATGTACATCGTATAAAATGATGTCCCAAAACTCTTCATTTTCGATTTATTGAGGTTCAAAATGCTGTTAATAAAAACATTTTGAAGTGACACTTTATTCTATTTTTGATGCTTTCAGCTTGTTAGGAGGTGTTCCACACAAACACCACTTATAGAAAATGATCCAAATGTCCTCTTGCGTCTAGAGCTGCATACACCCGTTAAAGCTTGCAATGCAAATATTCCCAGTCAGTTTTGTATGATTTTGCACACGTAAATTTTACATGATACGTAAATTAAGAATTTCTTTATATGGAATGTCTGATGCATAAACGAATGGTTTAAGGCTCCTCCAAAAGATAAAAATCCTATGGAATGAGGTCAGGGGGAACGTGGAGGCCATGGAACTGGTCCCCCTCTACCTATCCATATGTCATGCTAGATGATAACCAGTGCATCTCGAACAATGAGACTAAAATGTGCTAAAGCATCATGGATAAACCACATGTTTCTTCTCATTTGCAGAGGCACATTTTCCAATAACTCTGGGAGGGTGTTCTGAAAGAAGTTCCTGTAGACAGCACTTCTAAGGCGTGCTGGAGGAATGTATTGCACATCTGACTAATGTTAACAAGTATTCATGGCAACACAAAGCTAAAATGGGTCTAAGCCTTCTATGGGTGAGTGCATAAATAAATGAAGTTAATACGTTGGACCCGAAAGCTGTTGAAAGTGACTTTCATTAATACATTGATAATACAAAACGAAGCACATCTGATACGTAAATATATTTTCTTGATTCGATATCAGAAATTCATCCCTAAATGTAAAAGCATTTTGAATCACTCTGTATGTATATATACTCGAAAAACATCCATGTCTGTGTATGTATGTGTATGCGCGCCTGTGGACAACATAACTCAACATATAAAAATCGGTTAAATATCAAAGTCGGTATATAAATTCAATATCTTCCAAGGATGCGAAACGCAGATTTTCAGAAAACTCCTTCCACCCAAACTATATTACATGGAACATTTTTCGAATATTTTGATTTGATCAAAAATGGTTCCAACAATTTTGATTAAAATATCATGCGTTTAAAATTGGTTTCTTGACAAACGAAATGTATATCTCGTATTTCTATGAAGAGCTGTTCATTCTGGATGACATTAATATAACTAGTAAACTATAAGATATAGATAAAAACTAACTACACTAACTTTAGATCTCGTTAAATAAATTTATGTGATATACATTTCTATAGAGTTAACCATTTCCGAGATGTTCTTTATTATCAGTTTCACTTTTAAACTTCTTAAACTTTTCTCAAACGAAAATACATATTTTGTTTCATAAATATTTTGTTTTACTCCTGGATATGCAATGAGAACCCTATTCAATTGTTTCATTTTTTGTAGTATTTAACGCCTGTGTTTACTACCGCAGGCATGGATACATGGAACAAAGATGGAGCACGGGTGGAGTGCGGCAGCAGGGGAAACCTGAGAACCCGGAGTAAACCCACCCCTGCGCCGCTTTGTTCACCACAAATCCCACATGCGGTCGCTTGGGATCGAACACAGGTTGACTGTCGCTTTATCCTAGTGCATTCCCTTATTTTCCTTCTACTTACAAGAAAGCAACTAATAAGATTGATTATGTTAACGTTTATCTCGATTAGCATGATGTATATAAATGAATAATCTTTTGTAAGAATAGTTTATTTGTGAACAGGCAGAGAAACACATGTGAATGGAACACATAAGATTTCACATACATAAGCCATAGAAATGCTTTGAAGTACTTAGGGTTGTATACATTTGGGTGATATTTACTCACCAACTGTATTTAGAATCTTAGAATATTTCCACAATAGGCGCCAAGTCCTGGATCTAACTTATTTTTTTTTGTTCTTTTAAGCTCATTTATCAAAATAAGGAATATCTGTCCTTGCCAGCTTTGCAGAAAATCAGACACTTTCCCCCCACAAAAGCTAATTAAAGAAACGCTTCGCAAGACACACATAGAGGCCTCGCTGACATCTGGGCCCATATTTTATTTCTGGAACAGATTGGAAAGTTGCGACTTGTGCCCGCCTCGTCCACAAATTAACTTGTCTTCTTTAGTAAGTATCTAGTTCTCACTGATTCAGCAACTTCCCACAAAATGAATCGATACTCTCCTTAGAAAGAGACAAGAAAGGAACAAAAACTTTTCCCTGGCAATAGAGGACGTTATATATTAACCAGTAGTATAAGGTTATAAATAATAAACAGCGGTATAAATACACTCTCCTTATACCGTAATTACTGCCTTAGTAAAATAATAATTATTAATATTTTATAGACAAGTAAAAGGGAAATTTAGAAATAGCTGCAACAATTCAACTCCATTATTAAATCGCCAATGCAATGACCGAAATTAGGCAATTTCAACCAATCGCGTGCATGTGACTGGAGCGATATTGTCGAAAAATCTAATCGCAGCTGATGTTCATTTCTTTGAAATCTTGTCCCTCCTGACGTTCGTTTGTTTAATCTCCTGTCTTGGTTAGTGGTAACAAGGCGACAATCCAGGCAGTCAATTTTCAGCTTTAATAACTGTCAGTTTCACAATTATACTTTCAATGAATTTAGTTACAATGTTTATTTAAAGTTCTATACAGTTCATAATGTATTTAGTTAAGAAAATTAGTGTAAACAATCATCATTTGAATTACTTACGTATGAGATGAGTGCAATAACCTCAAATAAAATAATGTTTGTTTCCATTTCATGTATTACTTCCTAAAATCTGCTATCGATATTTGTACATTGGGTGTAGACACGGTCGGCCATGTCATAATTCAGAAGGCAGAGTAGCAAGAAAGAAAAATTCTGATGTGTACCAGTCACATGACTTTCTCCATATCCCTGCAACAAATAATTCTTAACACACGGACACACACATACACACACACAGACCTTTTTGTGAAAATGCTTTTTTTGGATATTGGGGACCCTAAACCATGTATTTCCGGTGAAATCTCGGTATCGAATTTTTGGTGGAGTGCAATACTTTCTCTATACACTATGTACATAGTGCGTGTAGAGAAAGTAAAAACGAAAAGGCGGTTAAATACCAAACGTGATTTTTATATTTAATGATCTCCAAGAGTGCGATAGGCATTAAGATTTCAGGAAAATCTCAACACTTCATGGAAGATTTTTTTTAAATTTTCGATTTTCTCAAAAATGCTCTAAGGGTTTTGACTAAAATACATGTATAAGACAAACAAAA
The DNA here is from genome assembly GCA_030762935.1 of Hymenopus coronatus. Classification (NCBI taxonomy): domain Eukaryota; kingdom Metazoa; phylum Arthropoda; class Insecta; order Mantodea; family Hymenopodidae; genus Hymenopus; species Hymenopus coronatus. The sequence continues at coordinate 105,840,697 of CM060886.1, read as the reverse complement.
TAAATATATATCTTGAGTTCGTTGGGAACAGCCTCAGAAGTTCTCTTCATTCTGATAACTGGTAAACCGTAAGAGTTAGACAAATACTGCAATAAATATGTAAATCTGTTTCAAGCACACAATTTATGTAATTTTGTCTATTTTTTGCGAAGTTAATTATCGGTGATATATCGCTTGTTGTTGGTTTAACTTTTCAAATACTTGCACTTTTCTAAAACAGGAAGGCACGACTTGTTTTCTTTTGTTTTTTTCCTATGCCATTCAAAGAGAATCGAATTTCAATGCCATCACTTAGGGTTAGCTCGTCAAAGATATGACATCGAATTAGCCTAGTATGAGGACCGTTTTTTTTTTCAACCTCCTATAGCCTATAAATAAAAGACAATTTCATAGAAAACAATAATTTTATTACTAAAAGTTTTGTACACTTATGGGAAATTTTCAACATAATCACCGAAGATATTGAGACATTTATCATATCTGCGCCCTAGCTTTGCAATACCCGCTTCAAAAAATGTTGCCGCCAACGATTTCAAATGAGCATTGACATATATGCGTAAGCTTTCACGGCCGGTGTCCATAGTTTTAAAATTTAAAATTTTCGGGCTATTTTTCCGTGGTCTGTAGGTTAAAATATGTTTACTTAAAATATTTCTACCTAACGTTTCGTCCCTGTCTGTGAGGGACATCTTCAGAGGAAATGTGCTCACGTCGCTAACTCGAAAAGAATAACAACAGTGCGGTTTATAGCCAGTATATATACTCGGACACAGGTGGGCGGGGTCAAGTGAACGGGTTCTGGTTGTGTTTATTTAGCCTGGAGGTTACGGAGTTGGGAAAGTATAGGGAACCAGGTGGAGTTTAATTTAAGACCTTCGTCTTTGTTAAAGTTGTTTGTGTTTTTATAAATCTCAATGGCCTCTCTGTATAAACGGGGGTAATAATTTTTTTTAGTCGTAGCTATAACCTCTACTTTATCATATTGCATACGGTGGTCATCCAAAGATAAAACATGCTGTGCCACGGCTGATTTTTCTGTTTGTCCGAGGCGGCAGTTTCTTTTATGCTCTGTGATGCGTGTATTGATGCTACGTTTTGTAGTGCCGATGTAAACTTGGCCACATGTGCATGGGATTTTGTAAACACCAGATTTACACAGTGGATCGAGTCGGTCTTTAGCTGATTTGAGAAACTGTTTTATTTTAGTTGTCGGCATGTATATGGGTTTCACGTGTCGTTTTTCTAAAATCTTGCCGATACGATCAGTTATGTTTTTTATATATGGCAAGAATACTTTATTTTTATATGTCGATTCCTCCCTAGGTCTAGTATTGTTCTTACTGGGACGTATTGCTCGATCGATATCCTTTTTTGTGTACCCATTATACATTAGCGTCTTTTGTAAATATTTTAATTCTTGTGGTAAAGGAATCTGTGACACGGAACATTTACCACAAGAACTAAAATATTTACAAAAGACGCTAATGTATAATGGGTACACAAAAAAGGATATCGATCGAGCAATACGTCCCAGTAAGAACAATACTAGACCTAGGGAGGAATCGACATATAAAAATAAAGTATTCTTGCCATATATAAAAAACATAACTGATCGTATCGGCAAGATTTTAGAAAAACGACACGTGAAACCCATATACATGCCGACAACTAAAATAAAACAGTTTCTCAAATCAGCTAAAGACCGACTCGATCCACTGTGTAAATCTGGTGTTTACAAAATCCCATGCACATGTGGCCAAGTTTACATCGGCACTACAAAACGTAGCATCAATACACGCATCACAGAGCATAAAAGAAACTGCCGCCTCGGACAAACAGAAAAATCAGCCGTGGCACAGCATGTTTTATCTTTGGATGACCACCGTATGCAATATGATAAAGTAGAGGTTATAGCTACGACTAAAAAAAATTATTACCCCCGTTTATACAGAGAGGCCATTGAGATTTATAAAAACACAAACAACTTTAACAAAGACGAAGGTCTTAAATTAAACTCCACCTGGTTCCCTATACTTTCCCAACTCCGTAACCTCCAGGCTAAATAAACACAACCAGAACCCGTTCACTTGACCCCGCCCACCTGTGTCCGAGTATATATACTGGCTATAAACCGCACTGTTGTTATTCTTTTCGAGTTAGCGACGTGAGCACATTTCCTCTGAAGATGTCCCTCACAGACAGGGACGAAACGTTAGGTAGAAATATTTTAAGTAAACATATTTTAACCTACAGACCACGGCAAAATAGCCCGAAAATTTTAAATTTTAAAACTATAGAGCATTGACATAGTTTTGAAAGATCTTCGTTGGTTTGAAAGTGCTGCCCTCCTAGCCACGTCTTCAGTTCAGGGAAGAGGTGAAAGTCGCTGGGTGCCAGGTCAGGACTGCACGGCGGATGATCGAAAATGTGCCATTGAAATTGTTCAAGGAGCCAATGGGTTGCGCCAACAATGTGTGGACGAGCGTTGTCATGGATCAACACAATTCCTGAAGTCAGCATTCCACTTCGTTTGTTTTGAATGGCTCTCCGCAAACGTCGTAAAGTTTCACAATAAACAGTTGCATTGATAGTGGTTCCGGGCTGCATCATTGGCGGCAACATTTTTTAAAGCGGGTATTGCAAAGCTTGTGCACAGGTACGATAAATGTCTCAATCTTTTCGGTGATTATGTTGGAAAGTAACCATAGGTGTACAAAACTTGTAGTACTAAAATAATTGTTTTCTATGAACTTGTCTTTTCTTTATAGCCTATCGGATGTTGGGAAAAAAAAAAAAAAAAAAAAAAAAAAAAAAAAACGGCCCTCGTATATTGCCTCATTCCCCTTGTACCTACAAGGAAGTAAGAAGACGGATCTTTATTTCTTTTTTTACTTGCTTCCTTTGTTTATGCGTCTCGATTTGCAGTACCAGGACTTACAAACCGCGCCAGGGTTCAAACACCTGTGGAGGAGCAGAGGTTCAGGATCATAGAGAGGTCCGAATGGGCGATCAGCCCGCTGCCTAGCATGAAAGTGAGGAAATAGATGACATAATATTACATTGCAACGTATGTATCCTGTTTTGAGATAAAAAAGTCCAACTTCGCGATGTAGTTCAAGTCAGAAATTACATTTAAAGATTACTCTTCATAATTATTAACGATTTATATAAAAAGATTAACCCTGATATTGCATTTTTCAAAAGTGTTAATTTTGCATAATCTACAATCACATGTCTCTTTCCAAAAACCAATTTATACAGTATGCATTCTTGTAATATTCATATATATTACATTTATAAACTGCATTTGTCGTTACTAGTATTTTTGACTGAATGAAATCTTCCTCTGTTTAGAAGGTGTAAGTTATGAAGTATCTTTTTCATTCTGATCTAAACTTGTTTTGTTCATAATGCATTTCCTTTATAGGAAATGGATGTGTATTAAATAACATTATACCGTTGTAGTGAACCCTTTTTGGAAGGTCTGCAAATTATTTGTTGGTCTATGAAACTCCTGTCTATGTCTAGTCTCTTTATATTGTATAGCTATCTGCAGTTTTGTAAACTTTTCTGGGTTGTTTATTAAAAACAATCTGTGTTCCATTCACATGACTTTCTCTACATCTCTGCAACAAATTATTGATAAAAAGCGTATGCTTCTATTTACTTGATGCTAATCGAGAAAAAAATCAGCCGAAACAGTCTTATTACTTGTTTCCTTGTAAGTGGAAGCGAAATAAGGGAGTACTAAAGGCTAAAGTGATAGTCGAAAGCTGGTCGCTATGTGACTGAAGTTCCTTTGTTTGTATGGACAGGAGTTGAGAAATTCCTGTATGATTTTCAAAGCTGCAACTGAAAATAAGAAATATCTTAAAAACAATCAAATAGACGAAAAAAATGTATATAACATAAATTGTGTGTTTTAACGTGCGCTACATTTTTGTGATAAGTTTTTATCCATCTCTTCCGATTAGGCAGATATGCACAATTCCGTAAAATTCATCCAGAATAAAGTAGTCTTCAGAGGCTATTCCCAGAAAATTGAAGATATACATTTTATGTGCCCGGTAAATATCTATAATATACGATATTTTAATCAAAATCGTTAGAACCATTTTTAAGAAAATCAACATTTTCGAATTTTTTTCCATGAAAATGGTAGTTTGGGGTGGGGGATTTTTCTCAAAATCTTCGTATTGCATTCCTGGAAGATACTAAACTTAAATAGCAAGGTCAGTATTTTACCGTCTTTTCGTTTCTTGAGTTATCGTGTTCACAGACACACACACACACACACATACACACTGACATTTTTATGGAAACGGTCTTTTTGGATATAAGGGACTCTAAAACATATATTTCCGGTGAAATCTCGGTATCGAATTTTTGGGTGGAGTGCAATACCTTCTCTATACACTAAGCACATAGTGCGTGTAGAGAAAGTAATAACAATACGGCTAGAGTATATTTTAGGCTAATGTCAAAATATCAAACTTTTTGTGGTTTGCAGTGAGTTGATTGGCCCTCCCATTATTTTATTATTATTTTTTTTTGGACAGTAAACAGTTTTTTCGCATTTGCCGAATTTCCTCAGAATATTATTCCATAGGTCATCAATGAATGGAAATAAGCATAATAAGCTGTTTTAGAATGTTCATGAAATGACAATGTAGGGGATTACAGGGAAAATGATTAACAATTAGTGGAATGAATGGTGGGGGTTTACCCGCCCAGACGCCGCTTCGTCCACTACTTATCTCACATCATGTGGTTCCCTGGGATTGAACCTGCGGTCTAACCACTTGGCCACTGCGCCGCCAATAAAACCATTTCCGCTAATGTTTATTTTAATTAGCATGAAATAGAAGAAAAGTTGTTTACAGGATACAGAAAGTCATATGAATGTAACATTAGAGATTTTACGCTCTCACATGCATCGTTTACAAAATAAAACACAGAAAAGTTCTCATGTCACATTTGTTTTTGTTTTTTCTTTTTACTTTCTCTATACCTACTGTGTACGTAGTGTATAGAGAAGGTATTGTATTGTACCCAAAAATTCGATACCGAGATTTCACCGGAAATACATGATTTGAGACTTCCTGAATAAAAAAAAAAAAAAAAAAAAAAAGCATTTTTCGAAAAATGTCTGTGTGTGTGTCTATGTGTGTGTGTGTGCGTATGTGTGTATGTGTGTGTCTGTGGTTAGCATAGCGCAAAAACGAAAGGACCGTTAAAGCCCAAACTTGGTATTTAAGTTTGGTATCTTCCAAGAATGCGAAAATCACCCTACCCCCAACTATGCTTTACATGGAACTTTTTTTCGAAAATGTTGATTTTATAAAAAATGACTAACGATTTTGATCAAAATCCCTTATATTAAAGATTTTTACATACCAAATAAAATGTATATCTAGAGTTTTCTGGGAATAGGCTGTGAAGACTACTTTATTCTGGATGCATTTTACAGAAGTGTGCATAACTGCTAAACCGTAAGGGGTGGACAAAAACTTACTCCACAGAAAATGCAGCTCGCGATAAAGCACACAATTTATGTGATATAAATTTTTTTCGTGGAGTTGATCATTTTTAAAATATTCCTGGTTTTTCGTTTCTGCTTTGAAAGACATACTTTACTCATACAGGAATTTGTTAACTCCTGTCCATACAAACAAAGGAACTTCAGACACATAGCAACCTGCTTCTGACTATTACTTTAATCAATGGTAAAGCTTTTTAACAATAATTTGTTGCAGAGATGTAGAGAAAATCATGTGAATAGAACACATCAGATTTTTTCCCCAGTGTTGGACGAAAATTAGCAGCTGAATTGAAAAACAAAGTAAATAAAACACTTTTTACCGTTATGTTTGCAATACATAGCCGGCATTTGTTGACACTCATGGACACCGCGCCCCAAGGAAAGATATGCCCGTGTAATCAAAGAACGATCGACTTCCAGATAAACAAATACACAGCGCAGGCGCAAACATCCTACAACATGTAGGGAGGGGGTCGAATTACACGTGGCAATGTTTGTTCCAATCAGCGTGGAGTTCCATCAATCAGGTTCCAGTATCACAGCTAATTTGTTCGCTATTTGCCGACGGAAGCGCTCTCTTCTGGTGTATGACTTTATACCTTCCGAAAGAAGGGGGAAAAAAAAAAGAATCGTCTAATTAAATCGAGCGGTTTGTATTTACCTACCTGATATGCCCACGTCAGTTTTATCAAATTAAGCGACGTATATGGATTTTTAATTAAAACTGGTCTAAACAGATATGTACGGTCTATTTCAGAAACCTTGTAAATGTGTAGATATCACAATATCAGCATTCATATATGGACAGGCTTTATTGAGAAAAAATCATCGGATGTATTACATTCACATGATTTCTCTACCCTCTATCGTTTATCAGTGGGTGTACATACCATTCCTACAGAAATTTATATACTATCTGTGATATTTAAACAAAAATTGTGAAAAATTCAAATGTTTGACATAATACTGAAAACATTTATAATAGCAGAGCTTGGACTACATCAGGAGGTGGAATATTAGCGCCAGGAGCACTTTTCGACGGCACTTTGACAGTTCCTTGCGAGTTCTCGACACTCAATAACTAAATAGAAAAAAAAAAAAAAACAGATAAAGAAAACAAAAGGTACACTGCACTTGTTTCAATTGGATTTAAATCTTTTAAAGATTGTGCGAAAAAATACAAAATAATAACAAAAAATTCTGATGTGTTACACTCACATAACTTTCTCTAGCTGTTCTACAAACTTCATACATAAGATTCTTCTTCTTTCTGCACCTTGCTAATCGTGGTACTCATTAGCACAATTTTCTTATTATTTAGTTCCGTATAAGTAGGAAGGAAATAAGGGAATACACTAGGCTAAACCAATAGTCAAATGTTTTAAAAGCTGTCGTTATGCGATTGTCATTACAAATCGCTTCTTTTTTTTGGCCAGGAGTACAACAAAAGAAAAACAGACACTGCCGTCTGAGAAAAGTATAAGTACTTCACAACTGAAACTAATAACAATGAATACCTCGAAAACGGTAAGCTCCACGAGAAAAATGTATATGACATAACTTGTATATTTTAACAAGATATAAATTTTTTGTTTAGTAAGCTTTTATCTATCTCTTACGGTTTACTAGTTATGCCAAATTAAGCAAAATTCATCCAGAATAAACAGATCTTCAGAAGCTATTCCCAGAAAATTCAAGATATACATTTTGTTTATTAGGTAAATATCTTTAATATATGATATTTTAATAAAAATCGTTAGAGCCATTTTTAAGAAAATCAAAATTTTCGAAAAAAGTTCCATGTAAAGGGTAGTTTGGGGTGGGGGGATTTTTCTCAAAATCTTTTTGTCGCATCCCTGGAAGATACTAAACTTAAATACTAAGTTTGGTATTTTAGCTACTTTTCGTTTTTGAGTTATCGTGTTCACAGACACACGGACACACACGGACCTTTTTCTGAAAATGCTTTTTTTGGATACAGGGGATATTAAAACATGTATTTCCGGAGAAATCTTGGTATCGAATTTTTTGGGTGGATTACAATACTTCTCTATCCTTAAGTACATTGTGCATATGGGGCTAGAGAAAGTAAAAAATAAAGAAAGAAAGAAACCTCATTAAAATAACAAAAAGTAAGACCCTCAATATGCTAGCAGTACTTATTACTAAATATAATACAAAAAGAAGAAAAAAGAAAAAGTAGGCAATTAACATTTCTCGAGATCTATAATTTTAACAGACATTTTAGCAAATGCCAACCGACGTCAATACACCGTGCAACCTTCCTACAACTTCATTATTGCATCACGGAACCATTGCATTACTTACCTACTCCTGATAAGCTGCGAGCAATTCCTCGTTATATAGTTTATTCTTGTCCTAGCCTTATAATCGAGATGGTCCTTTCTTTGCAGTTTTGAGCATGGTAACTCTCGCAGTGCATACATTTTACACACGATTCTTCTTCCGGTTGGTGGAATCTTTGATTGCGGCATAGTTTATGGTGAAAACCGTGCGTTGCATATCTTGTCACTATGTGTCGGAGTTCGTAATTTGGATTCTTCCAGTCTTCTGTGGCCATATAGCGTTATTTTTCTAGGCCTTTGTATTTGGCAGCTAGAATTGTGCTCTATATCTTCAATGAAAAAATCTTATTGTTCCATTTACATAACTTTCTCTACATTTCTGCAACAAATCATTGTTAGAAATATTGTGCATCTATTTACTTCCTGCCAACTGAGAAAAAATTAGCAGAAATAGTCTTATTACTTGCTTCCTTGTAAGTAGAAGTGCAATAAGGTAGTACCACAGGTTAAAGTGGTAGTCAAAAGTTGGTTGCTATGTGACAAGTTCCTTTGTTTGTATGGGCAGGAGTTGACAAATTCCTGTATGAGAAAAATATTTTTTTTCAAAGTTGAAAGAAAAAATAAGGAATATAAATGTATAAATTGTGTGTCTTAACGTGCTCTATATTTTTTGTGTGGTAAATTTTTGTCCAAGTCTTACGGTTTAGCAGTTATGCAAAATTTCGTAAAATTCTTCCAGAATAAAGAAGTCTTTAGAGCCTATTTCCAGAAAATTCAAGATATAAATTTTATTTGTCACGTATATCTTTAATATATTATATTTTAATCAAAATCGTTAGAGCCATTTTTAAGAAAATCAAAATTTTCCATGTAAAGGGTAGTTGGGGGTGGAAGATTTCCTTGAAAATCTTCGTGTCGCATTCTAGGAAGATACCAAACTTAAATACTAAGTTTGGTATTCAATGGTCTTTTCGTTTTTGCCCACAGACACACACACACACACACACACACACACACACACACACACACACACGGACATTTTTATAAAAATGCTTTTTTTTTTGGATTCAGGGAGTCTCAAAACATGCATTTCCGTTGAAATCTCGGTATTGAATTTTTGGGTGCATTGCAATACCTTCTCTATACACTATGTACATAGTGCGTATAGAGAAAGAAAAAGGTTGCTTTGGTTAGTGCGTATGTTAGCCTCGATGCTGCTGACTTTCCTATTCCTAGGATCCGTTTTAGGAAGCGAGCTTTGACTTTCTCAAATGTTGATAGGTTGGTGATTGTAGGTTTGTCCCAGATAATGTTGATCCCGTAGGTTTCAATTGGTGTCTTGCGATGGCTAGTGAGATTTGTTGCGGTTGTTGGATGTTATATATGGCTTTTATTGCTGCAGTTGCTCTCTCTGTGAAATTATAGCTGAATGAAGATTTGTAAAGCATTTGAACTTGGGAACTACTTGTAGGAGTTTGTTGTGCAGTGTCATTGTGTTTCTTGAAGAATGCTTCCCTTCTTTCCTGAAAGTCATTTGTTTGGTTTTACTTTCTCTAGCCCCGTATGTACAATGTACATAGGGATAGAGAAGTATTGTATTCCACCCAAAAATTCGATACCGTGCTTTCACCGGAAATATATGTTTTAGGACCTTCTGTATCCAAAAAAAAAAGCATTTTCAGAAAAAGGTCCGTGTCTGTGTCCGTGTGCCTGTGGACACGATAACTCAAAAACGAAAAGTAGCTAAAATACCCAACTTGGTATTTAAGTTAAGTATCTTCCAGGAATGAGACACGAAGATTTTGAGAAACATCCCCCCACTCCAAACTACCCTTTACATGGAACTTTTTTTCGAAAATTTTGATTTTCTTAAAAATGGCTCTAACGATTTCGATTAAAATATCATATATTAAAGATATTTACCTAACAAATAAAATTTATATCTTGAATTTTCTGGAAATAGCTTCTGAAGACCTGTTTATTCTGGATGAATTTTGCTTAATTTGGCATAACTAGTAAACCGTAAGAGATAGACAGAAACTTACTATACAAACAATTTAGGTCTTATTAAAATACACAAGTTATGTCGTATACATTTTTCTCATGGAGCTTACCGTTTTCAAGGTATCCATTGATATTTGTTTCAGTTGTGAAGTACTTACACCTTTCTCAGACGGGAGTGTCCGTTTTTCTTTTGTTCTACTCCTGGCCAAGAAAAGAAGCGATTTGTAATGACAATCGCATAACGACAGTTTTTAGAACATTTGACTATTGGTTTAGCCTAGTGTATTCCCTTACTTTCTTCCTACTTATACGGAACCAAATAATAAGAAAATTGTGCTAATGAGTACCACGATTAGCAAGGTGTAGAAAGAAGAAGAATGTATGAAGCTTGTAGAACAGCTATAAAAAGTCATGTGAGTGTAGCAAATCAGATTCCTTTTAGATCATTTCTTTCTGCCCATGTGGCGAGTTTTTTTAGGACATCTTGAAGCTCTTCCTTGTTCTATGAGCCTATTTCCATGTCGTCCGCGTTATGTGCTTTCACTGTTTAATTAATTCCTCGTCGTTACCGAACCTTTACTCCCACTGTCCGTCCTTCATGTTATCCAATATGGAGCGAAATTCGCTAAATATGGTGGGTGTGGCACAGCAATGAATCCCAGTAATGTCAACTTTGCAGTCGTTACATTGTTGGTGAGAGGCCGTGCATTGTCGTGCTGAAAGAGCACTCCTTTCGACCACCTTTCCTTTTGCTGAATCCTGCGTGTAAGTCGCGTAAGGGAATCACAGTAAACCTTGACAGTTGTTTCTTGTGGAAACAACCAACCCCATTAGCAATCTTCCACAAGTGTCAAAAAAAAAAAAAAAAAAAAAAAAAAAATGGAGATCATCTGCTTATCTGCAGATGTAGCAGTACGAAATTTCGTGTGGCGGGGACTCCCAGGGTGTTTCCTTTGCGTGGGTTGGATTTTCTTCTCAGGAATGACACTATGACTCGCCACCAGTCACAGTTTCTCCAAAATATATGGATCACCATCGTTCGTTTCCAATACTACAGTCAGACTTCAACTCCGTTCTCCTTCTGGGCTTGTGTTAAGTCCCTTGGAACCCAATGTGCACGCACCTTTTTACCTTCTCTACACGCACCTTGTATGGTGTATAGAGAAGGTATTACACTCCACCCAAAAATCGTTACCAAGATTTCACCGGAAATATATGTTTTAGGGTACCTTATATCCAAAAAAAGTATTTTCACAAAAAGGTCCGTGTGTGTGTGTGTGTGTGTGTGTGTGTGTGTGTGTGTGTGTGTGTGGTTTTTTTTGTTTTGTTTTGTTTGTGTGTGTCCGTGTGGCTATGAACACGATAACTCAAAAACGAATAGTCGGTAAAATACCAAACTTGGTATTTAAGTTTAGTATCTTCCAGGGATGTGACACGAAGATTTTGAGAAAAATTCTCCCACTCTAAACTAATTTTTTGGAAAATTTTGATTTTCTTAAAAATGACTAACGATTTTGATTAAAATTTCGTATATTAAAGATATTTACCTGACAAATAAAATGCATATATTGAATTTTCTGGGAATAGCCTGTGAAGACTACTTTAATCTGGATGAATTTTACGAAAGTTTGCATAATTGCTAAACTATAAGAGATGGACAAAAACTTATAACACAAAAAAACGTAGAGCACGTTAAAACACACACTTTATGTTGTACACATTTTTTTCGTGGAGTTGATTGTTTTTGAGATATTTCTTGATTTTGGTTTCAGCTGTGAAAAATTATATTTTTCTCATACAGGAATTTGTCAACTCCTGTCCATACAAACAAAGGAACTTCAGTTACATAGCAACCAGCTTTTGACTATCACTTTAACCTATGGTACCCCCTTAATTCGCTTCTACTTACAAGGAAGCAAATAATAAGAGTAATTCTGCTAACTTTTTCGATTACCATGAAGTAAATATAAGCATCAACTTTTTAACAATAATTTGTTTGCAGAGATATAGAGAAAGTCATGTGAATGGAACACATCAGATTTTTAAAATATTAGAAGCTTTAAAATATTTAAACTTTTCTTATATGGGAATTTGTCAACTCCTGACTGTGCAAAGAAACAAATTTAAATCAGATAGCAACCAGCTTTTTATAATTAGACTTTCACTTTAGCCTAGTGTATTCCCTTATTTCTCTTCTGCTTACAAGAAAGCAAATAATAAAACCATGTTTCTTAATCAGCATGAAGTAAATAGAAGAATAAGCTTTTTACAATAATATGTAATAATTTCCCTTATTTCTCTTCTATTTACAAGAAAGCTAGCAATAAAACCATTTTTTTAATCAGCATGAAGTAAATAGTAGAATAAGCTTTTTAAAATAATTTGTTATAATTTCCCTTATTTCTCTTCTATTTACAAAAATGCAAGTTATAAAACCATTTTTCTTAAGCAGCATGAAGTAAATAAAAGAATAAGCTTTTTACAATAATTTGTTGTAGAGATCTGACTCTGTTTTTATCCAGGTAGCCTAAAACATGTATATCCGCTTGAATGCCGGTAACAGATATTTGGACGGAATGCCACACTTTTGCCTACAGAGAAAGGAAAATGTGTGTATCTTGGTGTATTTGCGGATGTTTTGATCGACTGTTGAAAGCTCAGAGCTGAAGAACAAGGGAACCGCAATGAATGACACTCCACAGTTTCCCAATTCTGTGACCCAGACAGCGGAAATTTCTACAGAGAATTGCTCTTGAGCTCTGTAACACAAACCTTCTATTGTAGAGAGCAAGGGTCTATCTTAATAAGTGCTGTTCTGAAACGTACACAAGCCAAGAGTTAAGTGCTCTGTTGTCAGGCCTTTGATTCAATGTTAAATTCTAAACGATCATTACTTCCCTATAAATTGATTTGAAAATAATATCTGTGTAACTATGCCGATTGTCAAATATGTAGAATAATTAGTTGTTTTTACTTTCTCTACACGTACTACGTACACAGTGTGCAGAGAAGGTATTCTAATGCACCCAAAATTTGATACCGAGACCCCCTGAATCCAAAAAAAGGAATTTTAGAAACATGTCCAGCTGTGTATCTGTGTCTGTGTGTGCAGCATAGCTGAAAACGAAAAGACCGTTAAAAACCAAAATTGGTATTGAAGTTTGGTATCTTCCAAGGATGTGACACGATGATTTTCAAGAAAATCCACCACCCCCAACTACCCTTTATATGCAACTTTTTTCGAAAAAAAAATTGTTACTCAACAACTGCCCTATGTTTATTGAAATATAACACATTTAACTTATTTTTATTACAAATTAAATGTATATGCTAAATTTTCTGGTAACATCATCTGAATAGCTCTTTTTCTGGATGACTTTGTATATAGTTAGTATAGCTGTTAAATTGTAAGAGATAGAATTAAACTTGCTGCGTAAAAATGTAGGGCTGGATAGAACACAGTATCTATGTCGTATACAATTTCCTAGATTAAATCATTTGTTATTAGTTTCAACTCAAAACTGCTTAAATTTTTCTGAACAGGAAATCATCTTTTTTTTAACTCTCTTGTTTAACTCCTGGCAAGCAAGGAGAACCCAATTTAAACTGTTTTATATAGTAACCGGGTTTTAAAATATTTTAATACGATTTAAAAAGATTAGTCTAGTTCATTCCCTTATTTCCCTTCTTCTTACAAAGAAGCAAGTAATAAGAAAACTCTGGTACATTATTCGTGAACAAATCTAACAAATCTAAAAAAAAAAAAAAAAAAAAAAAAAAATCCGATATGTTACACTCACATGACTTTCTCTAGCTGCCTTACAAACCTCCTCCAAAAGATTATTATTCTTTGTACAGAATTCTAATTGAGATAAATATTATCAGAATATTATTACTTAGTTCCTAACAAGTAGAAGAGAATAAGGGAATGCCTTATACTAAAATGATTGTCAAATGTTTTAAAAGCTATCGTTATGCGATTGTCATTGCAAATCTCTTCTTTGCTTGGCCAGGAGTAGAACAAAAGAAAAGCGGACATTTCCTGTCTGAGAAAAATTTAAGTAATTCACAATTGAAACCAATAACAATGAATATCTCGAAAACGGTTACCTCCACAACAAAAACGTAAAGGACAAAAGTTGTGTGTTTTGTTATGAGGTACATTTTTTGTGTAGTACGTTTTTTTTCTCTCTTACGGTTTAGCGGTTAAGCAAAATTCAGCAAAATTCTACTAGAATAAAGAGGTCTTCAGAGGCAATTCCTAAAACATTCGAGATATACATTTTATTTCGGACATAAATAGTTTTAATATAGGGGATTTTAATCAAAATCGTTAGAGCCATTTTTAAGAAAATCAAAATTTTCGAAACTTTTCCACGTAAAGGGTAGTTTTTAGTAGAGAGATTTTTTGAAAATCTTTACGTTTTGAGGCTATGCTGTCCACAGACACACACACACAGACGGACACACACAACCGGACCTTTTTTTAAACATTTTATTTCGGACTCAGGGGACATATATTTCTGATGAAATCTCGGTATCGAATTTTTGGGTTCATTACAATACCTTCTCTATCCCTACGTACATTGTACATATGGGGCTAAAGAAAGTAAAAATCACAGAAAAAAACTGGAGCCAAAAAAAAACAGGTAAATCTATAAAACTATCCGGAACACTGAAGCGATAAAAATAGCTAAAACAAAATGGAGAGTAACCGGTTACATGGCATAAAAACTAATTTTTCTTTTCTTAGAGATGGACAAAAACTTACTACACAAAAAGTGATCCCCGTAAAAAACATTTGTCATAAACATTTTTTCTTGGAGTTGACCGTTTCCTTATTGTTGGTTTCAGTTTTAAAATATTTAACGGGAACGTGTCAACTCCTGGCTACGCAAAGAAATGGATATCACTCCCATAGCAACCATATTTTGAAACATTGACTTCTGGTTTTGCCTAGTGTATTCCCTTATTTCACTTCTAGTTATATGGAACACATCAGTTCAGGTTTACCTGGAAGGTAATACTGTGCATATGTTTAAAATCTTGTTTAATTTGCTTTTATGGTTTGGTAGATATTCATGTTTGCGTGTTTGCTTTAGTTTAGGTATATTGACTGAAAAGTTGAGGTACCCTTAATTTTCCAAGTGGTCAGTATAATTTATTAGTTTTCTTCCTCTAGGGAAAGTCAACAAACAGCATGCTACTGAGCTGAAAAGCCTTGCCATGTTTCTTCACGCTCGCTGGCCATTCGTTTTTATTTGCGGGCCGTAGCGAGGACAAACACTTCCGAACCATGCTGAGATCAAGAAGAAGTGAATTACAAGAGTGGAGAATCAGGAAAACTTCCGCCGTTATGCTGGGACTTGCCAAGATGCCACTGCTGGACCAGTATTACCATCCTACACAATTTCATTATATTCCCTCTGACCTACATAGATCTTTCTGGATAATGAAAAATCACCGTTTACTCGAGCAAACATATCTGTTATAAAAACACTGATATATTAGACTCACATGCTTTTTTACTTTCTCTATACGCACTATGTACACAGTGTATAGAGAGGGTATTGCACTCCACCCAAAAATTCGATACCGAGATTTCACCGGAAATATATGCTTTTGGGTCCCCTTTATCTAAAAAAAAAAAAAAGCATTTTCGGAAAAAGATCCGTGTGTGTATGTCCGTATGTCTGTGAACACGACAACTCCAAAACGAAAAATAGGTAAAATACCAAATTTGGTATTTAAGTTTAATATCTTCCAGGGATGCGACATGAAGATTTTGAGAAAAATCCCCCTACCCCCAACTACCCTTTACAGGGAACTTTTTTCGAAAACTTTGATTTTCTCAAAAATGGCTCTAACAATTTTGATTAAAATTTCGTATATTAAAGATATTTACCTGACAAATAAAATGTATATCTTGAATTTTCTGAGTATAGCCTCTGAAGTGTAGTTTACTCTGGATGAATTTGACTGAATTTTGAATAACTGCTAAACCGCAAGAGATGGACAAAAACTTACTACACAAAAAATGTAGAGCACGATAAGATACACAATTTATGTTATACACATTTTATTCGTGGAGTTCGTCGTTTTCCTTAATTTTGGTTTCTGCTATGTGGAATTAGAGAACTGCTGTCCATACAAACAAAGGAACCTCAGTGACATAGCAACCAGCTATTGATTATCACTTTAACCTATGATACTCCCTTATTTCGCTTCTACTTACAAGGAAGGAAGTAATAAAGCTATTTCTGCTAATTTTTTACTGAGTAGCATGAAGTAAATAGAAGTATAAGCTTTTTAAGAATAATTTATTGCAGGGATATAGAGAAAGTCATGTGAATGTTACACATCAGATTTTTTTTTACCAATTGCTTTACTTTGATAAACTATCACACTATTCTAAAGTAAATCATTTTAATTTCTCTACTATATATAATAACTATCGAAAGTATTGTATTCCATCAAAATTCTACAGTGATGTTTAACCAGAAAAACAATTTTGAGAACCTAGAATCCAAAAACAGTATTTTTAGAAAAAGTCCATGTATGAACAGCGTAATTAAGTCGGTTAAGCAACTTTGTATTTAGGCTCTGTATCTTCCAAGGATAACACACGAAGATTTCCAGGAAAATCCCCACTGCTTTTTTTTTTATTTTTTTTTTAAAAAATACAGTTCCGGAGGCTTGTCAGGACCCTATATTTCCTTAGCTGAGCTATTAATGTTTAACTTTTTCCTTTTACATATACATATACACATTTACAAACACCCATGCCCAAGGCGGGACCTGAAACCACGTTCCCATGCGGCCACGGGGACCGGCACACCTCAACTACCCTTTACATGAAACAGTTTCGATTAAAAACTCATATTAAATAAGTTCAAAACAAACGAAATACATATCTTAAATTTTCTAGTAATAGCCTCTAAAGATCTCTGAGTTCTGGATAACTTTTGATGATTCGTAAAGAGTAAATGCAAAAACTTACTACACAAAAAATGTAGATCTCAATTAAACCACGCAACTTATGTCATATACACTTTTTTTAGTTAGCCATTTCTGTGATATTTTGTTATTGGTTTCAGTTTCAAATTTCTTAAGCTTTGCTCAAGTAACTTTTCTGCATCTCGATTAGCGTGAGTAGATATAAATAATAATTCTTTATAAGGAAAGTTTGTGTGTGGAACTGCTAGACAAAGCTATAGCACCGTGGCCGAGTGGTTAGACCACTCACCTCTCACTTAGCTGGCCGGGTATCGATCCCAAGTGACTGTATGTGAGATTTGTAGTGGACAAAGCGGCGCTGGGGCGGGTTTTATCCGGATACTCCCGTTTCCCCCGCCATCGCATTCCACCGGTGCTCCATCATCATCAGTGTCACCGCCTGCGGTGCCATAAGTAGTTAATGAAAGCGTTAAACACTACTAAAAAAAACACATCGTATTTTTTATAAACTATCAAAATATTCCAATTTACAGTAAATGTTTAAATCTTTTGTACTACATATAACAAGTCGGGGAAGTATTGCATTCAACATAAAAATTTTTCACTGAGATTTAACTGGAAATATATATTTTAGTAACTTCTGTATAAAAAATAAAAAAAAGAGCGTTTTTCCAAAAGTCATGTGTGCACGTTTCTGTGCGTCTGTAAGCTTAGCAACGAATAGCCGGAGAAGTACCAAACTTGGGATTTAAGTTCAATAACTTTCAGGGATGCGGCTCTAAGATTTTGAGAAAGTCTACCCACGGCAAACTATCCTTTACATGACGATTTTTAGACACTTGTCCCAAAAGTGGCGATAACGATTTTTATTAAAATGTCATACCAGGTGGCCCAACTACCCCGTATTTGACGTATACTGAAAGAGTTTCAAAACTCAACGAGGCTATTTCAAGTTAAAACAGCTGGTAAACGGATAACTCTTGCAGCGATCTCCTTGTTAATAGGAGCGAAATAAGGGGGTACCATAGGTTAAAGTGATAGTCAAAAGTTGGTTGCTCTGCGACTGAAGTTCCTTTTTTTGTATGGACACGAGTTCACAAAGTCCTGTATGAGAAAATTATAAGTCTTTATAGCTGAAAAAAAAAACAAGGAATATCTTAAAAACAATCAACTCCACGAAAAAAATGAATATAACATAAATTGTGTGTTTTAAGGTGTTCTACATTTCTTGTGTGGTAAGTTTTTGTCCATCTCTTACGGTTTAGCAGTTATGCAAAATTTCGTAAAATTGACCGAGGATAAAGTAGTCTTCAGAGGCTATTCCCAGAAAATTCAAAGTACACATTTTATTTGTCACGTAAATATCTTTAATATACGATATTTTAATCAAAATCGTTAGCCATTTTTTAGAAAATCAAAATTTTCGAAAAAACTTCCATGTAAAGAGTAGTTTGCGGTGGAGGGATTTTTCTCAAAATCTTCGTGGGATCCCTGGAAGATACTAAACTTAAATACGAAGTTTGGTATTTTACCGACTTTTCGTTTTTGAGTTATCGTGTTCACAGACACACGGACACACTGACACACGGACACACTCACGGACCTTTTACTGAAAATACTTTTTTTGGATATCGGGGACCCTAAAACATATATTTCCGGTGAAATCTCGGTATCAAATTTTTTGGTGGAGTGCAATACCTTCCTTATACACTATATACATAGCACGCATAGAGAAAGTAAAAATTCTGGGAATAACTTCTGAAGTTCTCCTCATTCTGGATGACTTTTGCATCACTGGTATATAGTAAGAGACAAGACAAAATGCGTTTAAACAAAATGTAGATCTCGTTAAACCACAATAAAACTCTTACAGATTATGTCATATACAGTTTTTCGTTTGTTTTATGACCTAACCATTTCAGAAATATTCCCTGTTATTTGTTTCAATTTTAAAACAATTGAACTTTTGTCAAACGGGCAGCCCTGGATCCGTTTCATAATTATCTCTTTTGTTTTACCTACTCCTGGTGGTGAAAGGTAACTGGATATTCACTGACAATCACATAGCAACAGCTTATAAAAGATTTCACTATTGCTTTAGCGTAATGCACTCCTTTGTGTCGCTTATACTTTGTACTGTCGTTTCCCAGGCAAATAACTAAGGTAAAAAAAAACAAAACAAAAAAAACCCAAAGTGATTAATAAAAAAAAAAGTTTCCTCAAAGATCTAGGGAGAAAGATTCCAGGAGCTTGTAAAAAAAAGAAAAGAAAAAAAAAGTTTTTCACTGTTAATTAACTTAAAGTCTTTTAATAAGAAGCCATTAAAGGTAAAACTGACCTCACTATTAATGCATTTTGCTTAGAATAAGTTTTACATTTGTTTCATTTGTTACTAACCTTGAATTATAAATTTGAAAACTAAATCTTACGAACAAGAAGACGCCTGATTGCTCCGACTAGCAAAGTGGGGTTTTAAAAATGATAATTTAGACTCAACAAAACATATTCAACCCCACAATTTTGCCCAAGCCGAAAGAAAGCCCACTTTTTTTTACCCCTGGCGGCTACTCAACGAAATTTCGTTGAGCTCTTAAAGACAATCTGTCCCTCGGCGAATTTCCAGCTAGACTGAAGGAGATCTTTCCACGGTGGCCCACCGAAGAGGGAAAGAAGGAGTAGTTCGAACTTTTCCCACCAGGTCGCAGCTGAATTTCATCGCATATGTCACTATGAAGATTTTGGTTCTCAGCACCCCGTTCTATACTGGGTGTGAAAGACCGCTTAATGTTGCTCAGAGGCCTCTCTATCAGGCTTGAGGTTCTTTTACGTGCCGTAAATCTACGACAAGGGATCAACGACTTTACTTCCCTTCTGAAGGAAGCCATGCAAACATTTTGCGCCCGAAAAAATCCATATGATCTTGAGTATATGAAGTTAGCATGGTAGCCATTACACCACGGAGGATGACAAAGATTTTGGGGATAGATGCGTGACGTCAGTGAAGATAACTATATCTGGTGCACAACTTGTGGAAGGAGGTAGGTAAACAATTCAACTTATAAGCAACTAATTAATTAGGTGATTTCTTGATCAGCATGGTGTAGATAATTTTGTAGTAGCGACTTCCCCCTTCTCCGCTCTTCCTGCTTATATTCCCATAATATCACTTCGGTTAATCATGCTACTCCCGTCTGAGAAGACAAGCTACAATACATTGCGAACAGAATCGAGTTTTATTGCAAACGACACCATTTTATACCGCAACAATAGGCTAGAATGCAAACATTCAACTGATTAGTAACATATTCTTCGTTATTTATAAATGTAAAAGAAATTCTTTCTTCACAACTTTACTAGGCTTCGCAGCTAGGTAATCTCTTCCACAGAACACGCCCATGTGGGTGAAAAGATGGATGAGTAATCGTGCAGGGTACTGAGTATGTCAATAGTGATTCATCTTAGTGATTCAAAATCTACATTACAAGCCATTTGTACCAGTGTATGTACAGCAAAAAGAAAGCTGAAATCTACCAAAGTACTAAACACATAATCTCTTCACAAATCGAATCGATAGCTTTACAGTGGATTCCCTCACACTGTGGAGTCATTGGTAATGAAAAGCCGGATGCTCTGGCAAAGAAATCTGATGTGCTCATTCACATGACTTTCTCTATATCTCTGCAACAAATTATTGTTAAAAAGCTTATGCTTCTGTTTACTTCATTTTAATCGAGAAAAAAATAGCAGAAATAGTCTTATTACTTGTTTCCTAGTGAGTAGAAGAGAAATAAGGAATACTATAGGCTAAACTGATAATCAAAAGCTGGTTGCTGTGTGACTGAACTTCGTTTGTTGGTATGGACAGGAGTTGACAAATTCCTGTATGAGAAAAGTATAAGTTTTTCAAAGTTGAGTCCAAAAACAAGGAATATGTCAAAAACGATCAACTTCACAAAAAATGTATTACACAAATTGTGTGCTTTAATGTACTCTATGTTTTTTGTGTGCTAAGTTTTTATCCATCTCTTACGGTTTAGCAATTATGCAAAATTCCGTAAAATTCACCCAGAATAAAGTAGTCTTCAGAGAAAATTTAAGATATACATTTTATTTGTTAGGTAAATATCTTCAATATTTGAAATTGTAATCAAAATCGTTAGAGCTCTTTTTGAGAAAATCAAAATTTTCGGAAAAAAGTTCTATATAAAGGGTAGTTGGGGGTGGGGGAATTTTCTTGAACGTCTTTGTGTCGCATCCTTGGAAAATACCAAACTTAAATACCAGGTATTTGAGCCATGCTGTCCACACACACACAGACTCACTCGCACACGCAGAGACCTTTTTGTAAAAATGCTTTTTGTAAAAATGCTTTTTTTTTTTTTTTTTGGTTCAGGGGGACCCAAAACATGTATTTCCGGTGAAATCTCGGTATCGAATTTTTTGGTGGAATCCAATACCTTCTCTATACACTATGTACATAGTACGTGTAGAGAAAGTAAAAAGGCACAACGATCATCATCGTTTCACTCAATACTAATAATATAGAAAACCATCTAACAAAAACATATGACGATTTAAATCAAATGAGTATAAATAAAACTCTGATGTGTTCCATTCACATGACTTTCTCCACATTAGGGCCGCGCCGTGGCCGAGTGGTTAGACCACTCGCCTCTCACCTAGACGGCCCGGGTTCGATCCCAAGCGACCGCATGTGAGATTTGTGGTGGACAAAGCGGCGCTGGGGCGGGTTTTCTCCGGGGTCTCCGGTTTCCCCCGCCATTGCATTCCACTGGTGCTCCATCTTCATTCATGTATCATCAGTGTCACCGCCTGCGGTGCCATAAGTAGTTAAAGCGGGCGTTAAACACTACAAAACAAATTTCTCCACATCTCTGCAACAAATTATTGTTAAGTGACAGTCAAAAGCTAGTTGCCATGTGGCTGAAGTTCCTATGTATGTATGGATGGATAGGAGTTGAGAAAAGCGTAAGTTTTTAAAGATGAAACCAAAAATAAGGAACATCTAAAAAATGATCAACTCCATGAAAAAATGTACATAATATAAGTTGTGTGTTCTAACGTGCTCTACATTTTTTGTGTGGTAAGTTTTTGTCCAACACTTACGGTTTAGCAGTTATGCAAAATTTCGTAAAGTTCATCCTGAATAAAGTAGTCTTCAGAGGCTATTCCCAGAAAATTCAAAATATACATTTTATTCGTCAGATAAATATCTTTAATATACGATATTTTAATCAAAATCGTTAGCCATTTTTAAGAAAATCAACATTTTCTAAAAAGGTTCCATGTAAAGGGTAGTTTGGGGTAGGGGGATTTTTCCCAAAATCTTCGTGTCGCATCGCTGGAAGATAGTAAACTTAAAGACAAAATTTGGTATTTTACCGATTTTTCGTTTTTGAGTTATCGTGTTCACAGACACATCCACACACACGGACCTTTCTCTCAAAATACTTTTTTGGATACAGGAGACCCTAAAACATGTTTCCGGTGAAATCTCGATACCGAATTTTTGGGCGGAGTGCAATAGTTTCTCTGTACACTATGTACATAGTACGTGTAGAGAAAGTAAAAAAGGAAAACTTTGTTGAACAATGCAACAAAAATTCCAGATTGTCCACTATCAAAATCTGTTGCTATATTTCTATTACATACAGGAGTAGATCGTTTGGCTGCCCATTTACATAAATTAAACATCCTTCCAACTTCAAGAGGATTCTACAGTGAATATGGCTCATCTTATGAAGTGTCAAAATTTAATAGCTGCGGATTTCTCATTGCGCTTTTGGGAACGAAGAAGGCAAATGTAAGAACTCCAATATGCTGAGCATTGGCAACCAATCATTTAGATAGGAAACTCTACCTCTAACCATATAGCTTCCCGAAAAAAATTAACCTTTTCGACACACATCGTGCCTGAAACAATGACACCTTCTGCTGGTTTTTAGCTAGACCATTGCAAAAGAGTAGCATCTAATTAATCGAATGCAGACCCATTCATATTATTTCATGCAAGTGGTGCAGAATTAGAATTTGAATTCCTGATAAAACCTGTATTTTCTGCCTGTTTTTTGTTTGTTTTAATTTTCCAAACAGGCTGTATTCCAATATCATAATCAACACTTAGTTTTGTAGTAGTTTTATTCTCAAACATGCATGTGCAATGTATATATTAGCTAGAATTCCGATATGTCTATGTCTATGGACAGCATAATTAAAAATCTGATGCGTTCCATTCACCTGACTTTCTCTACATCTCTGCAACAAAAAATAGTTAGAAAGCTTATGCTTCGTTTTACTTCATACTAATCAAGAAAAATTTGATGTGTTACAGTCACAAGACTTTCTCTAGCCGTTCTATAAACTTCTTACATAAGATTATTCTTCTTTCTGCACCTTGTTAATCAAGGTATTCAGCACAATGTTCTTATTGCTTAGTTCCTTATAAGTAGGAAGAAAATAAGGGAATACACTAGGCTAAATCGATAGTCAAATGTTTTAAAAGCTGTCGTTATGCGATTTTCATTACAAATGGCTTCGTTTCTTGGCCAGGAGTAGAACAAAAGAAAACTGCACACTCCCGTCTGAGAAAAGTAATGAACTGAAACTAATAACAATGAATATCTCGAAAACGGTAAGCTCCACGGAATAAATGTATATGACGTTAGTTGTGTATTTTAACAGTGCCTACATTTTTTGTATAGTAGGTTTTTGTCTATCTCTTACGGTTTACTAGTTATGCCAAATTGAGCAAAATTCACCCAGAATAAACAAGTCTTTAGAAACTATTCCCAGAAAATTCAAGATATACACTTTATTTTTCAGGTAAATATCTTTAATATACGATATTTTAATGAAAATCGTTAGAGCCATTTTTAAGAAAATCAAAATTTTTGAAAAAAGTTCCATGTAAAGCGTAGTTTGAGGTGGGGGGATTTTTCTCAACATCTTAATGTCGCATCCCTGGAAGATACTGAACTTAAATACCAAGTCTGGTATTTTAGCTATAGACACACGGACACACGGACACACACACACGGACCTTTTTCTGGAAATGTTTTTTTTTTGGATTCAGAAGGTCCTAAAACATGCATTTCCGGTGAAATCTCGACATCGAATTTTTTGGTGGAATGCAATACTTCTCTATCCCTATGTACATTGTACATACGGGGCTAGAGAAAGTAAAATTTAGCTTAAATAGTCTTATTACTTGCTTCCTTGAAAGTAGAAGTGAATTAAGGGTGTATCATAGGTTAAAGTGATAGTAAAAAGCTGGTTGCTATGTGACTGAATTTCCTTTATTCGTATGGACAGGAGTTGACAAATTCCAAAATTACTTAATCTCTCTCAATATATTAGCTTAATTAAGTCCCGTTGTTATCATTACTCTCTCTTCTGCCCTGCTTTCACCACCCTTAAATAGTACATTGTAAAATAAGAACAGTGAAAAACTGGCTGAGGTTGATGCAAGGAGATAATTCCACTCTCCGTTCCATATTTTATAAATACCAGCAGGAAAACCTGCCTCCTAAGTTTAAACTGTTAATGTACATAATAGTTACTTATGATACAAGTATTAACATTAGGGATTTGTTTTATAAATGTAAGTTTTTGCTAAATTAGACCTTAAGCCGAGGTTAGCAATCCTATTATCATAATTTGGCAGAATATGCAAAATTGGAGGACCAGCGAACAATTAAAGTAAAAGAAAAAGGTTTAAGTCCTACTGGAAGGAGATTGGCATGTTGGGATCTACTGGCTGGCTAGAGGGAGTGGCAAAACAAGGGCAATTCCCTGGGTAAATTGAGCGATTCCAGATCTGTTTACAGTCAGTCAAAGTAGTTTATCTCTATTTTTTCCCCTTTCTTATTCTTTATTTTTGTGATTTGTTTCTTATGTCACCTTTAATTTGTATCTAAAATATGCACATACGGTATACGTAAGTGTTGGTGTAATAACTTTAATAATTTGGTACCAATAAACAAACTTACCTTACCTATTTTGCCTACATACTACCTTTCTACTTCAAAGTTGAAACTTACGAATATAATAGTTGAGGAAAGTGAGAGAACGTAGAAAGCTCGATATTGCAGGGATTTAATATGAGCAAAAGGGTTAAAACGCAATAAAAAGTGAGTGATCTTTATCCGTTTTGGGTAAGGTAGTGTTTGTATGAAGTTTGATCCGTGTCTTAGCAAGGAAATCCTACTGCCAGTCAGTGAACCGAGCAAGATTAGGGTACAACAAACTTGAGACACTCCGCCAAGATTAGTTTCCGTAGGGAAGTTGGATGAGGGGCGGGGGACCTGTTTCAGCTTCGGTCCACTGCTAATGCGATAAAAGCCAAAGACGAAAATGATGTGAGCGTAAAGGAAGCTTCATCTCTCAGCTTCAGCAGAAACAAAATTTAGAGTTCAGTCCATCTGGTGCTATCTTTCACACATAAAAATGTAATATTCACATAACATTCTCTACCCACTTTCGTTTATTACTTGCTCCACGTCGAACATAGCACTACATGAGCAGGCAACAAATTATTGTTAAAAAGCTTATACTTCTATTTACTTCATGCTAATCAGAAAAAATTAGAGAAATAGTCTTATTATTTGTTTACTTGTAACTAGAAGCAAAATAAAGGAGTACCATAGGTTAAACTGATAGTCAAAAGCTGGCTGCTATGTGACTGAAGTTCCTTTGTTTGTATGGACAGGAGTTGACAAATTCCTGTATGAGAAAGTTCAGTTTTTCAAAGCTGAAACCAAAAACGAGTATCTCAAAAACGATCAACTCCACGAAAAAAAATATATACAACATAAATTGTGTGTTTTAATGTGCTCTACATTTTTTCTGTGCTAACTTTTTGTTCATTTCTTACGGTTTAGCTGTTATGAAAAATTTCGTAAAATTCACCCACAATAAAGTATTCCTCAGAGGCTATTCCCAGAAGATTCAAAATATACATTTTATTTGTCAAGTAAATATCTTTAATATACGATGTTTTAATCAAAATCGTTTCCATGTAAAGGGTAGTTTGGGGTGGGGGTGTCTCTCAAAATCTACGTGTCGCATCCCTGGAAGATACTGAACTTAGATACCAAGTTTGGTATTTAACCGACTTTTCGTTTTTGAATTAACATGTTCACAGACACATGGACACCCGGACTCACACGGATTTTTTTTTCTGCAAATACTTTTTTTGGATACAGGGGACTCTAAAAATGTATTTCCGGCGAAATCTCGGTATCGAATTTTTTGGTGGAGTGCAATACCTTCTCTACACACTATGTACATAGTACGGATAGAGAAAGTAAAAATATGCTGGTAAGTAATGTGCATTTCAATTGTAAATATGATTAATATGTGTTTCAGCCTACATGAATATTTCATTTAAAATAATTTTGTTTACAGTTTTGCTTCTTTTCATTTCAGTATACTTATTGCACCATTTTATATATTTTTTTATTAAGTTGTTTAGAATTGTATTTTTGCCTGGTAGAGTGGAATAAAAGGCCTTATGGCATTAGCTCCAACCAGGATAAATAAATTCACATGACTTTCTCTACATTTCTGTAAAATTATTGTTAAAAAGCTTATTCTTCTATCTACTTTAAGATAATCAAGATAAACATTAACAGAAATTGTCTCAATTACTTGCTTTCTTATAATCACTTATAGAAAACAGAACCGGGCTTGTAGGCCGTGGTCCACTGGGCTTCTCCCCTCGCTCCCCAGACGTTTCGCCTGCGTCTGCGGCAGGATCATCACTGGCGTGTACATCTCCTTGGTCTCTTATATGTAGTCGGAATATAAGGGAATGCACTAGGAATCTTTTAAAAGCTGGTTGCCATGTGTTAGAAATCCGTTTCAATGCAGGGTCAGGAATTTATAGCTTTCCGTGTGACAAAAGTTCAAGTATTTTAAATCTGAAACAAATAACAAGGTATATATCATAATTGGTAAATTCCAAGAAGCAACCTATATGACAAATTGTGTGTTTTAACGTGATCTGCATTTTTTGTGTACTAAGTTTTTGTTTTACGGTTTACCAACTACGCAAAACTCATCAAAATTCATTCAGAGTAAAGAGGTCTTTAGACGCTGTTCCCAGAAAATTCAAGATATACATTTTATTTGCCATGTAAATATCTTTAATATACGGTATTTTAATCAAAATCGATAAAGCCATTTTTTGAGATAGTCAAAATGTTTTAAATTTTTTTCATGCAAAGAATAATTGTCTTGAAAATCTTCGTGTCGCATCCTTGGAAGATTGCAAACTTAAATACCAAATTTGGTGCTTAACGGTCTTTTCATTTTTGAGGATGCTGTCCACAGGCACAAACACACACGCACACACGGACGTTTGGATTCAGGGAGACCCAAAACATGTATTTCCGGTGAAATCTCGCAATCGAATTTTTGGGTGCATTACAATACCTTATCTATACAATATGGATATGGTACGTGTAGAGAAAGTCATCATCAACTCTTCATGGATTAGGAGGATTCTCCTGTTCCGGCCTCATATTTCTTCCCATCTTTTAACTGGTCTTCCTATCGTTCTGTAGCCTAGAGGTTTATATTTGTATGACTGAAATGGAATACGAGAGTTATCCATCCTTTGTAAATGGCTTTCCCATTTTTCTCTATTTATTTGTATCCTTTCTTTTAAGGAAAAAATGTCTAATTCTTTCCTTATGTCTTCATTTCTAATATGATCTTGTCTGGTGCAACCTTTTACTGCTCGGAGATATTTCATTTCTGCCGCTTGTATTTGGCTCCAATTTTGAGGCTGTTCAGTATGTAAAAGTTTCACTCTGGCCGCGGTACGAACGCTGCGCAGAGCTAGTTCAGTGGTGGGGCTGCCACCTCTCTGCTCCTGAACTCGCAGATGCTTTTCGGGCAGTTACCCTAGATGTGTTATCTTCACCTCGACTTTCGAGTCACATCCACCCGTTGTGCCAGTTTTGGTCCACCCCGAGTATTTTATTTCCTCGGTACCACCTATATCTAGGAGGCATTCCCCGATCACCCACCTGGGGAGGCGCCCGATGGGGGATTGGCACTGAACCCCTCACGGGGTGTAGAGAAAGTAAAAAATAATATTAATTTAAACTTGCGAATTTCTATAATTGTTGGAGAATGGACGTATAAGAATATTCTACCTTATTGAGAATTACAGCAGATAGTTTATTTACAGTCATTAAGTATAAAACATACATAGGCTGTGTCATGAGAATCAAAATTAATTAAACATTCTACATACAATAACGTTACAACAATATATTGAAAATGGATAGGATTAATCCCATTTTAGCTCATAAATTTCCGAAATATTATAAAGAGGATTTGCCTTCAAGATTGTTTTGATCCTCCTCTTAAAATTTAACAACGAAAGAGTCTTGATTTTCTGAGGTAAGGTGTTGAAAATTACTGACATACATGAGAAACTGTTAAGGGTTTTACTATTGATATATTTACTTTCTCTATACGCACTATGTGTATAGTGTGTGGAGAAATATTGCAATGCACCCAAAAATTTGATACCGAGATTTCACCGGAAATACATGTTTTGAGCCTCCTGAATCTAAAAAAATCTGATGTGTTTAATTCACATGACTGTCTCTACATCTCTGCAACAAATTATTATAAAAAGCTAATGCTTCTATTTACTTCATGCTAACCGAGAAAAAATAGCCCGAAACAGTCTTATTACTTGCTTCCTTGTAAGTAGAAATAAGGGAATACCATAGGTTAAAGTGACAGACAAAAGCTGGCTGCTCTGTAACTGATGCTCCTTTGTTTGTATGGACAGGAGTTGACAAATTCCTGTATGAGAAAATAAACATTTTTTTTAAACGTGACCAAAAACAAGGAATATCTCAAAAACGGTCAACTCCACGAAAAAAAATGTGATTAACATAAATTGTGTGTTTTAATGTGCTCTACATGTTTTGTGTGCTAAGTTTTGTCCATCTCTTATGATTTAGCAGTTATGCACAATTCCGTTAAATTCATCGAGAATAAAGTAGTCTTCAGAGGCTATTCCCAGAAAATTCAAGATATACATTTTATTTGTTAGATAAATATCTTTAACATACGATGTTTTAATCAAAATCGTTAGAGCCATTTTTTAGAAAATCAAAATTTTTGAAAAAAAGTTCCATGTAAAGGGTAATTTGGGTTGGGGGGATTTTCTTGGAAATCTTCGTGGCGCATCCTTGGAAGATACCAAACTTAAATACCAAGTTTGGTATTCAACGGTCTTTTCTTTTTTGAGGTATACTGCCCACAGACAAATACACATACACACACGCACGCGCATATATACGTACACACATGCATCTTTTTCCAGAAATCCTTTTTTTTTTTTTTTTTTTGATTCAGGAGGACCCAAAACATGTATTTCCGGTGAAATCTCGGTATCGAATATTTTGGTGCATTGCAATGCCTTCTGTGTACACTATGTACATGTACGTGTAGAGAAAGTAACTAGGGCTTAAGTGATTCATCGAGTTCACTGTCTCTATATCTGAAGTACTGAAATTGTTTCTTGTTATGATGCATCAGTATTGCCAACTGCTTTCAGCAGATTTACCAGGATGCTATAAACACTAATCTACAGGTTTTATTTAGCTATTTTTACTTTCTCTATACTTACTGTGTACATAGTGTATAGAGAAGATATCACACTCCACCCTAAAATTCGATACGGAGATTTCACCAGAAATATATGTTTTAGGATCCCCTATATGCAAAAAAAGCATTTTCACAAAAAGGTCCATGTGTGTGTGTATGTATCCGTGTGTCCGTGTGTCTGCGAACACGATAACTCAAAAACGAAAAATCGGTAAAATACCAAACTTGGTATTTAAGTTTAGTACCTTCCAGGGATGCGACACGAAGATTTTGGGAAAAATCCCCAATTTTTTCCATCTAAGGGGTAGTTTAGGGTGGAGAGATATTGCTTAATATACTCGTGTCGTATCTTTGGAAGATAATAAAATTAAATAGCAATTTTGATATTTTATTGACTTTCGTGTTTGAGTTATCGTGTTCTCAGCCACATGGCACATGTGCACACACACACACAAGGACCAGTTTTAAAAACGGGTTTTTCCCCCTCGACAGGGGATTCTAAAACTTGTATTTTCCGTGAAGCATTGGTATAGAATTTTTGAGTGGAGTGCAATACCTTCTCTACCCACTAACCTGTACTATGTAGAGAAAGTAAAAATGAAAGCATATTTCTGTTGAAGTTTCGACAGCGAATTTTTGGGTGTAAAGAATACCTTCTCCACCAATTTGCATAATACATGTGGAGAAAGATATACATTATTTATCATATGTTTTTGAAAAACCAATGGCCTCTTCTTTCCTGACACCGGTACCTATTAAAACGCCCTCGTGTATATAAAATAGCTGCATGAAAACTGTTATTAACATAGCTCATTATGTTTGCCCCTGTTTTGGGATGATATAACATATGACAGTCATTTAGAAGTATTGTTAAAGAGGAAGTAGATATATGACGTTAGGAGAGAACGCAGCTATTCACAGTTCATGCCATCTCGGACCCCTCTGTTCCATATGGACAACTTTTTCTTCCCCTAAGTGTACGCATACGAGGCAAGTCACTCATTCGCCTAACATCCAATTTCCCCTGCAGGGTGTGAAGTACTTCATCCCTCCGAAATGTTTCCATCCCTTTGGTAGTGGTTAGAGCAGAATTATCGCTCCCCGATTGGATCTGACCATTGGGTAATCAAGCGGTTTTGCGGTTTGCCCTCTGCAAGGGCACCTTGGTACACGCACGTGCACGAACCTCCACCCTCAAAGACATAATCGTGGAACACCTGCCACACCCTTGTTTATCTTACAGGGGGTCATTGTCTCACTGATATCGCAAATTGAACTGACATTTTTATAATAGTAAATCAACTCCACTATTAAAACGCCAATGAAACGGCCAAGATTAGGTAATTTCAGCCAGTCGCAGTCATCTGGAGCGATATTGTCAAAAATCTTATCGCAGCTGATGTTCATTTCTTTGAAATCTTGTCGCACCTGACGTTCGTTTGTTTAATCTCCTATCTTGGTCATTGGTAACAAGGTGACAATCCAGGCAGCCAACCTTCACTTTTAATAACTGCCAGTTCCACAGTTGCACTTTCAATTAATTCAGTTGCAATGTTTATTCAAATATTTATCTAGTTCATAATGTATTTAGTTAAAAGGCGAGTGAAAATAATCATTATGTGTATTTCTTATGTATGAAATGACTGCAATAACCTCAAATAAAATAACGTTTGTATCCATTTCATGAATCACTTATTAAAAGCTAAAATAAAATAATGGTTCCGTATTTGTATTGTTGCTATCGATAATCGTATATTCAGGAGGCAGTGAAGAAAGAAAGAAAGAAAAATAAGCATTCGGTAAATAAACATGGCCGAACGCATCATCTACCATTTGAGAACTAAGGTAAGTATTAAAATCATAACTTAATAAATTCTCCCTTCCTGTATATTATAAATTATTAATAGTCTATTTTGAATTGTCTCATCAAATACAACTCGTGTTTTTATCTCCTA
The DNA here is from genome assembly GCA_030762935.1 of Hymenopus coronatus. NCBI lineage: Eukaryota > Metazoa > Arthropoda > Insecta > Mantodea > Hymenopodidae > Hymenopus > Hymenopus coronatus. The sequence goes on along the minus strand of CM060886.1, from coordinate 105,809,276 downwards.
GGGCAATTCGCTCTGGTCGTGAATTGTTATCGTCAAAATGAAGCAACCTCTGGTATTATTTATAAAAATACACCAAGACAAAAATAATGTGCCTGGGCTTTCTCTTCCTAAGGGTCGCTATTCGGGTCGGGGAGTGGGGAGAGCAAATAAGGTTTAACCAGTAACAGTTAAATTTAGGTTTGTCATCCGCTCAACGATCAGGTGTCTGGATCTATGAGAGGCAATGAACATTGCTGTGTGCAAGAATGCACTATGATAACTTCCAAACAAGAGTTCATTTAGCAAAGAGAATATCGGCCGCAGATGGTTTCATTTATTTCCGAGATGAACAACTGAAATAAAGAAACTTGAACTAAAAATAGCAAATATTTACTTTCTCTACACGTAATATGCACACAGAGTATAGAGAAGGTATTGTAATGCACCTAAAATTCGATACCGAGATTTAACCGGTATTACATATTTTGGACCTCCTTAAAAAAAAAATAAAAGCATTTTTGGGAAAAATGTCCGTGTGTGTTGGTCGGTCTGTGTGTGTTTGTGTGTGTGTGTGTGTGTGCGTGCTGTGAATAGGCAGTATAGCTCAAAAACGAAAAGTCTATTAAATACCAAACTTGTTATTTAAGTTCAGTATCTCCCAAAGATGCAACACGAAGATTTTCAAGGAAATCCGCTTCTCTTTACAAGGATGCGAAAATCTTGATTTTCTCAAAAATGTCTCTAACGATTTTGATCAAGATCTCTTACATTTAAGATATTTACATGATAAATAAAATGCATATCTTGAATTTTCTGGGAATAGACTCTATGCACCTCGTTAGTCTGGATGATTTTTTTAATGTTGCATAACTTACCTCACAAAAATGTAGAGCTTCTTAAAACACGTCATTTATGTCATATTCATCTTTTCCCTGGAGTTGGCCGTTTTCAAGATATTCCTTGTTATTGGTTTCAGTTTCAAAATACTTAAACGTTTCTCAAATAGGAATTTGTCAACTCCTAGCCAAGCAAAGAAGCGGCTTTCAGTCTCATAGCAACCACATTTTAAACCATGTGACTGTCGGTTTAGGCTGGTGTATTCCCTTATTTCCTTTCTACTTATAAAGAACTAAGTAATAACATCGTTTCTGCCAATTTTTATCTCGGATAGCATGAAATAGATAGAAGAATAAGCTTATTAATAAATTGCTTCAGAGAAATAGAGAAAGTTATGTGAATAGAGCATATCAGATTTTTAAAGCGTTAATTACCAATGACTTTGGACATGTTTTACATTCACATTCCGTAATTAAATTAGAGGCTGCTTTTGCAAGTTCGTCAGCTCTTTAATTGCCTACATCTCCAGAATGACCACGCACCCACCATGAACATATATATTTTTTGTAACGATATACTGTATTTCTGATATCGATTAAATAGCTTTTACGTTAAATTCACCATTTATTGCTTCAAGCGCAGCTTTGGAATTACTTAGAATTTTGGCATTCTGTAAATTATCTACATTCCATTCAATTGCTATCCATAAGACTGAAAGTTCTGCCTGAATACTGTGCACACTGATGAAATCTTGTAGTGTCTGTAATTTAAGAGTAATAATTAAGTGAAATATTATTTTAATTATTTTAATCCTAAATAATGTTTCTTGCCATAGTTTGGCCGTGTAAGAAAAGGCCTTTATACGGATATTTTTATTTTCGATCTACTTTCACTAAAACTCCCAACTCATTCTAACATCAATACGAAAATGGCGTATTGTGAAACTGTCAGGTTCTACAATAAAGTGACTATAGCTATAATTATTTGATTTAGAAGTAGTTCACAATGAAATTTAAATGTTCACGTAAACTTCTAAAATGTTATTTTAATACACCAGTTCACATTGACATAAATAGGGCCATAAATTTGCATTATGAACTAGTGTGACTCGCAATAAAGAGGCTATGGGTTCGATGACGTCTACTCTGACCCATTATTTATCTTCTTTTTTTTCACTGGGGATTCGTAGCGGTGATTGTTCACTATGATTGTTCTCATCTCCAACTTATCAAGCAAAATATGAATTGTAGTTTCAGTCGAAACGTCTATGGCCTCTGCCACTTCTCGAACTTTTGTTCTACGATCAACGAGAATCATATCGTGTATTTTTTCAGTTTTTTCCTCTGTCGAGCGTCTAAACGGTAATCAAAAATGCATGTTTGACACTGTTTGAAGTCGTTGAATCAACATATGTTGTGATAAATGGCAAAAGGTCCACATACACAGCATCCAATTTCACTTTTATCTTCTGACAAGTTCTCCCATCCAAAGGTAGAAAGCGAACCACTAAACGATGCCGCATTTTAACAAAAAGACGCGAAAAGACTAACTGACATATCTGCCAGATTTTAACCAACCTATGAATCTGTACCAAACTTGCTTTGACGACGTGTAAAGAATGACATTACGCGATGATAACATCAACTTTCCGTAGCCAAAATTATATATTACTCTCTCTAGCCCGTATGTGCAATGTTTCCACCTGAAATGTATGTTTTGAGACCACCTGTATCCAAAAAAAAAAAAAATTTAGAAACACGTCTTTGTGTGTCTGTCTGCCTGTTTGCCTGCCTATCTGTCTGCCTGTCTGTGTGTATATGTGTCTGTGGGCAGCATAGCTTAAAAACAATAAGTTGGCTAAATACCAAACCCACTCTAACTACCCTTCACCTGAAACAATTTGAAAATTATTATTTTCTCAAACAATGGCTCTACAATTTTTATTAAAATGTCATATGTTTATGATATTTTAATGACAAACGAATTGTATATCTTGAATTTTCTGGGAATAGTCTCAGAAAACCTCCTCACTCTGAATGACGTTTGCTGAAATAACCGTTAGAGATAGACAAAAACCGACAATTCAAAAATGTTGTACTTATTAAAACAAACTATTCCTGTCATATACCTTTTTTGGTAGAAATGTTTTTTCCGAAATGTTCCTTGTTAATTTTAAACTACTTAAACTTCTCTCAAGCAGTAATGCTAAAGAGCGCCGTATTTCAATTGTTTCACATAGTGATATCATTAAAAAAATTGACTGTTGTTTTAGGTTAGTGTATTTCCTCATTTCTAATTACAAGGAAACAATTAATAAGACACTTTCTGCCAATATTTATATTTAGCATGATGTAGATAAAGGAATAATCTTTAGTAAGGAAAGTTTGTGTAACAGCAAGAGAAAGTCATGTGAATGAAACGCATCAGATTTTTTTTAAACATGCTTACTTACTGAACCGCCCTCGTACACTAACCACGTGATCATTCTGCTATCTCTCAACTATTTTCCATAGCAATAATTATAATAATAATAATAATAATAATAGTAGTAATAATAATAGTAATAATAGCAACCAAATATGTTTCTATCTTCATTTCTGAAAGTTAAACATCACAACTTGTCGGTGACCAAAATTTTATTCATCCTGTCCGGAGAATGAATGATTTCTTAACGGTATGAGCGGAAGTTAATGAAAAATTAAAGTCTCTTTATTACTCTGTGGAATATTATTCGACAGCACAGTAATATAGGCTTGTTTATCAGACGAAGAACCCAGCTGCCTGATAGCGCCTGGGAATCAGATAAACGCAACACATTGTACACAAGGGCATTGTACCGGCACATTCACGCTTGCACGTACGGGTACGAATATATCTAATACTTGCATACAAAAATAATAACTATGATTAATGGAGAACCACTAAATCTGACGCAAATAAGCACTTACGACCCAAGTGTACACACACGTTCATTAGTGTTCCCGAGAGAAATTTGTACATTTATCCTAAGTAATATATCCAGACCTCCAACTTTTGTCTAGCTCGAGTTGTATTTAATAAGACTATTTCGTGAATAACACAACAACGATTAGTGTATATGGACACGAAGAATAATATTCCTAAAGTCCCATTTCTCTTGACGTATATTTGCAGCGAAATCACTGCAACTTGATGTCATATCATAAATCATGGTCTCATTGCTTACAGAATTCGTTGAAATGGTTCTACACACTCTCTCGTTTGTTTTTACTACTCTGCAGCTTTGAGTTTTCAATTAATTTGTCTGTTTCAGCGATAGACCTTTCCTCAAAACGTTTTGGGACTTCCGCCATTGTGTACAGGAATATACACCGCACTGATACTCTTATTGAATGTATGTATGTATTTATTTATTTTCTGCAATTGGGTACTGCCCGATGGCAGAGATAAATGTACAATATTCACTTACAATAATAATCTTACAGCTAAATTAAAAATACTATTACAACTAACATATTATACGAGGTACGTCCAGAAAGTAAGTTCCGTTTCAATTTATCTCCGCTGCAGCGCTGCAATCGCGCTCTGTATCAAGGAGAAGAAAGGTGCGCCATTTTGAGATCGCTGTCAGCCACATACGCTTTGTTGTGCCTGTTTACAATGTCGGTGTTGATTGAAAATCCCGCCGCTTGTGAAATCAGATCTATGATTCGTTTTCTGAATGCTAGGAAAGTGAAACTAATTGAAATTTATCGGCAAATTTGCGAAGTTTACGGACAAAATGCGATGGGTGATTCAATGGTGAGAAGATGGGTCCGACAGTTCAATGAAGGACGTAGTGAAGTGCACGATGAAGAACGAAGTGGGCGTCCACCTTCGGTTACAGAAGAACTGGTTCACGTGATTGATGACAAGATCCAGGAAAAGCGCAAGTTTACAATTAGTGCTCTCGCTATGGAATTTCCTCAAAGCTCACGATCACTAATTCATGAAATTGTTACCGAAAAACTGAAATTTCGAAAACTTTGCTCACGCTGGGTACCAAAGATTCTTACTGAGCAACACAAAACAAAAGGGATGGGTAGTGCACTTCAGTTTTTAACCCGTTATAATGAAGACGGCGAAAAATTCCTGACACAGATAGTCACAGGAGACGAGACTTGGGTTTCTTACGACACCCCTGCAAGTAAGCGGCAATCAATGGAATGGAGGCACACTTCATCCCCAGCAAAAGTTAAGCCGAAACAAATCTTGACACCTCGAAAAATATGTGCACAGTATTCTGGGACTGGAAAGGCATCTTACTCAATGATTTCTTACCGCGTGGTCAAACAATCAAAGCAGATGTTTATTGCGAGACACTTAGGAAATTGCGCTGCGCAATACAGAATAAGCGCCGAGGAGTGCTGTCAAAAGGTGTTTTTCTTCACGACAACGCACGACCCCACACTGCAAATGTGACGAAAAACCTCCTATAGGGATTTGGCTGGGACGTATTTGACCATCCTCCTTACAGCCCTGACCTCGCTCCTAGCGACTTTCATCTGCTCTTACATCTCAAGTCTTTCAACACTTCAACAATGACGAAGAGCTGAAAGAAAATGTTTCCAACTTTTTGAAGACACAGGCGGCAAACTTCTATGAAGAAGGTATACAAAAACTTGTGCCACGCTATGATAAATAACCTGCAAAATCTCGGCAGTTACGTGGAAAAGTAGTTTAAGAGTTGTAGAATTTTGTGCAATAAATAATTATTCTGTATCTGTATACAATTTAATGTTATTACCAAACGGAACTTACTTTCTGGACGTACCTTGTATATACATATTTTTAAGTGCCTAACTACTTATTATTCAGTATAGCAATATTTATGTCAAATACCAGCATGTTTATAAACAGTTATTATGAAGCCTCAACATATACATTTCGAATATATCCATATGAATATACATTTATATAGCTTTTGAGATCCTTAATTGCTTAACAATATTTACTCAAATTCACTAACATTTATTCTCTTTAAATTATCCCTAAACTTCTTTAAGGTCAGAGGGTAGCCCTGAAAGGCTGCTACAAGCAATTCTATGCATTCTTCAATGGTCCTGTTAGCAAAAGAAACTTTTCCTACGCCGGTTATGTACCTTCTACCCTTAATTTTATACAATTGATCATTTAGTCCTTAGTATGCTTGATTTTCTAACCTCTTTCTAACATCCAACCATGCATTAAACCAGTACAAGCTTTAAATAGTGCGACTAACCTATGTGTTTTACGCCTAACTTTTGGCGGCTCCCATTTATTCTCTTCGCCTTTCATAAGTCCAAAATCTTTACGTCTCTTCGTGAAGTTAACAGCCCGTCTCAGTATCTTTTCAAGCGGATCAGTTTGATTAACCCTGTATGGGTCCCAGCATGCTATTCCATATTCCATAACTGATCGCACTAAGGACATGTAGGCAATTTCCCTGGACTTTGCGCTCCCCTTCTTCAGTGTTCTCATTACGAAGTGCAATGTCTTCCACGCTTTCCTAGATGTAGAATTCTTCTGCTCCTCCCATCCGGCATTAATTGACAGGCACACTATCAAATATTTGCGGCTGTCCACCTGTGGAATTTGTTCCCTGCCCATATGATAGCTATAAGAACTTTCCCCTTAGTTCGACTAAAAACAATTGACTTACTTTTCCTAGCATTAATTGTCATTTTGTTTGCGGTGGCCCACCTACTTATTTCATTTCGGTCATCCTGAAGAGCGGTCTCATGCATAATATTTCGAATATTATTGAAAATAATACTTTCGTCTGCGAAAAATCTAATATGACATTTAATAGTTATAACATTTGCAAAGAAGAAAACAACGGACCCAGTACCAAGCCTTGGGGCTCGCCCGAACTTACAAAACCCTTTTCAGATAGTTCTTTACCTACTCTTACTCTCTATGTCCTTCCTTTCAAAAAAATGTTCTATTCACGATACTACCCGATTATCGATTCCTGTTTTTGCTACCTTTCGGATGAATAAATTATGCGGCACTACATCAAAAGCGTTAGAAAAGTGTATCACCACAGCATCAATCCTTCCCCCTTATTCCACCTCATCTGACAAATTCTGAAATAATGAGGCTATTTGACTTTCACAGGAATACCCAGATCTAAACCCACGTTGTGCTTCTTTGAACCCTTTCTTTTTTTCTAACTCCTGCCGTATGTATTCTGTAATTAGATGTTCCATTACTTTACACACTACTGAAGTTAGGCTAACAGGTCGGTAATTGTTTGTTTCTGTTTTATTACTCCCTATATATTTTAAATATATATATATATATATATATATATATATATATATATATATTGGAATTACAATTACAGTTTTCAATCTTCCGGTATACCATAGTTGTAAACTGACATATTAAACAAGAGCAATAAATAGGGAATTATGGTTTTTCCCCTATTTTTAAAATTTCTGTAGCTATATTATCCGGTCCTCCTGATTTTCCATTCTCTAGCATCTTGATTCTTTTCCGTAATTTGGATGCCATTATTTGAAAATGCGATTCTCAACCATCCCCAATTTCCTGTTCAAAACTATTTTCCAATTTATGAAAAACCGATACAAAATGCGAATTTAATATGCTGGCTTTGTGCATATCATTTTCTACAGCAATTCCTTTAACTTCAAAGTACGGTATATCCTGTTTATTACCCCTGCGCTTTCTCACGTAAGTGTAAAACGCTTTCCAGCCATTATTTTCCCCGTTAAGAATTTCTTTTAAGAACCATTCCTGTGCTTTCAACTTTTTGTCTTGTAATTCCTTGGTTAGTTCTTTAAATGTATTAAAATGCCATTCTGATTTCCTCCTTTTGTGATACGCGTGCCGTGTCTTCCTTTTAAATAACCTAATTCATTTTGGATCGGCGTTATTTTTTAAAATTTTAAAAGGTACATGTTTAATTATTGCTTCCGAGGTAAGTGTTTTGAAATTAGCTCAGGCTTCATTTACACTAGTGGCAGATTGTACAAATTCCCCATATTGTAGGTGCAGAAAAGTTTGAATAGCAGCCCCGTCCGCTCTCTGGAATTTCCAGCTAATTGGTGATTGTTCTGTTTCAAACCGGTTTGTTCGTCCCTTACAGTTTACTTCTAATTGCACACAATGATGGTCGCTGACACCTGGTAAAACCTCGCATGCAGAAAACAAAGGATCAGGCCTGCATAAGAATACATCCAGAATGCTGATTTCCGTGTATCTGCTTTAACAACTTGCTCCCAGAACAGACAATTCACTAGATTTTGAGCTTCGGCTCCTATTAGCTGACCGTCCCAGTTTACATTTAAATCCCCTGCTACAATAACATTTTTTTTCCTTTATGGTAGAGATTTTTCTGTTAAATTATACAGCGTTTTATAATCAGTTTCGCCAGGTGGTCGGTAGCAAGCTATTATTGTTATATTATTATTCCCTTCGTTTTCCTGATCAATAATTTCAAATGCCATAATTTCTGCATCCTCTTCTACCCAAAGTAATTTGTTGTTTATGCCTTTCTTAGTGCAAATAAAAATTGCCCCTCACCTTACGTCCCTGTCCCTTCTGTACACACTGTAATCTGATCTGAAAACTTCCGCGTCGTTTATATCAATATACAGCCATGACTCCATACCTATAATTACATTCGGATTGCATATTTCAATTAAATTCCAAAATTCTACAATTTTGTTCATAATACTACGGCAATTTACCTGTAACAGCCTTAAGGAAACAGCTCCTACCTATGAAGCTTCAATTCTACGAGGTTGGCGTCACTGCTACTCCTGCTGTTCGATGCTGTCGCTCCACTTGGTTACCCTCCAGAACAATGCTGCCAACTTTGAAGATCCTCTACGGTACAAGTGTACACCGTCCCGTCCAAAGTCCCGGTCTTCAGTCCAAGAATTTGGGTCCAGAAACTGCGCATCCAATCGTTCTGTTACCCATGAGAATGGGTCGTTTACTTGCATTACCTTTCTCTAGCTTACATCGCGTCGCCTCAAAACACCACTAATGGCATACATGTCTCCCATCACGTGGTTAACACTTTTTCGCAGGACATTATTCCCAACGTGAAACACAATCGTCCGATAGCTGCCTTCTATCTCCTCTTACTTTAACTCGATTTCCTCCGTCAAACCGTCGGTCCTCATGCTCGGATAGCAAGCTACTTCTGCATTTGGGATCCCCGCATGCCTCACAATACAGTCGCCAACTATCAAACATGATTTTCGCTCTTCTTTTTCTCTACGTTCCCTCAGTTGTCTGTTTTCTTCTTCCAGCTTCCGCGCTTTGGAGCTTCTCGCTTAGCTTCCATGCTTCCTCTTGCAGCTGCTCCAGTTTTTTCTGACTGTCGGTAACTGTCTCAGCTGCCCTGCAGACCAGTTTTCAATGTTCTGATTCCTCTTAGTCTTTTGGCAGCCAAAACGATACCACCTCGCGCAATGCTGCACAAAAGTCCGGTCCTCAGTGTTTTGTTGCAGCTCCCACAGGTCCTGGGTTCAGTTCGATTCCTCCTATCGCGAGCAAATAAGACAAACACCTTAAAATAACACTTGGAGGAAGTCAAATTCACGTTTTCTGCCTGACCACATTCCAATCCTCGCCCGGTATCCCACCAAATCCACCACCATAGCCGCTTAAAATTTTAAAAAAAGCTGTCCATTTAAAGGTGGTCTGTTCGGTTTTAAGCTTGCTATTCACAGACACACACGCGCGCGTACCTTATTCTAAATTTGTTTTTGACTCAAGGGATCTCAAAAAGATATATCTGGTGAAATCACGGTATGGTATTTTCGTGGCATACAATACTTCTTCTATACACTATATACATAGCACGTGTAGAAAAAGTACAAACGGATATGCACTCTAAATGAACTTATAAAAGCAGGTAAATTGTCAAAACCCTGTATTTGTATTTTGAATGCTTATTCAAGCACACTTTGATTTAAATAAAATAAAATAGAAAATAAAATAATAATTTAAAGAACATAAATTAAGCTCCAAAGAAAGTCATGTGACTGTTATACGTCAGATTTGGTTTCCCGTCTCAGTGTATGATTGCAACACTTCTGTTATTATCCATTTGTGTACTACACGTGTAAGATCAGGTCTCTTATTGAACAATGTCCATTCTTTCCAGCATGGTCGGTATGTGTCTAGAAATTCTTCGGCATCTATTCATTGGGCGAAGGGGGTGGAGGAGAGACAGAAGAAAGACGTTATAAAGAAACAGAAAATCGTACCGGAGGACAGAGTATCCAATGCATCTGTGAAATGTAATAAACAGTTCTTTTATACCATGACACCTACCTTGTTATAGTGAACTGACGTTTATATTTGATATGTCACTACACGTCCGTCTTGTTGTAGAAACAGGTGCAATATCACTTTAGAATTTCATGGTTATTTCAGTGTAAGGGAGTTGCAAATTTCTTACTTAGGTATTTAATTTAAAGTAGAGATTATAAGAAATATATGTGTATACACACATACACACACAGGATGTTAATGAACTACACCGAAATGATTTGCGAAATTGTACAGTGACTGATATAAGTAACTTGAGATCGGCGATGCATGGTCCCCGGATAAACATAACGCAGCTACATAGCGTTAAACGTGTGGATATCAGGTGCTGATAAATCGGTGTTAAAGCAAAGCAGGTTGAAAAAATGACTTAGAAAGTCTTTAAAACTACTGCCCGAGTATAGAAATATCGATTTTTAGCAGCTCGTTACTAGCGTTCTCAAGATTTAATGTCACAAAAATCTGTAAAATCTCGAACTAATCACTTGACAGTGCGACCCTGGGCACTCATTAACTACGTTCTTGGGTTATGTAGCCTACTCTGGAGGCTTAATGCATAACGCTGGAAGCTGCTATCCCAAAGGTAATGAGTTCGATTCCTCATAGAGTAAATGTTTTTTATTACTATTTTTTTCAGTCAAGACGAAGTGCCACTGGCACTTCAACTTATAACCGTTACTTCGAAATTTCAATAAACAGGCCATAAGTTTCCTATCTCAAATTACTTATTTAAGTAATCTACATGTTCTGTGAAAATATTTCGGTATAGTTCATTGTGTGTGTGTGTGTGTGTGTGTGTGTGTGTGTGTGTGTGTGTATATATATATATACAATATCACAATCACATATCTACATGTAGTTTTATACTTATTCAGCAGAGTTGTAAAGAGCTAAATAATAATAATAATCAAACAGGATTAGAAATTCAATAATTATCTGCTTCCTTGTAAGTGGAAGGAAAATAAGGGAATACACAACAGTAAAATGTTTTAAAACTTGTCGATTTGCGAATGTCATTGTAATCCGGTTTTATTTTTAAGGCCCGGAATAAAACAAAGCAGAGATGAAACGAACGAGGACTTCCTATTTTAGAAATGTTTAAGTAATTTAAAAGTAAAACCAATAACACGACTATTTTTGAAATGGTTAGTTCTGCAAAAATCTGTATGTAAAAAAATTGTGTCCTTTAACGAGATCTACATTTCTTGTGGAATACGTTTTGTCTATTTATTTCGGTGTAACAGTTGTGCAAAATATATTCAGTATGAAGAGCACTTCAGATGCTATTTAGAATATACATATTATGCCATGTAACAATCTTCAATATACGGCAGTTTAATTAAAACTTTGAACATTTTCAAAATGTTCCATGTAAAGAGTAATTTGGGGTAAGAGGATTTTCCTTAAAATCTTCGTATTGCAACCTTGGAGATACTACATTTAAGTACCAAGTTTGGTATTTAAAGAACTTTTCGGTTTTGAGTGCACACACTGGCCTTTTTCCAAAATGACTTTTCCAATGACTTTTTTGGATTCAGGGGGACCCAAAACTTGAAATCTTGGTATGGTATTTTTGGGTGCATTACAATACCTTCTCTATAAACTACTAGCTGACCCGGCGAACTTTGTTCCGCCTTAGAGGCAATAAATGAGGAGATTTTGGATTTTATTGAGTTCAATTTTTTATTAGGATAATAAATATAAATAAAAAAGCAAGTATTTTAATGATTCTTTATTGACCATTTATTTTGGTGCATGGGTTGCACTCTTTAGTGAAGCACCTTGTGATAGAAGACATTTCTTGTTTTATTATCAGGTGCAAGTACAAATAACGCAGGTGGTCTTCCGAGCCGTGAACATGCCACATATAAATGACCATGGGAAAAACATGGATTTTCTAGATTCAGACCACAAATTTTCAAGGATTGGCCTTGTGATTTGTTAATGATCATGGCAAATACCAGACGGATCGGAAATTGAAGTCGTTTAAACTCAAACGGCAATTCGGTTGGGATCATCGGGATCCTCGGAATGAGAACTTCCTCACCTTCGAATTTTCCTTTCTTTTTTTTTTTATTGGAAATACCCGTAAAAATGAAAATATTCACTATAAGACAGACGTTTCCGGATAGTTGATACATCGTTTATTTTTTTTGGCTCACTTTGTTTAATCCAAAATAGGTTGGATAGGTGTGGAATTCTTGAGGGAATACTTCCAACACTAAACAAAGAAAAACACTCTAGCGAAGCAAATTCAACGGTACGTTTTGTTTGTAATGGGATTGTACCCCTTTTGGGAAATTAGGAACTTTATTTATTTCAGGAGAAGCAAGAGCTCCACATCACAACAGGCCAGCATAAAGAGGAATAACGCATGCTATGCATCCAAGATCATTCCGGATCGATATAGAATCAATCAGGTGCTCATATCTTGTATATCCAGGGTCTCGAATCATCCGCCACCTCTCTGCATACAAAAAACTTCGTAAAGCTGGAACCACACAGTCAGCTGGCGTGTCCAAGGTACTAAGCCAAGCATAGGTACCCATTACTGTCCAAATAAGAGCTCTCCACAATGCAGGACACGTCCAGGGAAAATTCAGGTGCAAAATATCCGTTGCTGAAGGCTGCCAGGCGTCACCAGTCCACCCCGACATCGGCTCAAGAGCCATGTCCATATCAGTCCTTTACCTGAGCATTCCAAGAGTCGATGTGCGAGCGAATCCGGGGCTTGGCACATTGGACAAGCGGGAAGAATTGCCAGATGATGTCTATGTAATTTATCTGCAGTTGGTAGGATTTCATTGACAATCTCATATGCCGCCGAGACCCATTCTGTGTTGATTTCTGGTATAGCAAAGCCACGCCAAATTTGCCTCCAGGGCAACTGTGGATACTTAACTTGTATATGTGGAGTAGTAGGTTCCCTCCGTTGAAAAAAGGTATAGACTTCCTTAGCCGTCCGAAAACGGCCATTAGCCACTTCTGCTGGAGGTAGTGTGCTCAAGTCACGTCGATCACGTAACATTTTAGGAATCTGTTGGAGTTCTCTCCGCTCCCAAAACAACTGATAATGCCGTTGTACTAGCACCTCTACACTATCACCCTGTCCATCCAGTGCTTGCAGAATCATTTTTAACGAAAGTGCTTTACATTGCATCGCCACATCCAACAATCCCCAGCCACTCTGGCTCTTTGGAAGACGTAGCTGCGTACGGGAAATGCGATATAATTTTCCTGACCATATGAAGTATCCGATTATTTGCTCAATTCTTAGGCTGTACCGTTTTGTTGGAGGCAGCACGTTTGCTACGTACCATATACGACTCAACGCAAAGGCATTACAAAACCACACACGTTGTATCAAGTTCAGCAGCCTCGATTTTTGACCGTATAGTACACCACGCAAAGTATCAATGCATGACGTCCAATTACAGTCCCGCAGGTCTTCGTCGTCTCCACTGAAGTATATCCCAAGAATTTTTGTGCGTTGCACAGTGGGTATGCCGAACACCGTGGTATCCGGAGGATGCGGTTCAATGGGAACACATTCAGATTTCCTCAAATTAAACGTCATCCCCGCACATTGGGCGTATTTCTGTAAACATCTTCGTAGATACGTGACACCCTGCTCGTCGGTAACCATCACCATAAGATCATCGGCATAGGCCCTAACGGCGAGTTTCTTTCCATAGACCTCCAGACCCGTTATCGTAGATTGCTGCTGTCGGAGCAAAGGATCGATGTACACAGCAAATAACAACATTGATAGGGGACAACCTTGGCGGACGGATCTGTTGACCGGTATGGCGGGAGTCAGAAACCCATGGCATTGAATCCTAGATAACGCATACCTTTGAGTATCGTCGCGTAAATCACATTGTTCATCAATTTACTTACCACCAAACGCGTTCCGTTGCACAGTTTTGGTTGGTTTTTGTATCGAAGCATGATTATTACGGAGCCAACCTTTAGTCGTAAATTGTGCGGTGGTAAGCCAGGCGCATCCAAGGAGTATAAACATTCAATTGGATAGTTGGTGACCTTATCTTTATTTGTTACACAGTCAATAGAATTGAGCTAGTATGCAAGCAGTAATCAGTGCTGCAATTGTATCGAAACCCTGATTGATTCAAATCAGTAAATTTCTTCTTGTGGGTCGAAAATGATTTAGTTGTTGATCTCTGAGGTTTGCTCGCATTGCCAACCGAGCCGTTTCACGGGCTGCCTCGCTTTACTCTTGTGATTCAGAAGCACGAAATCGAGCCATACTAACGCGGCACTCCTCACGTGCAATTTCTTGTTCTTCTTCAATCCTTTCATTCGCAATGTTTCGAATCCTAGTTGCATTACGGCTTTGTCGGGAAAGATTCATCGTCTTGGTCGCGGCATTGTTAATGATAATATCAGCGCAGTAAGCTAATAGAAACTCGAAACAAACACATCAACCGGTCAAATTCAACATTTCTAATTGTCAAATTTTCAACCATACTTAACCATAGACAACATTACGTTTTTCTGTCTGTTGCGTTTTGCTATACCACGTTTTATGTCATGTCCCACGGAAACAGGATAAAAAGTATGTTTCTTTTTGGTAGTGTTTAATGCTCAATTTAACTACTTATGGCACCGCAGGTGGTGACAATGATGATACATGAATGGTGATGGAGCACCGGTGGAATGAGATGGCGGGGGAAACCGGAGTGCCCGGAGAAAACCCGCCCCAGCACCGTTTTGTCCACCACAAATCTCACATGCGTTGGGATCGAACCCAGGCCGTCTAGGTGAGAGGCGAGTGGTCTAACCACTCCTGGTTCTAAGCTACCTTCCCACCGATTTTCAGCCACATCGGTTCAGCCGTTCTTGAGTTATAAATAGTGTAACTAACACGACTTTCTTTTGTATATATAGATGTACATAGTACGTGTAGAGAAAGTAAAAACTAATCTAGAACGTTTAGGCATGATAAAAGAAATTTAGTATTGAGTGATTTTACGGTTGCATGCCTTAATGAGAGGCATAGCCAAAGAGACATCAAATTGAAATCATTGAAAAGTGTTTTCCATTCACATGACTTTCTCTACATACCTGTAAAAATTAATGTTAAAACGCTTATTACTTACGCGTACTATGTACATAGTATATAGAGGAGGTATTGCATTCCACCCAAAAATGCGATACCCAGATTTCATCGGAAATATATGTTTTGGGTCCCCCTGAATCCAAAAAAAAAAAAAAAAAAGCATTTTCAGAAAAAATGTGTGCTGTGCACAGCATAGCTCAAAAACGAAAAGACCGTTAAATACCAAACGTGGTGTTCATGTTTGGCATCTTCCAAGGATGCGACACGAAGATTTTCAAGCAAATCCCCTCACCCCCAACTACTCTTTACATGGAACTTTTTTCGAAAATTGATTTTCTTATAAATGGCTCTAAAGATTTTGATTAAAATATCGTATATTAAAGATATTTAGCTGATAAATAAAATGTAAATCCTGAATTTGTGAATAGCCTCCTAAGGCTACTTTATTCTGGAGGAATTTTACGGAATTTTGCATAAACTGATAAACCGTAAAAGGTGAACAAAAACTTACCACACAAAAAATTTAGAGCAGTTTAAAACACACAATTTATGTTATATACATTTTTTTTTTCGTGGAGTTGATCGTTTTTTAGGTACTCCTTGTTTTTGGTTTCAGCTTGGAAAAACTTTTCTCATACAGGAATTTGTCAACTCCTATCCATACAAACAAAAGAACTTCAGTCACATAGCAACCAGCTTTTGATCAATACTTTAACCTATGGTACTCCCTTATTTCGCTTCTACTTACTAGGCAGCAAGTAATAAGACTATTTCTGCTCCTTTTTTCTCGATTAGCATGAAGTAAATAGAAGCATAAGCTTTTTAACAATTTGTTGCAGAGATGTTAGGTTAGGTTAGGTTAGGTTAGGTTAGGTTAGGTTAGTAAGAGAAAGGCATGCGAATGGAACACATCAGATTTTTTTCTATCTACTTCATGCTAAGCGAGATAAACATCAGTATAAATTCTCTTTATTACTTGCTTCCTTCTGAGTAGAAAGGAAATAAGGAATCACTAGGCTAAAGCGATAGTCAAAACTTTTAGAAATTGGTTGCCATGTGGTTGAAATTCCTTGAAACAAATAGCAAGGAATATCTCAGAAATTGCCAAGTCCACGAAAAATTGTACATGACATAAACTGTGTGTCTTAACAAGATCTTCATTGTTTGTGCAGTAAGCTTTTCCTGCCTCTTACGGTTTACCATTTATGCAAAATTCATCCAGAATAGAGAAGTCTCTAAAGAGTAGCGAAGAGATCTTCAAAATCTTCGTATCGCATCCTTGAAAGATACTAAACTTAACATGTTGGGTACTTTACCGACTTTTCATTTTTAAGTTTTCGTTTAAACAATCACATGGACACACTTTTCCTAGAAATGCTATTTTTTTATACAGGGACCCTAAAGCATGTATTTCCGGTGACATCTGGGATCTATTTACCATGTGCTATGTAGAAGGCTGTAGACATCGGTCCCCTGGAATATTTAGTGATGCTACTCTATTAGCAGGTGAACTTGTTCTGTCTAGTAGTTTTAGTTGTGAAGAACCGAAGCAAGCAAAATCACGTGACGTTGGTGACGTAGCAGAAAGGTGGAGGAAAATAGACCTGCGCCGTAAGCCAGGATTGGCTAGTCATTCAACATTACAGCGATCTAAATAGGGTACAATGGAGAAGCGTATCAATTCCTTTGCCAACTCCGAAGGGTATGCCTCTTCGGGGAACCCTGGAGGTTCGGGACTAATGATTAGGAGGTGTTCAGTCTGTAACTGTTAGGGACCCCGCTTATACTTGGACTCTCGTCAATTGAATCTGTTTTGTCTTGTCATTCTTCCCTCTCTGAGGCTATGTACGTTGCAAAAAGTCCCAGGAGCCCATGAGGGGTGCTGTGCTCCAGTATATGGGAACGCCGTTCCCTAATAATTCTAATCCACATCTCCAAACTCCAGCACGGAATCTAACTTGAGACCTTTGAATATGCGAGAGAGCATGCTAACATCCAGATCACATAGATAGTCTTCAAGAACCTTTGTACATAAAAACCCAATGTTATCCAAAACGAAAGGGGAGTAGAAGAAAATGAACGAAAGCAGCACAACAGAAGGAAATTGCACGAGATTCGAAAGGAGAGAAAATGGGACAAATGAAGAGAAATATTGCAGATGACGTGTAGGAAGTGTGCAGTAAAACAGAATGGACAGCTGGTGTGCTGCGGGCAAGTATTCCTAAAGGGGTCACGGACATTTACGCTTCAAGAATTCCAACAACTTGATATAAAGGCTAAATTAAATTCCTAACATTCTGTCAAACAAAGGAACCAAAAAATAAAAGTGAATCGTTACATTTGTATCTTGTAACCTCTGACACAAAAATGTGAACATCGCGTTTCCAGACGCAAGACAGACGAACCAAGAAACACATACGACAACGGTTACATACATGTCTTTACGTTCTCTACTACGCATCTTAAGTAAGTAGGGGAAGTTTTGCATTCCACCATAAATACATATTTTACCGAAAATATGTTTTGAGCAGCCCTTCTTCTGTGTGAGCAGCATAATTAAAAAATCATGACTTTCTCTAGCTGTTCTACAAACTTCATACATAAGATTCTTCTTTCTGCACCTTGTTAATCGTGGTACTCATTAGCACAATGTTCTTATTATTTAGTTCCGTATAAGTAAGAAGAAAATAAGGGAATACACCAGGCTAAACCAATAGTCAAATGTTTTAAAAGCTGTCGTCATGCGATTGTCATTACAAATCGCTTTTTTTCTTGGCCAGGAGTAGAACAAAGGAAAAAAGGCCACACCCGTCTGAGAAAAGTATAAGTACTTCACAACTGAAACTAATAACAATGCATATCTCGAAAATGGTAAGCTCTACGAGGAAAATGTGTATGACATAACTTGTGTATTTTAACAAGAGCTACATTTTTTGTACAGTAAGTTTTTGTCTATCTCTTACGGTTTACTAGTTATGCCAAATTAAGCAAAATTCATCCAGAATAAACAGGTCTTCAGAAGCTATTCCCAGAAAATTCAATATATACATTTTATTTGTTAGGTGAATATCTTTAATATGTGATATTTTAATCAAAATCGTTAGAGCCATTTTTAAGAAAATCAAAATTTTCGAAAAAAGTTCCATGTAAAGGTTATTTTGGGGTAGGGGGATTTTTCTCAAAATCTTCGTGTCGCATCCCTGGAAGATACTAAACTTAAATATCAAGTTTGGTATTTTAGCTACTTTTCGTTTTTGAGTTATCGTGTTCACAGGCACACGGACACACACACACACACACACACATACACACACGGACCTTTTTCTCAAAATGCTTTTTTTGGATACAGAGAGTCCTAAAACATATATTTCCGGTGAAATCTCTGTATCGAATTTTTGGGTGGAATACAATGCTTCTCCATCCCTATGAACACTGTACATATGGGGCTAGAGAAAGTAAAAATCCGATGTGTTACAGATGATTTTCTCTACATCTCTGTAACAAACTATTGTTAAAAAGCTTATTCTTCTATCTACTTCAAGCTAATTAAAATAAATATTAGCAGATATGGATTTATTATTTGCGTTATTCTAAATAGCAGGAAAATAAGGGTGAACATTAGGCGAATGCGAATCATATGTATTAAAAGCTATTGAAATTTGTTTTTATGCATGGTCAGGAGTTGACAAATTCCCGTATAAGAAACGTTTAAGCATTCGAAAACTGAAACCAATAACAAGGAATATCTCGACAATGGTCAACTCTACGAAAAACATGTGTACGATATAAATAGTGTGTTTTAAGATATCTACATTTTTATGTATTACATTTTTATCTATCTCTTACGGTTTACCACTTATGTAAAATTTAAAAAAAAAAAAAAAAAAAATCAAGAGTAAAGAGATCCTTCATATTCCCAGAAAATTAAAGATATGCCTCTTATTTGTTATTTACATATCCTTAACCATGTTTTAATCAAAATCGGAGGAAATCGAAGTTTTCGAAAATTTTCCATGTAAGTACTAATTTGTGGCAAGCGGATTTTCCTCAAAATTTTATGTCACGTCCTTGAAAGGTATTAAACTAAAATATCAAGTTTTCGTCAGTGAATTATTGTGTTCACGAACACATGACACCCACACGGACTTTTTCTAAATTTTTTTTTTTTGGATACAGGGGATCCAAAATCGTGTTTTTCCAGTGAACTTTTTTTTTTTTTTTTTTTTTTTGTAGTTTAACCTGGTTGGTCATATTGAACGAAGAATGAAATTGGTGAAGTGACGCTCAAATGATCTCGGGGTATATGGAGCTTAAAGTTACTCGACATTCGTCTTCTCAGGATAAGGGAAAACTCCAAAAAAAGCCTCTTCCGGGTAATTCACCCTAAGCGAGATTCGAAATCATGACCTTTTGAATGTGAGGCAGACACACTACCACCGATCTACCCAGACGGGCTTGTAAGTCTTGGTATCAAATTTATCAAGTTTTTTTTATTTTCCAAAGGTGGGACGAGAAAATGTTCAAGAAAATCCTTTTAACCCCAACTGCACCTTATATAGAACTTTTTTGAGTACTTTGACTTTCTAATTAAATATCTCGACTGGTTTGATTATAATACCACATATTAAATATATTCAATATGACAACTAAATCTATAGGGTCATTCAAAAGCCACTTCAAACTTTAAACTGCTATAAATATATTTGAGAGAGCATAAAAACAAAAGCAGTACCATATGGAAAAGCAATGATGTTTTAGTTCCTTTTGATTTTTAGTTCACCGTTACCATGGGTACAGCTTTATTAAATAAAACATTAGTAATTTTATTCATATTGGTATAAGAATTTATAAGTTACAAATCATTTTTCTAACTCTAAATGATAGAACACAGCTGATTCAATGCTATTGGGAAAGCAAGAGTAATTTTTCTTAAGATCGGAGAAAACCTGAAACTTTAAACAATTTAAGAGCAGGTCCATGCTCCATTCGTAAATTTCCAACAGAGGGGCCGCCAAGATCTCCAGATCTGAATCCAACTGATTGAGACAATCCGAATTCGGCTGTGGTTTATTGACACATCCAATACTCGACAGCAACTGAAAGATGCTATCTAGCAAGAAATTGCTAATATTCCAAGAAATCAACTGCAAAATGTTGTGCACGCAGTCGCAGAACGAATGGTGTACGTTGAACAAGAGAACGGAGAATAGTTTCCCAATGTTTTATACAATTCCATTGTTTGTCCAATATATGGCTTGTTTTGTTTTTATCCTATCTCAAATATTACAATATTTATAAAGGTTTAAATTTTTAAGCGACTATTGAAAGACATATATATGCTCCAGGAATATCCTGTGAAGTCCATTTCATTCAGAAGAAATTTTATAACTGGTAGGTAATATGTTAAGCGATAGACGAAAAAAAAAAAACAATAAAAAAATCTGATGCGTTCCATTCACATGACTTTCTCTATATGTCTGTAAAAGATTATTGTTACATAGCTTAGGTTTCTATTTACTTCATGCTCATCGAGAAAAAAATAGCAGAAATGGTATTATTACTGGCTTCCTTGTAAGTAGGAGCGAAATAAGGGAGTACCATAGGTTAACGTAATAGTCAAAAGATGGTTGCTATGTGACGAAGTTCTTTTGTTTCTATGGACACGAGTTGACAAATCCCTGTATGAGAAAAATAGCTGAAATCAAAAACAAGGAATATCTAAAAAACGAACAACGCCACGAAAAAATATGTATAACATTAGGTGTGTGTTTTAACGTGCTCTACATTAATTGTGTGGTAAGTTTTTGTCCATTTCTCACGGTTTAGCAGTTGTGCAAAATTCATCCAGAATAAAGTAATCTTCAGAGGCTATTCCCAGAAAATTAAAGATATACATATTATTTGTCAGGTAAAACGATATTTTAATCAAAATCTTTAGAGTCATTATTGAGAAAATCAAAATTTTTGGAAAAAAGTCCATGTGAAGGTTAGTTGGGGGTGGGGGGACTTTCTTGAAATTCTTCGTGTCGCATTCTTGGAAGATACCAAAATTAAATACCAAGTTTGGTATTTAACGGTATTTTCGTTTTTGAACTATGCTGTCCACAGACACACAGACACACACGCACACACACACGGACGTGTATTTCCGGTGAAATCTCGGTATCGAATTTTGGGTGGAATACAATACCTTCTCAATACACTATGTACATAGTGCGTGTAGAGAAAGTAGCATAAAATTGAAACCAATGACAAGGAATGTCTTGAAAACGGTTTACTTTACACAATAATGCGTATTATATAACTTGTGCATTTTAAAGTGATCTACATTCTTACTTTCTCTACACGTACTATGTATATAGTGTATAGAGAAGGCATTGTAATGCTCCCAAAAATTCGATACCAAGATTTCACCGGAAATACGGGTTTTGAGACACCCTGAATAAAAAAAAAAAAAGCATTTTTAGAAAAATATCTGTGTATGTGCCTGTCTGTCTGTGTCTCTGTCTGTATGTGTGTGTCTGTGGACAGCATAGTTCAAAAACAAAAAGACTGTTAAAGTCCAAACTTGGTATTTAAGTTTGCTATCTTCCAAGGATGCGACACGAAGATTTTCAAGAAAAGCCCCCCACCCTATACTACTCTTTACATGGAAAAACTTTTGAAAATTTTGATTTTCTTAAAAATGGCTCCAACGATTTTGATTAAAGTATCGTATATTACAGATATTTACCTGAGAAATAAAATATATGTCTTGATTTTTCTGGGAATAGCCCCTGAAGGCTAATTTATTCTGGATGAACTTTACGGAATTATGCATAACTGCTAAACCGTAAGTGATGGACAAAAACTTACTGCACAGAAAATGTAGCTCACGATAAAACACACAATTTATGTCATATACATCTTTTTCGTGGAGCTGATCATTTTTAAGATATTTCTGGTTTTTCGTTTTAGCTTTGAAAAATTTTTCTCATACAGGAAGTTCTCAACTTCTGTCCATACAAACAAAGGAACTTCAGTTACATAACAACCAGCTTGTGGCTATCATGTTAACCTATGGAACTCTCTCATTTCGCTTCTACTTACAAGGAAGCTAGTAATAAGATTATTTCTACTAATTAGCATGAAGTAAATAGAAGCATAAGCTTAAGCTTTTTAACTACAATTTGCTGCAGAGATGTAGAGAAAATCATGTGAATGGAACACATCAGATTTTTTTTGTAAGTTTTTGTCTATTTGCTACGGTTTACCAGTTACGCAAATTTTATCCAGAATGAAGAGGTCTTCAGAGAGTATTCCCAGTAAATGCCAATGTACATTTTGTTTTCATGTAAATATCTTTAATATACAATAATTAATACATTTTGATCCATTTTTAAACAGCATTTAAAAATGTTAAAAAGGGTAGTTTGCGGTGGGGGGATTTCCTTGATCCAAGGAACATATTAAACGTAAATAGCAATTTTGTTATTTTATGGTCTTATCTCTTTTATTTATGTTGTCAATGCACCGACGCATGCTTTTTTTTTGTAAAAATGTATTTTTTTTTAATCAGGGGACGTCAAAAGGCATATTGTCGGTTAAATCTCTCGAAATCGAATTTTTGGGAGTATTCTCTTTGCCTACTACATCCTTCGTACGGGTAGAGAAAGTAAAAGATATGTTTTGTGGACCATTGAATATAACTAATTTAGTGTTAATAAGAGATAGGCTTGAACAAATAGTTTTCTTTTATTTACCACTAATCCTGTAAATAATTTCTCTCATGCTCGTATTTTGGGCCACAGAAGTAAAGCCAATGGCAAATAAAATATAATTGTTTTAAACATACACCACGTATGTGAAACTGATTTTTTTAATCAAAGAAATACTTCTACTTCCTCATTTTTGAGGTTCCTAACTAGACAAAGCCTACAGATCAAAATTAATTAAAAACACCTTCTTGTTAAAAAAAAAGAGTATATTTTCCATTGGGCCATTAGCCCCTTCCACAGTTCAAACTGCCCTGTTGGTAACTACTTGCGTCACAGTTATGGAAAAAGCAAGATTACCATACAGCTTCTAGAGTGACGTAATATGCTACGTTGTTGCAACCTGTTGGGAAGTGGCAGAACTATCCATACTCCGCCTACTTAGCAAGCCATCGAGGGACTAAACTCAGTTCAATTCAGTTGAGGTTATCGCCGTGGGTCAGTCTTATCTTGAATAAGCACAGCGAAGGTGCTGCGTATCAGCCTAGAACGAACTATTCTTACAAAAGACTGTTCTTTTATCTATATCACGCTACTGGAGATAAAAACTGACATAAATTGTCTTATTACTTGCTTCCTTCTAAGGAGAAGGGAATTAAGGGAATACACCAGAGTCGCTATGTGAAAGTTCAGCTCGCTTTGCACTGCTAGGTAAAACAAAAGAGAGATGAAACAAAAATAGACCCTGTTTTAGAAAATATATGCAGTTTATAAGTGAAACCAATAGCAAGGAATAATTCTATAATATAAATTATTGTTTTGTTTTCTTATCAATTCAAAAAATAGCGTTTCTCATAGTCCATCTGCCGCAGGCAGATAGACCACCGGAGATGCGGAAGCCCTAACGTTTCGAAGCCCGTCTCACTATCGGGCCGCGAGCGACCCATTGACCTGGAAGCCACAAATTTGCACTCTAAGCACTCTTTCAGATTAGAAAGCATTCGCACCATCTGCCCACATTATAATATACCAAACCTGGAAGAACAACTGAAAGATTAGTAGAATGAAGGGGATAGGATGGAAAGGAAAATAGTACAAGATGAGAAATTTTCCTAAGATTCAACTGGCCATCCTGGGGAAGCCACGAAAAAACCATGGGTCAGGACTACAAAGTTTTCGAATGCAAGTCCTACGCATTACCACTGTGCCAACTCATACGATATTGTAGAGAAAGCTGTGAGATGCACCACAAGATGAAACACATTACTTATGATTCTTTATGTAAAGTTAGCGAAGTTAAAAATCAATTCGGCAACAAATTATTATTACAAAGCTTATTTTTAGGGATAGAGAACCATTGTATTCCATCCAAAAATTCGATGACGAGATTTCATCAGAAATACATGTTTGAGAACCACCTAAGTCCAAAAAAAAAAAAAAAAAAAAAAAAATTCAGAAGCAGGTCCAGTGTGTATGGGTGGGTGGGTGGGTCTGTGGAAAGCATAGCTCAAAAACGAAAGGACGGTTAAATACCAAACTTGGTATTTAGGTTTGGTATCTTCCAAGGATGCGACACGAGGATTTTCAAGAAAACACCCGCATCCCTAACTACCCTTTACATGGAAAAATGTTCCAAAATCTTGTTTTTCTTAAAAAAGGCTGTAACGACTTTGATTAAAATATCACATATTAAAGTTATTTCTATCAAAAATAAAATGTATATCTTGATTTTCTGGGAATAGCTTCTAAAGACCTGTTTATTAAGGATGGATTTTGCTTAATTTGGCATAACTAGTAAACCGTAAGAGATAGACAAAAACTTAATACACACAAGATGTAGATCTTGTTAAAATACACAAGTTGTGTCACATACGTTTTTTTTTTGTTTTTTTTTTTGTGGAGCTTACCGTTTTCGAGGTATTCCTTATTAGTTTCAGTTGTGAAATACTTACACTTTGCTCAGACGGGAGTGTCCGTTTTTCTTTTGTTCTGCTCCTGGCCAAGCAAAGAAGCGATTTGCAATGACAATCGCATAACGATATCTTTTAAAACATTTAACTATCACGTTAGTCTAGTGCATTCCCTTAGTTCTAGTCTACTTATAAGGAACTAAGTAATAAGAACATTCTGCTAATGTTTATCTCGATTAGTGTGGTGTTGAAAGAAGAATTATTTTTTGTAAAGGCCTGTATGTAGAGTAGTTAGAGAAAGCCATGTGAGTGTAATTAGATTTTTCTAACTTCTTCGTCTATTCGAGGTAAATATTAGCTGAAATTTGAATATTACTTGCTTTCTTATAAGTAGTAGAGAAATAAGGGAATACACTAGGATAAAATTATTTAAAAATTTTTAAAAGCTGTCGCTGTGCTGTTATCTTTGTATGGTCAGGAATAACACAGGAGAGGTATGAAATGAATAAAAAGTTCCCTTTTTTAGAAAATTAGAGGTATGTAAAAACCGAAACTAATAACTAGGAATATCTGGGAAATGATTAACTACAAAATAAAGTATGGGGGCATAAGTTGTGTGTTTTAATGAGATTTACAGTTTTTGTTAAGTAAGATATTTTCTATCTCTACGGTTTACCAGTAATGCAAAACGTTTCCAAAATGAAGAGGGATTTAGATGTTATTTCTAGAAAATTCAAGATAAATATTTTACTGAAAACCGTTACAGCCATTTTTGAATAAATACAGTTTTGAAAAGTGTTCCATGTAAAGTTTTGCGGTGGGGGATTTTCTTGAAAATGTTCGTGTCACATTCCTGTAAAGTGCTAAATTAAATACCAACTTTGGCATTTAACGGATTTTTTGGTTTTGTGTCATGTTGTTCAGAGATATACGCGCCCACACGCACACACACGAACCTTTTCTTTAAATAGCTTTTTCTTTGTTATTACTTTCTCTACACGTTCTATGTACATAGTGTATAGAGAAGGTATTGTAATGCACCTAAAAATTCGATACCAACATTTCACTGGAAATACATGGAAATGTTTTAGAAAATTTTTATTTTCTCAAAAATGGCTTTAAGGTTTTGATTAAAATATCGTATATTAAATATATTTACCTGACAAATAAAATGTATATTTTTACTTTTCTGGGAATAGCCTCTGAAGAGTACTTTATGCTGGCTGAATTTTACGGAATTTTGCATAACTGCTAAACTGTTAGAGCTGGACAAAAACTTACCGCACAAAAAATGTAGAGCACTTTAAAACACACAATTTAAGCTATATACTCTCGTTTCACAATATCCCCCCTTGAATAAAATACCATAACTTTACGTTCTAACATCATACGTGCAAGAGAAAGTAAAAACTGAGTTCCTATATAGTTTTATTACTCTGAACACACCTAAATGTTTTGCTCGGAGTGTAGAGAATTCTCATTAAACTTCAAGCCCATTAAGGCAGTTTAAAGCAAACGGGGGTTGCAGTTGGCAAAGAAAGGAAGTTAGTGTGTCCAGCAAGATGCTAAAAGATAACCCCAATACAAACGTGAAACGTTTAGCAAGCAAAAACAACGGTTAACTTATTAACACTATATATTTCTTTAAATGGTGCTGCAATATTTCTTGTGGAGGAAAGGAGAGAGGGAGGGAGGAAGGAAGTGAGAGAGTAAAACAGGGCAGCAGGAATCTTTTTGTCAAGAAGGCAACATTCACACTTGTCTGACTATTTCTTCTACATTCTTTCTCTTTCATTTTGGCTAGCCTGATTTTCTTGCCCTCTGCCCTGTGTTGGGAAGTTATGAATTGCACCTAATAATTTAATACGGAAACAAAACTTTTGAAGTAGATAAAATAATAATAAAAATAATAAGCCAAAAATCTTAATGTGTTCCATTCCAACGTTCTCTATCTGTTCTGCATAGAAACTGTTCTTTCAAGAGAACATTCTTTTATCTACTTAATCCTAATCAAACACTCGCCTCTCGTCTAGGCGGCCCAGGTTCGATCCCAAGCGACCGCATATGGGATTTGTGGTGGACAAAAAAATGGCGCAAGGGCGGGTTTTCTCTGCGGTGTGATAGTGGTAAAAGCGGACGCTAAACACTTGATATCAAAGAAAGATAAACATTACTAGAAATTATCTTAGAACTTAGTTACTTATAAATAATAATAATAAGAAGAAGCAAATACATTAGGCTAAAGCGAGTCAAATCTTTTAAAAGCTGTAACTATGCGGAAATTGAAATTTGGCTCTCTTATCATGGACAGGAGTAAAACAAAGGAGATATGAAGTGCATGAAGACTTCCCGTCTGAGAAAAGTTTAAGTATTTTAAAGTTGGAACCAAAAACGGAAATAGATATACAAAAGAAGCTCATATGGCATAAAAAGTGTATTTTGTCGAGATCTACATTTTTTTTAACAGTAAATTTCTGTCTCATCTCTTGCGGTGTACCAGTTATACAAAGGTCTTCAGGTATTAAGATGCTATTTCCTGAACATCTGAGCTATACATTTTGTTTGTCATAAACATATGATTTGTGTCGATATGGACGTTTTGGAAAAATCGAATATTTCGAAAAATCTTCCATGTAAAGGAGATTTTAGGTTGGGGAATTTTCCTAAAAGTCGTCCTCCGTGGTCTGGAGGGTAACATGCTAGCCTCCGGATCCCAAGGTCCCGGGTTCACACCCGTTGGAGGACAATCTATATACTATACCCAGTATCTAATTGCTTACCCGGGGCAAACAACTCAGACCTTATTTTATGTATTAACAAACATTTCTTTTAAAATCTTACAAAATAAAATAAATATACAATTGTCAGGTTTGGTTAGTAACCTAAATAACTTATATTAAATTATACATCTCAACCTATATTATTTATCAAAATTAAAATTAATATTGAAATGGTTTTATTATATTATTTATTATTAATTACCTAAAATTTTAAAATTATATATATTTTAATTTTAGGTTATTATTTTAAACTATTATAATTAATTAATATTATATTATAATTAATATATTTAATTATTTATTATTATCCTTTTATTAATTTATTTTAATGTATTTATTATTATAATTATATATAAAATTCTTTAATATTTATTCTAATTATACCATTGTTTTTATTTTATATTTATTATAATTATTGTTTTTAAATATTTTATTACTTTGTCCCACATTCTTATTACTATATTTCTATTAAAATGTTTAAAATATTGCTGGTAACCAGTAGATAAATAACAGGTTACTAGTAACGTAGAGAAAATTAAAGGTGGTTTACAGTTCATTTTAGTTGAACTGGCAGAGATATCGGAAGTAGGGTTAAGCTTGCCGGACATACGGATCCACAAACAGTGGTTTGTCATGTAAATAATCACTCCGAATTAGAGGGTTTTGTGCGGAATCTAACCACAAAAGTGACACGACGACACACAGCATCATAAAACCAAGTGTCCACGGAACAAAAGGGGGCAGGGAAGAAACAAAAGAAAAGCGCTACAACACCAGCGCCACGTGAGTTATATGTTACGTTCTGGTTGACCCAGTGCTTGTGTATTTACGATTTGCCATTGTTATTTTGTCAGCACTGCCTGTTGTTTGTCAGCATTCCAAGTCGTAAAACCTGCATAGCGATGTGGGACTGCGGTCTTCATAATTATGCTTTCGGTGTGGCACCCAAATCGACCACCAATGTTGGTATCCCTGCAATGTTCCTGTTGTTCTGCTGTACCTGGTCATGTTCATGGCTGCAAAACCTTGGGTCATGGCTATTATTAAAAATCTGATGTGTTACACTCACATGACTTTCTCTAGCTGTTCTGCAAACTTCTCACATAAGATTCTTCTTCTTTCTGCACCTTGCTAATCGAGATATTCATTAGCACAATGTTCTTATTTCTTAGTTCCCTATAAGCAGGAAGAAAATAAGGGAATACACTATGCTAAACCAGTATTCAAATAAGAACTATAGCTTTCCTGGCGACGTGTTAATTCAAAATCTTCTCGGGCTTCTAGCCAGGTAATAACTTGGCTTGACACCAACGTTTCGAAGAAGTGCATCTTCCTCGTCTTCAGGGTGAACTGACCCTGAAGACGAGGAAGATGCACTTCTTCGAAACGTTGGTGTCAAGCCAAGTTATTACCTGGCTAGAAGCCCGAGAAGATTTTGAATCAGTATTCAAATGTTTTAAAACCTGTCGTTATGCGATTGTCATTACAAATCGCTTCTTCTCTTGGCCAGAGGTAGAACAAAAGAAAAACGGACACTCCCGTCTAAGAAAAGTAAGTACCTCATAACCGAAACTAATAACAAGGAATTACTCGAAAACGGTAAGCTCCACGAAAAATAGTTGACATAGCTTGTGTATTTTAACAAGACATACATTTTTTGTATTGTCAATTTTTGTCTATCTCTTACGGTTTATGCCAAATTAAGCAAAATTCATCCAAAATAAATAGGTCTTTAGAAGCTATTCCCAGAAAATTCAAGATATACATTTTATTTGTCAGGTAAATATCTTTAATATACGATATTTTAATCAAAATTGTTACAGCCATTTTTTATAAAATGAAAATTTTCGAAAAACGTTCCATGTAAAAGGTAGTTTGGGGCGGTGAGAATTGTTCTCAAAATCTTCGTGTCGCATCCCTGTAAGATACTAAACTTAAATACCAAGTTTGGTATTTTACGACATTTTCGTTTTTGAGTTATCATGCTCACAGACACACACACTCACACACACATTTTTCTGAAAATACTTTTTTTGCAATAACTTCGCTATACACTATGTACATAGTACGTGTAGAGAAAATAAAATATATATTTTTCAAAATCTTCGTATCGCAACCTTGGAAGCTGCTGAAAATTAATATAAAGTTTTATATTTAGCCAATTTTCGTGCAAGTTACGCTCTTCTTCTATATTTTGGATTCAGGAGCTTCGAAAGCTTTATTTGTGATGAACTCTCTTGACATTGAATTTTTAGTGTAATACAATACCAGCGGTACTTACTACACTTGGTAGAGAAAGTAACAAGGCCGGCTTGATCCTTTAAGACCAGGAGGTTTAGTCCTAAGTCAGATGAAAGCTCTGTGTACACTCAAGAAGCTCACCTCAGTAATGCAGAGGGGTTGTTATTATTCATGGACAGGCGGAGACCAAATAACACTGTAGGGAATGCCTTAGTTTTATGCTTGCATTTTGATTCCAGCTCCACGTTGTAAAAGTCTGCCCCATTTTCTTATCAAAGTGTTTGAGATTCCTTCTTCCCCAAACCTGGTTATCTTTCTAGTGCACTACAAGTCGTAAATGTGGCACTACTGCAGCGTTACAACTCTTGTCCCAGATCAGAATCACAGTACCAACGTCTACATGACATACAAGAAACCACTGTAATTTTATGACGAGAATATGAATAAAATCTGATGTGTACCATTCACATGACTTTCTCTATATCCCTGCAACAAATTATTCTTAATTAGCAGAAATAGTCTTATTACTTGCTTCCTTGTAAGTAGAAGAGAAATAAGGGAGTACCATAGGTTAAAGTTATGGCCAAAAGCTGGTTGCTTTGTGACTGATGTTCCTTTGTTTGTATGGACACGAGTTCACGAAGTCCTGTATGAGAAAAGTATGTTTTTTATAGCTGAAATCAAAAACAAGGAATGTCTCAAAAACGATCAACTTCAAGAAAAAATGTATACAACATAAAGTGTGTGTTTTAAAGTGCTCTACATTTGTTTTGCGGTAAGTTTTTGTCTATCTCTTACGGTTTAGCAGTTATACAAAGTTCCGAAAAATTCACTCAGAATAAAGTAGTCTTCAGAGGCTATTCCCAGAAAATTCAAAATATACATTTTATTTGTCGGGTAAATATCTTTAATATACGATATTTTAATCAAAATCGTTAGAGCCATTTTTTAGAAAATAAAAATTTCCGAAAAAAGTTCCATGGAAAGGGTAGTTTGGGGTGGGGGATTTTTCTCAAAATCTTCTTGTCGCATCTCTGGAAGATTCTAAACTTAAACACCAAGTTTGGTATTTTACCGACTTTTCGCTTTTGAGTTATCGTGTTCACAGACACAGGGACACAACACGTACACACAGACACGGACCTTTTTCTGAAAATACTTTTTATGAATGCAGGGGACCCTAAAACATATATTTCCGGTGAAATCTCGGTATCGAATTTTTTGGTGGAGTGCAATACATTCTCTATACACTATGTGCATATTGCGTATAGAGAAAGTAATAAAAGGAAGCATTTTATTCTTCCAGAATTTGGATATCTATCGACTTTACACTGGAAATGACCAAAAAAGTATGTTTAGAAAAGTATGTGTGAATTTCTTTTTTAGCATAACATATAAAAAGTCTTATGTGTAACATTCACATGACATTTACAACCTATTTTACAACAAACTATTTTTACAAAAGCTTTCTTCTTTATCTCCTTTGTGTACAGTATATAAATAGAGAAGGTACTTTATTTCACTCAAATATTCGATACCAAGGTTTCACTGGAAACACAGATTTTAGCATCCCCCTGAAAAAAGAAGATTTTTAGACAAAGCTCCGAGTGTATGCGTGTCTGTAAACACGATAACTCAAAATGAAAAATCTGTTTGAATACCAAACTTGATAGGTTTTCTGGAAAATCTCCTGCATCTACATGAAATATTCACCCATTTATTTTGAAAAATTTAATCTTATATAAATTGCTGTAGCGATTTTGATCAAAATACCACATATTAAATATACTTTCAACAGAAATAATATGTATATCTTAAACTTCCTGTAAATAACTAATATTAATAGGAAAGGAAGCATTTTGTTCTTCCAGAAATTGGATGCCTATCAAGTTTTCACTGAAATAACATGTTTTGACATATTGTAAATCTCAAAAAGCATATTTAGAAAAATATCTGTGTGTGTTTCTTTTTTAGTATAAGTCATAAAAATCTGATGTGTACCATTCACATGACTGTCCCTATATCTCTGCACTAAATTATTGTTAAAAAGCTTATCCTTCAAATTACTTACTGCTAATCGAGAAAAAATTAGCAGAAACAGTCTTATTACTTGCTTCCTTGTAAGTAGAAGAGAAATAAGGGAGTACCATTGGTTAAAGTTATGGCCAAAAGCTGGTTGCTATGTGACTGAAGTTCCTTTGTTTGTATGGACAGCAGTTGACAAATTCCTGTATGAAAAAGGTATGTTTTTCATAGCTGAAACCAAAAACAAGGAATATCTCCAAAATAATCAACTTCACGAAAAAAATGTATATAACATAAATTGTGTGTTTTAAAGTGCTCTACTGTTTTTGTGTGGTAACTTTTTGTCCATCTCTTACGGTTTAACAGTTATGCAAAATTCCGTAAAATTGACCGAGGATAAAGCAGTCTTCAGAGGCTATTCCCGGAAAATTCAAAATATACATTTTATTTGTGAGGTAAATATCTTTAATATACGATATTTTAATCAAAATTGTTAGAGCCATTTTTTTAGAAAATTGAAATATTCGAAAAAGTTCCATGTAAAGGGGTAGTTTGGGGTGAGGGGATTTTTCTCAAACTCTTCGTGTCGCATTCCTGGAAGATAACTAAACTTAAATACCAAGTTTGGTATTTTACCAACTTTTCGTTTTTGAGTTATCGTGTTCACAGGCACACGGACACGGACACGGACACGGACACGTACACACACACACACACACACAACACACACACACACACACCTTTTTCTGAAAATACTTTTTTTTGGATACAGGGGACCCTAAAACATATATTTCCGGTGAAATCTCGGTATCGAATTTTTTGGAGGAGTGCAATACCTTCTCTATACACTATGTACATAGTGCGTGTAGAGAAAGTATAAATTGTGGGTAACATTCACATGACATTCATTACCTACTTTGCAACACACTATTGTTACGAAAACTTATAAAGCTTATTGCTTTTTCTACTTGAAGTACGTAGGTAGAGATGGTTGTGCATTCCACGCAAATATTTGATGCCGAGATTTCCCAGAAACACAGAGTTTAGCGTCTCTTGAAAAACATGAAGAATTTTAGACAAAGGTCCGTGTGACTGTAAACGCGATAACTCAATAACGAAAACTCTGTTAAATTCAAAACTTGATATTAACTCAAAATCTAGCAAGGATGGGACAAGAAGATTTTCTGAACCCCACCCCCATTTACAGAAAATTCACCCTTCACGTCGAAGATTTTCGAAATGTTAATTTTCTCAAAAATACACTAACGATTTTGGCTAAAATAACACACATTAAATGCATTTACATCAAAAATATAATGTGTATCTTGAATTTACTGGAAATAGTCTCCGAAATCCTCTCCTGGAAATAGTTTACTCTACAAAAACTGCATATGACAAATTGTGTGTTTTAAGAATATCTATATTGTTTGTGTGGTAACGTTTACCAATTATGCAAAGGTCATTCAGAATGAAGAGTTCAGATGCTAATCACTGAAAATTCAAGATATAGCTATGTTAAATTTGTCATTCAAGTTTCTTAAATATATGTTACTTCAATCAAAATCAAAATTTTTAAGGAAATCAAAATTTTCGAAGTTTTTGCCATATTAAGGGTAGTTTGTGGTGGGGGGATTTTCTCAAAAATCTTCGTGTCGCATTTTTAGAAGATTTTTAACGTAGTTATCTACTTTGGGATTTAATCACTTTTTCTGTTTTGAGTTATTGTGTTCACAGATACACACACAGACACATACATTTCTTTTCGTAAAAATTTTATCATGTTCCTAAATCTACCATATTGGATGAATACTAGTTATCGCAACTTTATATCGATTTTTCACCGTTTTGCAAAAATATTTTTGGGAATGCAGAACCTATGTACAATGTACATGTTATAGAAAAAAATCTGATGTGTACTATTGACATGATTTTCTCTATATCTCTGCAACAAATTATCGTTAAAAAGCTTTGGTACTATTTACTTCATGCTAATCGAGAATAAAAAAACTAGCATAAATAGTCTTATTACTTGCTTCCTTGAAAGTAGCAGCGAAATAAGGCAGTACCATAGGTTAAAGTGATAGTCAAAAGCTGGTTGCTATGTAACTGAAGTTCCTTTGTTTGTATAGATACGAGTTCACAAAGTCTATATGAAAAAGGTATGGTTTTCATAGTTGAAACCAAAAACAAGGAATATCTCCAAAATAATCAACTCCACGAAAAAATGTATATAACATAAATTGTGTGTCTTAAAGTGCTCTACAGTTTTTGGGCAGTAAGTTTTTGTCCATCTCTTACGGTTTAGCAATTAAGCAAAATTCCGTATAATAGACCCAGAATAAAGTAGTCTTCAGAGGCAATTCCCAGAAAATTCAAAATATACAATTTATTTGTCAGGTAAATATGTTTAGTATACGATATTTTAATCAAAATCGTTAGCGCCATTTTTTAGAAAATCAACATTTTCGAAAAAATGTTCCATGTAAAGGGTAGTTGAGGGTGGGAGGATTTTTCTCAAAATCTTCCGGTCGCATCCCTGGAAAATACTAAACTTAAATACCAATTTTGGCATTTTACCGACTTTTCGTTTTTGAGTTATCGTGTTCACAGACACTCGGACACACACACGGATCTTTTTCTGAAAATACTTTTTTTTTTATACAGGGGACCCTAAAACCTATATTTCTTGTGAAATCTCGGTATGGAATTTTTTTGGTGAAGTGCAATACCTTCTCTATACACTATGTACATAATACGTGTAGAGAAAGTAAAAATTATGGACTAAAAATCAGTTAAAAACAAAGTCTTAAAATTCATCGCTGCAAATAGCTCACTCGACGCACAGGAGTTGCCGGTTTGCACGCTATTACGCGCTAATACTGCAGTCATTCTCTTTACGACTGACAACCACTACTTACAACTCTTCCTCCTTTTATGGCTGGAAATTTATCATAGAACTTTCTGAAAGCCGAAGCTTCGAGAGCAATCGAGATGTATCGCGTTCTAAAGTCTCTAGTTAACGTCTCGCCGCACTTCCAAAGTCTCCGACTGCACCAACTCGCTTACCAAGGTAAACTTGAGAGCGGTAGTAGATGGGTGGTATTGACAAAGTGTTCCCTCCTCATCGCTGGTTCTCCCGACCAACGTCATCGTAGCAGGCTAGACGATCCAAATGTACTGTCATTTGGGCTGGATGGACGATGTTGTTTATCCTCTTATCCTTGCCCTGTTGAAGCTTGGGTCAGCGTTCCTTGATCCGGATAGGGCGATATAGCTACACCAGATCATTTTCTGGAAATTTCAACTGTTGCCTTGCCGTCGGGCCTTTATCCGATCGCTCGTTACCTGGATGTTTTGAGGGCTATCTCTTGCATGCCATGAGATGCTCCTCGTAGACGACTGCTGGCTGTTCTGCTAAAGGAGGACTTCCAAACATCAGATGCAGCTCTCTACCCAAGACCAAGCAGGGCGGTGTCTATCCGGTGGTGTCATGGGTTGAAGAGTGGTAGACCAGCAAGAAGAGTGGGGATCTGATATCCCAGTCTCTCTGGTGAGTGGCCATAACCTTCTTCAAATGTTCTTCTAGCGTCTTAATGTACCGCTCAGGCATGCCGTCTGACTGTAAGTGAAGAGGTTTTGTAGCTCCAGTGTTTCCCTCGTGGGGCTGGATTCAAAGTTGATGTCCCGATTACTGTGTAGCTCAAACGGTACATCATAGCGACAAAACAGTTCTTCCTAGAGGCAGTTAGTGATGCTCTAGGCCTCTGAGAGAGATAGCGACACCTCCAACCACTTGGTGAAGTAATCCATGACGACCAGCAGATACTTGTTGCCCCCGTCTGATAGAGAGAATGGCCCAACACAACAACTGTGCGTTATACTGCTGCATGCTGACCCAGTTCCTGATCTGTAGACCGCGACTTGCCGCGCGCTCATGACTATCTCTCAACATCTGCCCGTAGTGAGTAGTATTAAGGGTAGAAGATAGAGAACTGACGTGGGAAAGTTCTCCTTTGTAAATAGAACCATAAAAGACTGGAATGAATTGCCTGGAGGAGCCTTTCGGGGTTGTCCTCTGTCTCTGAAGAAGTTTAGGAAAAATCTTGATATTAATGTTGGATAATTTTTGTAAATATTCCTTAAATGAAATGCTTGTAATTTTATATTGTTGTAAATACAAATGTTAAATTGGTTGGTGATTCTAATTATGAAATTAATTAATCTGAATTGAGAGAAAAATTAATGTTTTCATATATGTTGTAAATAACTGTTATATCTAGCTTATAAAGCCATAAACTGGCAGCTGTGATTTATTGTTTATATATCTTGTATGCATATATAACCCTGCCACCGGGTGATACCCACTTGCAGAGAAATAAATACATACACACACACATACATACATACATACGTACATACATACATACATACATACATACATACATACATACATACATACACACACACACATACACACATACATACATACATACATACATACATACATACATACATACATACATACATACATACACACATACACACATACATACATACATACATAATACATACATACCATAGTCGGAGCTTGTCGATTGTTCAGTTGGGTGCCAAATGCCCTTCCTCCAGGACTTCCGCATCTTTCTCTGAGGGCGGTTCAACTTCTCTCTCTCTACGTCTTCCTATCAGGTGACTCTTAAACTGATCAATGTTCCTTCCTTGACCTTCAAAAAATCCTATTGGGCCCAGTAAGATTTATACACACTCCTCCTGGGCGATCTCGGTTTAGTCCTTACCTCCACTTCTTGCCGAATTGGCCAAAATTGGCGTCCGGCAGTTGATCTCCCCTTAGCCTTGCGCTATTCAATCTAGTTGCAGACATCGCTGAAATAACACGAAAAACTGCGGAACACTCATTCTCTTCAGCCTTCCTCCGAATGAGTCGTCTGGACAGGCAGCCGCAATAGATTGGCTCCTATCTTTCAGATATTCCGATGAAAAGTTGTATTTCTGCAGCCTCTATACCCAACGGACAGTTGTCCAGGTTCTTGAAATTTAACAGCCAGTTAAGTTGGAGTGGTTAGTCTTCAGGAGGAATAGCTGACCGTACAGGTACGTAGAAGTGCTGCAGCGCCTTTACTGGTGCTATAAGCTCTCGCCGTGTAACCGAATAGTTCTTTTCTGCTTTGGAGAATGTCTTGATGTAATAGGCAATTGCCCGCTCCTGGCCATCCTGGACCTGGAAATGAATACCGACAATTCCGGTGTCGCTGGCACCGGTGTCCATAATAAACCAGGTTGTGGAAATCCTAAAATAGAAGAACTGCAGAGGGCTGACTTTAGCGCCTGAAACTCTCTCTCTGTTCCTACTGATCACATTTGAGGTCGGTGCTCTTCCGTCAGAGGAGAGAGGTTTCGCGATGTTAGAGAAACTGACAAACCGGCGGTAGTAGCTGCATGCACCCAGAAAACTTCGCAGCTCTAGTTTGTTTTTCGGGTGAGGAAAATCTGTCTTCCCACAATACACGAGAAACAACTCAGTTTCTGAAGAAGGAGTCAGGAGTCAAACATTTGTCCCATGCTCCCTGTAATCTAGAACTGGTCCCTCATGTTTTTAATTTCTCTAGCCCTGTATGTACAACGCACAATGTACATAGGTATAGAGAAGTATTGCATTCGATGTCAAAATTTCACCGAAAATACATGTTTTAGGACCCCCTGAATCCAAATAAGCATTTCCAGAAAAAAGGCCGGGTGTGTGTGTGTCCGTGTGTCTATGAACACGATAACTCAAAAAAGAAAAGTAGCTAAAATACCAAACTTGGTATTTAAGTTCAATATCTTCCAGGGATGCGACACGAAGATTTTGAAAAAAATCCCCCCACCCAAAACTACCCTTTACATGGAACTTTTTTCGAAAATTTTGATTTTCTTAAAAATGGCTCTAACGATTTTGATTAAAATATCGTATATTAAAGATATTTACCTGGCAAATAAAACGTATATCTTGAATTGTCTGAGAATAGCTTCTAAAGACCTGTTTATTCTGGATGAATTTTGCTTAATTTGGCATAACTAATAAACCGTAAGAGATAGACAAAAACTTACTATACGACAAATGTAGGCCTTGTTAAAATACACAATTTACATCATATACGTTTTTCTCGTGCAGCTTACCGCTTTCGAGGTATTCATTGTTATTAGTTTCAGTTGTGAAGTACTTCTACTTTTCTCAGATGGGAGTGTCCGTTTTTCTTTTGTTCTACTCCTGGCCAAGAAAAGAAGCGATTTGTAATGGCAATCGCATAAAGACAGGTTTTAAAACATTTGACTATCGATTCAAAATCTTCTCGGGCCCGAGAAGATTTTGAATTAATACGTCGCCAGGAAAGCTTCAGTTCTTATTTGACTATCGATTTAGCCTAGTGTATTCCCTTATTTTCTTCCTACTTATAAGGGACTAAGTAATAAGAACATTGTGCTGAATACCTCGATTAACAAGGTGCAGAAAGAAGAATAATCTTATGTAAGAAGTTTGTAGAACGGCTGGAGAAAGACATGTGAGTGTAACCCATAAGATTTTTTTTTCTATTCCCGAAAATTAAATAATATGTCAAAGATTTTAATAACCTTAAACTGCAGTAGTTGCTTATGAAGAATACATTTGCACTTTCTCCAAAAAAGAGTGACCTTGGACATTTGAAAAACGGTTTTAAAGAATGAGCCACTGTAGACAACGCAATGGAGAATACTTTGAAAACATACAATGATCTAAATGTTTAAAACGTTATTGCGTTCATTCTCAAAACGTTCGAAGTGACCCCTCGAATATAAGAAACCACCACTTCATTCTGGGGAAACCACGTAAAAACCATGTGGTAAAGTGGACGGCCGTCGGCGATTGAATCTCCAAAACGCGATGCGCCTTGAGACAGTACATGTCTTCTCACGGGGCTGTGAGTTATTCAGAAGGGAAATATAAAGCATAGCTAATAATATAAATTATACCAAGAAGGGAAATATAAATCTACATTAAACATGGGAAGGGAAGAAAGACTTCAAACACGTCTAAGTAGTAGAGTTGTCACGAGCTGGTACCACAGTACCGTTAGGGGTAGAACACTGAACCGAAGGGGGTGAGAGTACACTGCCCGAGGGCAACATAACAGTAAAAGAGAAAACAATACTCCCGCTGGTCAGCCGACACTTTTTGGGGCACTTGGCGTAGAACATCGGCAGAGAAAAGATATGATATTTAGGGTCCGTGGTGGAGTGGAACAGACTACCTTTAGTTGTGAGGAAAATAGTTATTTTAATTCTGACCAGAATACGGAATAAATTACTGCATCAAAAGCAATGAGTAATAATAGTCGCGGTCGCGTAAAGCATAGTTTAACAGCAGAAAATTTAAGAGCAATGCGTGTGTGATCGACGGCGGAAAAAAGCCGAACTAAATGTGTCTTACCACACCCGAAAAGAGTTTCCATGCTAGCAAAATCCCGAGAAAGGGCACCCGCATCTCCACACCATTCCTAATAGCCAAAACCTGCATCCAGGGATACGAACGCGTAACCCCGTTACCGCTCCAGCCTCTACGCTCGGTTGTAAATAACCTCAAGAAATAATATAAAATATAACTTTAGAGAAAGTCTTCATTTTGAAGCCTGTTACCACGGAAAGCACAGTGGAACATATGTGGAAGTAGAGAGGAAATGCGCTTTATTCGTTTTTAATAGCAGTGTATTCGAAATTAATTACGGTATGGCGGATTCCTTTTAAAGAAATTTGTTTTACGCGCGTCCATCTTAACGACAGCTCGGTCTAATTCATTAGGTATGGGAAGTCCCCTGCCACACACGTATACTAAATAACTATAATAGCTCTGTAGCGGAGTGGCATAGCGCGGCCTGGTGGTGTAATATGTAATAATCTCTTAGGTATACGCCACCCGCCCCACACAGCTGTTGGTGTCTTTGTGTACTGCTGAACACCACCCTGCAGAAATGTTCCTCTTCATACTGTGTCCTTTTGCTATAGATCAGTAATACTAGTGGCATGCATAACACACTTTATGCTCGGTACATGTTTGTCGAGTGTGGCTACTAACGAAATTTGCTTCTCATAGGCGGGGCAGGCTACGTTCGTTCGACCTTGCACCCTTTTATTGGACTGTCTTTTCTTTAAACCAGGCCAGAGAACCTTGCTCACATTTTTGCGCAAACATTGCCATACCTACCTTACTCACTCCAATAACAAGAGACAATAACGTTTCATTGAGAATGGCATGCGAAAATGCCGGATAAAATGTCACGTAGACTGTGAAAATAATTCTTTCCGTATTTAGAATAGTAAAACATTTCATGTGTTCCATTCACATGACTTTTTATGCATCTCTGTAACAAATTATTGTTAATAAGCTTATTCTTCTATCTACTTAATGCTAAAACATTAGTAGAAACGTTCCTAGCACTTAGCTCCTTTATAAGTAGATGGGGAATAAGCTAAACCGACAGTCAAATATGATAAAATGTGGTTGCTATGGAATACAAATCTTTTTTTTTTATTGCGCGGCCAAACTTGGACAATTTCTGTTATGAGAAAAGTACTTTGAAACTGAAATCAATAACAGGGACTATTTCGAAAACAGGCCTCTCCACGAAAAAAAAATATATCTGACATAAATGTGTGTTTTATCGTGATCTACATTGTTTATGTAGTAAGTATTTGTCTATTTCTTACGGTTTGGTATTTAACGGTCTTTTCGTTTTTCAGCTATGCTGTTCACAGACACACACACACACACTCACGGACCTTTTTCCAAAAATTAATTTTTTGGATTCAGCGGGATCGAAACGTGTATTTCCGGTGAAATCTCGGTATCGATTCGGGTGCAATACAATACCTTCTCTATACATTATGTACGTACCTAGTACGTGTAGAGAAAGTAAAAAGCTGTGTGCTTATTATGTTCTGAATGGCTTTACTATGCGACGAATCATAACATAACAATCCAGGGGATTATAGTCCATCCATATCAATTATAGAAAATGTGGTAAGTACCTTTAAGTCCCAGGATTCATAGCATAGTCAACCCTTTTTTTTTTTTGGGTAGTGTTTAACGCCCGCTTTAACTACTTATGGCACAGCAGGCGCTGACACTGATGATACATTAATGAAGATGGAGCACCGGTGGAATGCGATGGCCGGGGAAACCGGAGAACCCGGAGAAAACCCGCCCAACGCCGCTTTGTCCACCACAAATCTCAAATGCGGTCACTTGGGATCGAACCCGAGCCGTCTAGGTGAGAGGCGAATGGTCTAACCACTCGGCCACGGCGCGGCCCACATAGTCAACCATTATGGTCAATAATTATTGATGTAATTGTTACTTTCTGTACATGTACTACGTACAAAGTGTAAAGAGAAGGTTTTGTATTGCAGTAAAAAACTCGTTACCGAAATTTTACAGGAAATGCACGTTTTAGGGTCCCTTGTATCTAAACTAAGCATTTTTTGGAAAAAGGTCCGTGTGTATGAGTGTGTGTCCGTGTGTCTGTGTCATTAGTAGTAGTAGTAGATTCAATGACGTTATTAACTGAATTACTAATTTATCTGAAGAATAAACGTTAGATGAATTAAAAGAAAATAATGGTCTCTTAAACCACATTATAGTAATGCGACAACAATTACTTCGGGTGAAAAGAAGTTACAAAAACTCAAAAACGAAAAGTCGGTAAAATACTAAACTTGGTATTTAAGTTCAGCATCATCCATAGATGGGACACGAAGATTTTGAGAAAAATCCCCCCCCCCTCAAACTAACCTTTACATGGAAAAAATTTCGAAAATTTTGATTTTCTCAAAAATGGCGGTAACGATTGTAATCAAAATATCGCATATTAAATATATTTATATGACAAATAAAATGTGTATCTTGAGATTTTTGGGAATAGCCTCTAAAGACCTCTTTATTCTGAATGAATTTTGCTGAATTTTACGTAACTAGTAAACCGTAAGAGATAGACAAAAACTTACTAAACAAAAAGTGTAGATCACCTTAAAACACACAATTCATGTCATATACTTTTTATGTCTTCGCCTCTATAACGGCTCATTGCCAATATGTGGTTCTTACACGGACCTGGTTAAGGCAGTCAAGGATTAGAGGTAAAGTCAGACTGACAATCTCAATGCCAGAGCCGGGATGAACTACGGATCTCCCGGTGCCTAATCGGTTGCTCTACTACTGAGCTACCGTGGAACATACCGGCACGGCATAAAATTTCTCAACTGATTCGCATTTTTTCCGGGAAACTACATACCTCAAGGGCGACTTAGAATGTCGTAAGTACTTTTAAGTCCCAGGATTCATAGTATAGCCAACTATTATGGTCAATTATTTATTATTGATTTAATTGTTTTTTCACACAAGCTTTTGGATAGGTAGCTCAGTGGTGGAGCAACCGGCTAGAGATCGGCAGATCCGTGGTTCAAATTCCGGCAATGGCATTGAATTTTGCAGTGTGATTCTACCTATTCAATTTCTGTCCTACACACGCTTCCGTGAAAATAGAAAACAAAAACTGATGTGTTCCATTCACATGGCTTTCTTTACATTGCTGCAACAAATTATTGTTAAAAAGCATATTCTTCTATCTACTTTATCATAATCGAGTTGAACATTAGAATAAAATGTCTTAATTACTTAACTCCATGGCACGACAGCTAACGGGGAACCTTGGCCTACCGCCCGGCCGCTGCGTCCCCCATCTCGGTCCACTACAGACGTCATGGATGGGGTGCAGTATTGGAGGGTGAGACGTGGTTAGCGCCTCGAGTCCCTCCCGGCCGGTTAATGCGGTCCTCATGACCTGGAGCCGCTACTTCTCCTTCAAGTAGCTCCTCAATTGGCCTCCCAGGGACCTTACGAGGCTGAGTGCACCCCGGGCCAGGTCTCCCAGTGGGGGAAAAATCCCCACGCCGGTACTGGGAATCGAACCCAGGTCTCCCGCTTGGTAAGCAGCTGCGCTACCACCGCGCTAAGGAGACGACCGTCTTAATTACTTGCTTCCTTTTAAGTGGAAGACAAATAATGGAATACACTAGGCTAAACGATAGTAAAATTTCCTAAAAGTTGGTTGTCATGTGGTTGAAATCCGTTTCTATCCGTTTTTGCAACTTCACGTGTGAGAAATGTTTAAGAATTTTAAATCTGAAACAAATAACAAGGAATATCTTAGAAATGGTCAGTTCCATGAAAAAACATATACATAATTGGTTTGTTTTAACGTGACCTACATTTTTTTGTGTTGTAAGTTTCGTCTATCCCTTACGGTTTACCAGTTAGGTAAAATTCAGCAAAATTCATTCAGAATAAAGAGGTCTTTAGAGATTATTTCCAGAAAATTCAACGTATACATTTGATTTACTATATAAGTATTTTTCATATACCGTATTTTAATCAAATCGTTAGAGACATTTGATAAAAACAACATTTTGGAACAATTTTCCATGTAAAGGGTTTTTTCAGGTGGGGGAATTTTTCTCAAAATCTTAGTAGACTCACACACACGCACACATAGACATTTTTCTAAAACTTTTTTTTGATTCAGGGGGACCCAAAACGTGTCTTTCTGTTGAAATGTAGGTATCAAATTTTTGGGTGCATTACAATACCTTCTCTATACACTATGTACATATACGTGTAGACAAGTAAACACATAGAGTAACGGTTAATGTGATAGTCAAAAACAGGTTGCTATGTGAACTTCAGCCACACAGCAACCAGCTATCACTTTAACCTATGGTACTTGCAAGAAAGCAAGTAATAAGACTATTTGTGCTAATTTTTTCTCGATTAGCATGAAGTATATAAAAGGATAAGCTTTTTAACAATCATTTGTTGCAGAGATGTAGAGAAAGTCATGTGAATGGAATACATCAGATTGTTTGTATCAAGTTTCATATTTTTATGTGTAAGAGAGCAAGGCTTTTTATTTACTAATCATATTATGAAATAATACGATGCATATAGCGTCAATACATATAATGAGGTACAGACTATACCTGAACGTATATATGTTTACGCTACAAATCCCTTCCTTCTTCCTCTCTTTATACCGCTGACTACTCTGTGTGTTCGTAATTGTTCGGAGCTTTACTTATTATATTTGTGCTGCCACGGTCTATGCATCAGCTCCTACAAGTACAGAGTTGAGATTTTACCTTCTCTACTACAAGTATGGGCAAACCTCGAACCAAACACGCAACCCTCAAAGTCAGTTAACACCACATAGTTCGAAACAAACCGGTAGATAATAGAAATACATAGCATTGAGGACAATGGCGGTTGCTGATTCTTAAATAATACTCAGATATTTTATGTTAAGTTTGGACTACAGTAAAGTAATGCAAACAACTTTTTGTTACTTTCTCTACATTCTAAGTATTTCAGCCACAAACTAAATATCCAAATTGTACCATACATACATGTTTTGAGGT
The DNA here is from genome assembly GCA_030762935.1 of Hymenopus coronatus. Classification (NCBI taxonomy): domain Eukaryota; kingdom Metazoa; phylum Arthropoda; class Insecta; order Mantodea; family Hymenopodidae; genus Hymenopus; species Hymenopus coronatus. Next base: position 105,764,914 of record CM060886.1, on the reverse strand, counting down.
TTCTTGAAACAAACAAAGCATTTTTAAAAAGGACCGAGAGTGTCTATGGAGAGCTTAAATCAAAAACAAAAAGACAGTTAAATACCAAAACTACAAGTTCAGATTTTCCCAAGAATGCGACTAAGGTATTCAAAAAATCCCTAACATATTAGCCTTCACATGAAAGATTTTTCAAAATTTTGCATTTTCTCAAAAATGTCTCAACGCTTTTTCTTAAAATAACATAAATATGATAAAATATTTTCATAACAAATGAACTTTATATCTTAAAATACCTGGGAATAGCCTTTGAGTCATTCTGGATGATTTTTGTATAAGGAAATACAACACTTTACTGCATAAAACGTGTTTGTGCTTTTTACTTCTTATTTTAGAGATTTCCGGTTATTCAAAAGTCATCCAGAATGAAGAGATCTTCAGAGTCTAGTCCCAAAAGATCTGATGTGTTTCATTAACATAACTTTCTCTAGCTATTCCTTATACAAACCATTCTTATAAAATATTATTCTGCTATATACATCGTGCTATTCGAGGTAAACATTAGCAGAATTGGTCTTATTACTCACTTCCTTGTAAGTAGAAGGGAAATAAGCGAATACATTATTCTAAGGTGACAGTGAAATGTTTATAAAGGTAGTGGCTATGTGAATCAAATGAAGTTTTGTTCACTTTGTATGGTCCCGTTTTAAATAAGTTAGGTAGTTTAAAACTGAAACCAATAACAAGGAATATCTCGAAGATGGTCACTGCTACGAAAAAGATGTACATGTAATAAATTACGTCTTTTAACCAGATCTATATGTTTGTGCAGCACAATTTTGTATATCTCTTACGGTTTAACCGTATGCAAAACTAAGAAAAACTCATCCAGAATAAAGAGGTCTTCATAGGCTACTGCAAAAAATTCAAAATATACATTTTATTTGTGATGAAAATATTTTTAATATACGGCATCTTAATCAAAGTCGTTAGAGCCATTTTTCAGAAAAACAAAGATTTTTCCATGTAGAGGGTGTATGGTAGGGAATTTTCTTGATTTTTTCGAAAATCTTCGTGTCATGCCTTTGGAAGATACTAAATATAAATACCAAGCTTGGTATTTAACAGTATTTTCGCTTTTGAGCTATGCTCTCCACAGAAACACACTCGGACCTTTTTACTAAAACTTTTTTTTTTCGGGCTTCAGGCGACCTTAAAACATATATTTCAGGTAAAATCTCCACACCGAATTTTGGGTGGAATTAAATAGCTTCTCTAGTTGTTATGACATACGTACTAGAGAAACTAAAATTCATAACATTCATTTTATGTACCATGTAAATATTATTAATATATAGTATTTTGATCAAATTAGCGACATTTTTGAGAAAATAAAAATATTCGAAAAGTTTTCCATATAAAGGGTAGTTTGTGTTGGAGGGATTTTCTTGAAAATCTCCGTGTACCATCGTTGAAAGGTACTAAGTACAAAGCTTGTTTTTGGTTTCAGCTTTGAAAAACTTACTTTTTTCTTGCAGGAATTTGTCAACTTGTGTCCTTAGAAACAGAAGAACTTCAGTGACATAGCAACCAGCTTTTGACTATCACTTTAACCTATGGCACTCCCTTATTTCGCTTATATTTACAAGGAAGCAAGTAATAAGACTATTTCTGCTAATTTTTTGTTGATTAGCATGGAGTAAATAGAAACATAAGCTTTTTAACAATAATTTGGTGCAGAGATGTAGAGAAACTCATCTGAATGGAACACATTAGATTTTTTTTGTATATGTTTGAAAGCAGTTTCTGAAGAAGTGATACTGTCTATGTAAATGCCCCTTTATCTCAGAAACTAATTGACACTAAGGGCTGAAATTTTTACCATACGTTTGCAACTAAACAGCCTTTATTTTAACGAAAACGTTTATGTGTATATAGATTAGTTATTTTTTTCTTTCTCTATACGCACTAGTACATAGTGTATAGAGAAGGTATTGCATTCTTCCCATAAATTCGATACCGAGATTTCACCGGTGTGTGTGTGTGTGTGTGTCCGTGTCTCCGTGTGTCTGTGAACACGATAATTCAAAAATGAAAAGTCGGTAAAATAACAAATTTGGTATTTAGGTTTAGTATCTTCCAGGGATGCGATACGAAGATGTTGAGAAAAATCCCCCACCCCAAACTACCCTTTACATGGAACTTTTTTCGAAAATTTTGATTTTCTCAAAAATGGCTCTAACGATTTTGATTAAAATTTCGTATATTAAAGATATTTACCTGAGAAATAAACTGTATATCTTGAATTTTTTGGGAATAGCCTCTGAAGACTACTTTATTCTGGATGAATTTTGCATAACTACTGAACCGTAAGAGATAGACAAAAACCTAACCCACCAAAAATGTAGAGCACGTTAAAACACACAATTTATGTTATATACATTTTTTTCGTGGAGTTTTTGAGATATTCCTCTTTCTTAGTTTCAGCTTTTAAAAACTTACACTTTTCTCATACAGGAATTTGTCAACTCCTGTCCATACAAACAAAGGAACATCAGTCACATAGCAACCAGCTTTCGGCTTCCACTTTAACTTATGGTGCTCCCTTATTTCGCTTCTACTTACAATAAAGCAAAAAATAAGACTATTTCTGCTAATTTTTCTCGATTAGCATGAAATAGATAAAAGATAAGCTTATTAAGAATAATTTGTTACAGAAATATAGAGAAAGTCATGTGAATGGAACACATCAGATTTTTTAAATTTAAAAATTGTCATTTTTAAATACATTTTAATAGCTTTATTAAAAGGTCATACATTTTCTTGTAATCAACAGAAGTATTCTATTTTTCATCAATCAACAATAAAGGTATTGTTACATAAATCTTAAAAAATTTAGCTCATTAACTTGACCAGTTGCTGAGATAATGGGTCAAACTTTAACATAGGCTAAATATGGCGTTTCGACTTCCCTTAAAATATTGCCCTGGACAAAGTAAAGCCATTCTCCTGATATTGGTTATAACAGATCACTATAAAATTAAGCAATATTGTTGGCCTGCTCTGTTGAACGCGAGGAAAATGTGCCCTTGTATTTTAGAGGGATGACATCGTATTCCCGTTACCATTAGGAAATTAATTCCGGGGTTGCCGCACTGAAGGGTGCATGCGATTATTGGAGTTGCAGTAGAAAAGTGCGTTTGGAAAATATTGTGTGTGGGTGTGCGTACGTGGGCTCTGACTGAGACAATGGGGGCTTAAAATAAAACACGGTGCGAGATACCTACATTGTGTGAAAATTCAACCTCTACATTCCTGGAGGTGATGCGGGTTGCAGGATATCGAGGGTGCAAAACTATGCGCTATAACATTTGCGAATTTTTGCGAAACCCCAGAAAAAAAACTGATGTTTTCCATTCACATGACTTTCTCTACAGCTTAGTAACAAATTATTCTTAAAAAGCCAATTCGTCTATCTACTTGCTACTGATCGAGATAAACTTTAGCAGAATTGTTCTTACTACTTGCTTTCCTGTAAGTAGATGGGAATACACTAGGCTAAAACGATAGTCAACTTTTTACAATGTACATAGTGGATAAAGAAGTATTGTACTCCACTGATAAATTCGATACCGAAATTTTACCGGAAATACATGTTTTAGGCCCTCCTGAATCCAAAAAAAAAGCATTTTAGAATAAATGTGTGTGCGTGTCTGTGTGTCTGTGGACAGCATAGCTCAAAAACGAAAAGACGGTTAAATACGAAACTTGGTATATAATTTGGTATCTTCTAAGGATATGCGACACGAAGAGTTTCAAGAAAATTCCCCCGCCCTTAACTACCCTTTACACGGAAAAATTTTCTAAAATTTTGCTTTTCCTAAAAATGGCTGTAACTATTTTGATTAAAATATCACATATTAAAGCCATTTCCATCACAAATAAAATGTATATCTTAAATTTTATGGGAATAGCTTCTGAAGACCTGTTTATTCTAGATGAATTTTGCTGAATTTTGCATAACTAGTAAACCGTAAGATATAGACAAAAACTTAAAACACAAAAAATGTAGATCTCGTTAAAATACGCAATTTATATCATATACACTTTTTTCGTGGAGTTTACTGTTTTAGAGATATTCCTTGTTTTTAGTTTCAATTGTAAAGTGCTTATATTTTTTCTCAGACAGGAAGTGTCCGTTTTTTCTTTTGTCATACTCCTCGTCAAGCAAAGAAACGATTTGAAATGACAATCGCCTTACGACAGCTTTTAAAACATTTGACTATCACTTCAACATAGCGATTGCCTTCTACTTATAAGGAACCAAGTAATAAGAGCCTTCTGCTAATGTTTATCTCGATTAGCACTGTGTAGAAAGAAATAAGAAGTTTGTTTGTAGAGCAGCTAGAGAAAGTCATGTGTGTGTAATGCATCAGGCTGTTTTAAAAGCTGGTTGCTACGAGCTTAAAATCCGTTTCTTTGCATGGCCAGGGGTTTACAAATTCCTGTATGAGAATAATTTTTAGTATTTTAAAACTGAAGTCAATAACAAGCAATATAAAAAAAAGGTCAGCTCTGCGAAAGGAATGTATGCGATAAATTGTGCTTTTTAACAATTTTAAGATATCTATATTTTATAAATGTTTGTCTATCTCTTACGGTTTACTAGCTATGCAAAATTCAGACAAATTTATCTAGAATAAAGAGGTCTTCAGAGCCATTCCTCAAGAAATACATTTTAATGTTCATGTAAATATCATTACTATATGATATTTTAAACAAAATTGTTTAAGCCCTTTTTGAGAAAATAGAAAATTTCGAATTTTTTTTCCATGTAAGGGGTATTAGGAGTGGGGGTATTTTCTTGAAAATCTTCGTGTCGCATCCCTGTAAGATATTGAACTTAAATACTAAGTTTGGTAACTGACTTTTCGTTTTTGAGCGAGTGGGGGTATTTTCTTGAAAATCTTCGTGTCGCATCCCTGTAAGATATTGAACTTAAATACTAAGTTTGGTAACTGACTTTTCGTTTTTGAGCTATGCTGTCCACACACACACATACCGACAATTTTTTTTCTCTAAATGCTTTTTTGGGTCTCAGGGGACCTGAAAACATGTAGTATTTCCGGTGATATCAGGATGTCGAATGTTTGGGTGCAATACAATACCTTCTCTGTTCACTATGCACATAGTACATGCGGGATAAATAAAAGTAAAAACCATTCAGCTCAAAAAGTTACAATAGAATCTTCCCATACCTGCAGATATTTGTATTATCTTTAACTAACAGCTTTAAAGAATAGTCTATTTTGAGCACAAATGTGACATTTTTATGTAGCTTAATGTTTCTGACTGATTGGGTAGTACTTTAAAAATATGTGTTTTTCATATTTTATACATTAGTTACTTCACTGTCTTTTTAAAGGGTGTCTGGAAGAGGAAACGAGATATAATGAGGATAGTTTTAAAATAGCAATAATACGTCCTTATTAGATTTTTAATTAGTCTACCCAATTGCCAAAAATTCTGAGGATACAGGTGTACCTAGTGTGTTACACTTTTTGGGGCACCGGTTTGGTATTTATACGAGGAACGCTCAATAAATCCTTTGAAAAAGTCAAAAAACAAATTATTCCGTTTTAAGCCTTCCAAAATTATCATTTCGTAAGGTCCTCAAAATAGATATCTGTTTGGGATATGACCTCTTCGTTAGACGTGAATCGTTTTCCGCCGAGCCACTTTTTCAAGTTAGGAAATAAAAAAAAAAAAAAAAAGGCGTTGGGGGCCAAATCTGGTGAATACGGTGGATGTTGTAGTAATTCGAACCTTAATTCCAAAACGTTTGTTATTCTAACTGCACAGATGTGCACCATTGCACTCTCCATTTATCGTTCTTCCTTTCTGCAAGTGATCATTGTAGACGATTCCGCGTGCATCCCAAAAACTGAGGCCATCACCTTGTCTGAGATTTCACCACCTTTGTCTTCTTCGGAACCGGTTTGCCTTTAAAAACCCACTTTTTCAACTGTACCTTTGTCTCTGAAGTGTAGTAGAACATTCAGATTTCATCCACAGTTATGTAACGATGCAGAAACTCGTCAGAATTGCGACGGAAAGTTGCCATACCAGCTGCCGAATCGAACACACGATTGCATTTATTATTTATTGAGAGTAAACGCAGCACCCATTTTGATGAGGTCATTGTCACACTTAATATTTGGTGCAAAATTGAGAGAAATGTACCTTGTAATATGCCTGTGGCCTCTACTATTTCGAGAACCTTGGTTCCTCGATCACTCAAAATTATATCCTGGATTTTTTCAATAATTTCGGAGGAAGCCACTTCTACTACACGTCCGTAACGACGTTCAACATTTGTGGATGTATTACCACATTTAAATGCATTTATCCAATTGAACATTGTTGCAGACGCAAGAGCAGATGTGCCCTGAGCTTCATCAAACTTGGTTTTATCCCTTTCTGTGTAAAGTGTTTAATCGCCGCATGAAACTCGCTTTTTACTTTCTCTATACGTCCTATGTATATAGTGTATAGAGAAGGTATTGCATTCCACCCAACAACTCGATACCGAGATTTCACCGGAAATATATGTTTTAGGATCCCCGGTATCCCAAAAAAGCATTTTCAGAAAAAGGGCTGTGTATGCGTGTGTCCGTGTGGATGTCAACACGATAGCTCAGAAACGAAAAGTGGGTCAAATACCAACGGTGGTATTTAAGTTAAGTATCTTCCAGGGATGCGAGACGAAGATTTTCAGAAAAATCCCCCCACCCAAAATTACCCTTTACATGGAACTTTTTTCGAAAAATTTTATTTTCTCATAAATGGTTCTAAAGGTTTCGATTAACATTTCGTATATTAAAGATATTTACTTGACAAATCAAATGTAAATATAGAATTTTCTGGGAATAGGCTCTGAAGGCTACTTTATTTTGGAAGAATTTTACGGAATTGTGCATAACTGCTAAACCGTTTACAACTCAAAATATGTAGAGCACCTTAAAACACACAATTTATCTTATATGCATTTGATCGTCCTTGAGCTACTCCTTGATTTTGGTTTCGGCTTTAAAAACTTATACTTTTCTCATACAGGAATTTAACAATTTAACTTTTGACTATCATTTTAACCAATAGTACCCCCTTATTTCGCTTCTTCTTACAAGGAAGCAAACAATAGGACTATCTCTGCTGGTTTTTTCTCGATTAGTATGAAGTAAATAAAAGCATAGCTTTTTAACAATAATTTGTTGCAGAAATATAGATTAGGTCGGGTGAATGGAACACATCAGATTTGTTTTTTAAATCTTTCTAAAGAAGCACAAGATTGTTCGTTCAATCGCCTATAGCAACAAAACCACATGAGGGATATAGTTGAAACTCTAACTGCCATCTAGTAAGAGATGACGGTTACTGAATACAAACTTTTTTCGAAATTACGATTGTAATTTCTTGGATTTTCTAAGGACTTATGCGCTCCTAGCAGTTTAATGTTTGTTTGAGTAGAACCTTCGAAATATATGGTATTCACATATTATACTTCACTGTCTTTTTATAGAGTATCTGGAAAAATTAACCAGGAACAATGAGGATAGTTTTAAATACGTTCTTATTAAATTTTAATAATTAAATTCCAATTGTTTTCTTTTCCACCAAACACCTGTCCAAAGTTAATCACGGTCCTGAGAACCCAGGTGCACCTTTATGTATTACTCTATTTGGCGCACCGATTAGGGGCTTATGTCTTCCAAAGATGCTACAGGCATCTTTTCAACAAAATTCCCTTACCTCAGACTACCCTTCACATGGAAGATTTAACATTTCGATTTCCTCAAAAATGACTCTGGTGATTTTGATTAAACTATTACACATTAAAAATATTTAAGCTACGCCATGTTTATGGTGAAGTACCAAAACGACTTATAAATTTTAAAACTAAAAGGGATGTAGATTTTTGCTAGCCCCTGTCTGAGGAAGAGAGTTACGTAAGCAACTGGAGACCTCAACTATTGTCCCTAGAGCTGACTTGGCGCTACCTATGGCTTATGTAAGCCTCTGTCAGCATAACCGCAACCCCAGCTTCAAAGATCTGGGAAACCGTTACATAAGCATCCGGGAAATTAATTACTTGCACGAATTCTAAAACAGCTATATGTATTCATTTACACAAATTATGGTATTCTACAAAATCACTTACCTAGAAAGACACGAAAATGTACTAAGTCCCAGAAATTATAAAACACTTTAAACATTAATTACTCAACGTAATTATATCCTACACTTGAAGAATTCATAAATCCGTTCTAAAGTTAAACTACATTTTTATTAAACTATTCTAAAACAAAAATCTGATGTGTTCCATTTGCATTACTTTCATACTTCTCTGTAACAATTTATTGTTGATAAACTTATTGTTCTATCTATTTCATGCTAATCGAAATAAGCACTAGCAGAAACGGTCTTATTATTTAGTTCCTCATAAGTAGAAAGGAAACAAGGGAATCACTAGGCTAAACCGTCAGACAAATGCTTTAAAATGTGGTTGCTATGGGATTGCAATCCGTTTCTCTGGTGGCCAGGTGATGACAAGAGCCTATATGACAAAAGTACCTAACAGTACTTTAAAGCTGAAACTAATAACAAGGAATACCTCAGAAATGATCAATTCTACGAAAAAAAATGCATATTACATAAATTGTGTATTTTAACACTATCTACTTTTTTGAGCATTAAGTTTTTTTTTTATCTCTTTCGGTTTAGCAGTTAAGCAAAATTCGGCAAATTTCATCCCGAATAAACAAAACTTCAGAGGCTATTCCCAAAGCTTGAATATATACATTTTGTCATATAAATAATTTAAATATACTATATTTTAATAAAAATCGTTAGAGCCATGTTTGACAAAATCTAAATATTCGACATTTTTTCAATGTAAAGGGTAGTTTGAGGTGGGGGCATTTTTCTAAAAAGCTTCATGCCGCATCCCTGGAGCACACTAAACTTAAATACCAAGTTTGTGTTCTACCAACTTTTCGTTTTTGAGGTATCGTGTTCACAGACACACAAACACGCCCTTTTATCTAGAAATGCTTTTTTACTTTCTCTACACGTACTATATAGATAGTGTACAGAGAAGGTATTGTAATGCACCCAAAAATTCTATACCGAGATTTCACCGGAAATACACGTTTTGGGTCCCCCTGAATCCAAAAAAAGCATTTTTACAAAAAGGTCCGTGTTTCTGTGTGTCTGTGGAGAGCATAGCTCAAGAACGAAAAGACCGTTAAATACCAAACTTGGTATTTAAGTTTGGTAACTTCCAAGGATGGGACACGAAGGTTTTTAAGAAAATCCCACCAACCCCAGATACCCTTTATATGGAACTTTTTCCAATTTTTTTTATTTTCTTAACCGTAGATTTTTTTTCGTGGAGCTGACCGTTTTTAAGATATTCCTTGTTTTTAGTTTCCGCTTTAAAATAGTTATTCTTTTCTCATACCGGACTTTGTCAACTCCTGTCCATACAAACAAAGGTACATCAATCACATAGCTAGCAGGATTTAAAAGATTTGACTGTCGATAAAGCCTAGTTTATTCCCTTAATTACCTTCTACTTATGAGGAAGCAGGTTTTAAGACCCTCTCTGCCAATTTTTTCTATATTAACTTTAAGTAAATAGTATAAATCAAAGCAAAACAGTTATAATTTTTGGGGTATTTATCTCGATGAACACCTGAGTTGTAGTTCACATTTAGATCACATACACAGTAAAATAATTAAAGGTATATTCATGCTGCGTATGCTTAAAATATTGATAAAAATCTTTACTGACAGTTTACTATAGTAATATATACAGTCATCTTAACTATGGTGTCTTATTGTGGGGCAACCATTCTTAAGCCAAAAAACTATTCATTTTACAAAAGAAGGCCATTAGAATTATCTGTGGAGCTCTACCCAATACCCACTGTAAACCACTATTTATTGAGCTTGATATGAATGAATGAATAAGTGTATTTATTGACATAGCAATATCATACATAGAATTTTAACAATCGCACGGTCCACAGACCGTACGTGCTTTTGTAATACACATTACAAGCAATATTAAAACAACAACAACAAAGACTTAAAAGAGTAAACACGAAAATAAAAAGACAAAGGAAATACACAGTCCAAAGCATTATTAAACAACAATAAAGAATTAAGAGTGAACCCGAAAATAAAAATACAAAGATATTCAAATATAGCAATTTAAATTTACAGCACAGAGTACACCTTCATAAATGCACCCGCTTATAATAGATAATTACACTTAAAAGACATATGTACACATAATATAATATATACACCATATATAAAACCAAAGCACAACAGTGACTTAATGACATAATATATATGTATGTAGAACAATGTAGTCACTTTTGTTTAGTTGATCTTATCCCCCCCTTCTCTATTGGCAGCTTCCTCAGATCTCAGCTGTCTTGCCTTAAGTATAAATTTACCTAGCCCGTCCATGTTTTCCGTGCCTGCCAGTTGGGTCCAACATGCTTCTAGCCCTATATTCGCAGTGGTAAAAATCGCGGCAAATATTTTTCCCGCCATTCCTCCGTACCCCTACATCTTGCCAAGATGTGAGTCCACGACTCTTCCTCCTCGCAAATGGGACAGATTCTCGTACCATTCTCGTCAGAAATTTTCGTGCTCCTCCTCCTAGTCTAATCCACGCGAGCCCCTCTCTAATGAGTTTGGTACCTGTTTTGATGTATTGCTCCATACCCCACTCCGATTTCAGCCCAGACTGTACTTCTAATGACACCTTCTCTGTGCATTGCGCAATTATTTGCTGTCTGTCAATATCACAGAGGCGGTTCTTAATTTTTCTCCAAATACTTCGCCTATTTTCCTGACCCACCATCCAAGTGTCTCCCATCCCAATGGTTTCCAACCCTTTCTTTAATTTTCATGCCCACGTCGAATTACCTTCCATTCGCAACTGTTCACGGTAGCAGACTGCCCTAATTAGAGATTGGTTTCCGTGAACGATTCTCAGCCAATATTTAACTGCTCTGATTTTGCACTGTCGCTCCGTATACAGTTTCCATTAAGGTTATGGATATCCTCGGTATTCTGTAGCGTATCCGGAGAGCTTCCGTCGCTTTCACTCTTGCCTTGTGTTTCGTAATGTCAATGTGTTTTGTCCATTTTCCGTTCATTGTGAATGTGAGTCCTAAGTACACAAAAGATTTAACATTGTCCAGTATCTGTCCTGCATATGTCCCTGCTATAAACACAACCCTTTTTGAAAGTCATTGCCTTAGTCTTATTCACATTAACTGTAAGTAGCCATTCATCGCAATGATTCTTAAGTTTGTCCAGTACTCGTTGCAATCCGTTTACTGTCGTAGAGCGCAATACTAAATCGTCTGTGTACAAACGTGTTGGGATCTGCAAATCCGCTACTACTGGTGCTTGGATATTCTCTGCTATCATTGTATCAGTAATATCATCCACAAAGAGATTAAATAGCAAGGGAGATAAAATACAACCCTGCCTCACTCCCCTATAGCTTCGGCAGCTCTCGGACAGTCTGTTTCTGTCGTACTTCACACAGAATTCGACATTTTGATACATTGCCTGCAATGCTCTAACCATTTTACTTGATAACTCCTTTCTGCCTAGTTTGTACCATAATGCATTTCGATTAATAGAGTCAAATGCCTTCTTAAAGTCCACAAAAGCACAATGAAGCTTTCCCCGCTTAATTAACAGTTGCTTCGTCCTTAAAGTGTCTAATATAAAAGCGGTATCTATGGTACTGTGTCCTTCTCTGAAACCCATTTGAACTGTTGAAAGTTTGCCAAATTTAGATTCCCAGTCCTTTATCCGGTTATATAACACTCTACAATAAATTTTCTCCATAATTGGCAAAAGAGCAACCCCCCTATAGTTATCCGGATTTCCAATAGTTCCCTTCCCTTTATAAATGGGATGAATAATGCCCTTTCCCCAACAGGTAGGGTAATTCCCCTTAATAAACAATCTGTTACATATCTGGAGCATACTCCTACCAAACTCATTAACATTGGCTGCGGCTTTAAAAACTTCCGGGGGCATCCCATCAAATCCTGGAGCTTTGCCTTCCTTCAGACTCCTCAGCGCCTGTGCTATTTCTCGTGCTGATATTTCTTCGTCCAGTATTGGGATCTCAAGATTTCCCAAAATTTGCACTTCCTTTATAAAAATTCCTTCCCTGTCACCTTTCCCGAATATTCCCATAAAATGCATTGCCCATTTTCTGGGAGAAATTTCGTTGGGCGCCTGACGGTTGCCTCTTAAATGTTTTACTACTTGCCACATCTCAGCGTTATCCCCCCGTGTTAACATATTACTAATTTTCTGAGTAATTTTGTCTTGCCACGTAGTTCTCTTTTCCCGTTAGAGCTGTTTATACTCCCTTCGCTTCTTTGTAAAAAAATTCCTAATGTCATCTCCCCCCTCCCTTCTGAATTTTGACAGAGCCTCCACTGCTTGTTTCTTTACAGCTCTGCATTGCTAGTCATACCAACCATTGAATCGTTTTAACTTACCATGCATTTCGACTTTCATTGTCCCCGCAGCCGTTGCTATTATATGCGTTAGTTCCTCCGCTGTGTCTGCGTTCCTTTCCCCTAATCTTCTTTCTAATTTATCAACAAATATTTCTTTTTCTACCGGTTTCCATATAAATTTACTAATGAATCTACCTTCGTCCCCCTGCCCCTCTTCAGGTGCTAGCACCGCCATGGCCGTCTCTATGGTCAGTTCCAGGGCAACCGGACAGTGATGCGACTCGATACGATCCCCCACCCAAAAATTTCTAATTCTGCCAATTAAACCCTGACTTATTAAAATAACATCTATTACACTACCCCATTTTCATTTATGAAAGTGAGTTCTCCCTCTCGATCCTCACCGTACTTGCCATTCATTATTTCTAAAGAGAAGGCATCGCAGAAAGCAAGTAATTGTCTGCCCTCCCCATTAATAAAACTATCCTTGCTCTTTCGTTGACCAACACTTCCTTGTATATATATTATGAATCGTCTTTTATTTGTTAAGAAACATATATACAAATATTCACGTTGCAATTATATTCATAACTATCCATTTATATATAGACAAGTGTAAGTATACCATAACACAAAACAGTTACGAAATTGTTACTTTAAACATTTTAATGGTTTACCTGGTTATTCAAAAAATCCTTCTACTCAGCATTTTAAAGGAAAGATAAGAAATATTTTAAACAATAATCCTCTTTATAAGGCCCAGGAATTCTCCACAATTGATTGGTTAAAATGGTTTAAATTGTTCTTGACGTTGCTATACATGTATATGTCTATGGCAATAAAAAATCAATCCATCCATCCGTCCATCCATCCGTCCGTCCATCCGTCCGTCCATCCATCCATCCATCCATCCAGAAGAATAAGCTTTGTACAATCATTTGTTGCAGAGATATAGAGAAAGTCATATGAATGGAACATATCAGATTTTTACTTTCTCTATACATACTATGTACATAGTGTATAGAGAAGGTATTGCACTCCGCCAAAAAAATTCAATACCGAGATTTCACCGGAAATATATGTTTTAGGGTCCCCTGTATCCAAAAAAATTATTTGCAGAAAAAAGTCCGTCTGTGTGTGTGTGTCTCCGTGTGTCTGTGAACACGATAATTCAAAAACGAAAAGTCAAGAAAATACCAAACTTGGTATTTAAGTTTAGTATCTTCCAGAGATGCGACACGAAGATTTTCAGAAAAATCCTTCCACCACAAACTACCTTTTACATGGAACATTTTTAAAAAAAAATTATTTTCTCAAAAATGGCTCTAACGATTTGGATTAAAATTTCGTGTATTAGTGATATTTACCTGACAAATAAAATGTATATCTTGAATTTTCTGGGAATAGCCTCTGAAGACTACTTTATTCTGGATGAATTTCACGGAATTTTGCATAACTGCTAAACCGTAAGATATTCACAAAAACCTGTCATACAAAGAATGTAGAACACCTTGAAACACACAATTTATGTTATATACATTTTTTTCGTGGAGTTGATCGTTTTTGACAATTTTTTTTTTAGTTTCAGCTTTGAAAATCATACAGGAATTTGTCAACTGCTGTCCATACAAACAAAGAAACTTCAGCCGCATAGCAACCAGCTTCTGCCTATCACTTTAACCTATGGTACTCCCTTATTTCGCTTCTACTTATAAGGAAGCAAGTAATAAGACTATTTCTGCTAATTTTTTCTCGATTAGCATGAATTAAATAAAAGCATAAGCTTTTTAACAATAATTTGTTGCAGAGGTGTAGAGAAAGTCATATGAATAGAACACATCAGATTTTTTATTTTATCACCTTATCTCCGTTATAAGGTTAGTCATTTTTCTATACTTCAATTTTTACAACATTTCTGCTTCTTCAAAACTTACTGCGTGCCAAAAGATACATGCTAATACTTTTACTGCATCTTCTAAAATCTATTGTTAACAAAGCTTAAATATTAGACATTTTACTACAGCATCACTTTTTGAAATAAAAAATAGATGTTTGTAGAAATAGTAAAAATGTTAGAGCATTTGCGTTTACAATGGATGTGGTTTTTTCTGCCTCTGTAATGAAGATATAAAAAATCCGGTGCTCGAAGCTTTTGTACATGTTTCTAAGGTATTTTGAGAAGCTTTTATTTATTTTATTAAAAAACTGCACGACAAAACAGATTTTAAAAAAATATCATGTGCTCCATGCACATGAATTTCTCTACGTATCTGGAAAAATAATTAATAAAAATGTTATTCTTCTACTTACTTCATGCTATTCGAGAAAAAATTAACAGAAATGGTCTTATTACCTGCTTCGCTCGTAGTTAAAAGGGAAATAAGGGAGTACCATAGGCTTAAGTAATAGTCAAATCTTTTAAAAGCTGATTGCTATGTAATCTAAGTTCCTTTGTTTGTATGATCAAGAGTTTGCAAATTCCCGTATGAGAAAAGTATAAGTGTTTTAAACTGAAACCAATAAAAAGGAATATCTCAAAAACGGCCAACTCTACGAAAAAATGTGTATGGCATAAGTAGGGTGTTTTAACGAGATCTTCATTTTTGTGCAGTAAGTTTTTGTCTATCTTACGGTTTACTAGCTATCCAAAATTCCGGGAAATTCATCCAGGCTAAAGATGTCTTCAGAGGCTATTCCTAGAAAACTCAAGATATACATTTTTTCATATTTAATATACGATATTTTAGTCATATTCGTTTGAGATATTTTTGAGAAAACTGGCCCTTCGTTTTTGCTGCCCACAGATACACACACTAACACCGGATATTTTTTTAAAAATGCTCTGTTTCGTTTCAGGTGTTCTCAAAACATATTTCAAGTGAAATCTCAATAGAGAATTTTTGGATGCAATACAATACTTTCTGTATACACTATTACATAGTACGTGTAGAGAATATAAAAAAGCATATATGTCTACTTTCTCTATACGTACTATGTACAAAGTATATAGAGAAGGGGTTGCACTCCACCCAAAAATGCGATACCGGAAATACACGTTCTAGGGCCCAACAATGGCATTTTTAGAAGAAAAAATCCGTGTGTGTGTCCGTGTGTCGGTGAACACGATAATTCAAGAACAAAAAGTCGGTAAAATACCAAACTTGGTATTTAAGTTTAGTATCTTCCAGGGATATGACAAGAAGATTTTGAGAAAAATCCCCGTACCCCAAACTACCCTTTACATGGAGAAAACGTCGAAAATTTTGATTTTCTCTGAAATGGCTGTAACGATTTTGATTAAAATACCGTATATTAAAGATTTTTAAATTACTAGTAAAATGTATATCTTGAATTTTCTGGGAACAGCTCTAAAGACCACTTTATTCTGAATAAATTTTGCGTAACTGGTAAACCGTAAGAGATAGACAGAAATTTATTACACAAAAATGTAGATTAGTTAAAACACAATTTATGTCATATACGTTTTTTTTTTCGCGGAATTGACCTTTCTGAGATATTCCTTCTTATTTGTTTCAGATTTAAAATACTTAACTTTTGTCTTAGCACTGCTCAGAAACGGATTTGAACCACATGACATCCAGCGTTTAAAAGATTTGACTATTATCTTTGCCTAGTGTAGTCTCTTGTTTCCCTTCTACTTAAGCAAATAACTAAGACAGTTTCTGCTAATGTTTATCTCGATTATTATACAATAGATAGAAGAAGGCTTTTTAATAATAATTTGTTACAGCGATGTAGAAAAAGTCACGTAATATTTGTATACTGACGAAGCAAAAATTCTATAACGAATCTAGAGTTAATAAATGTAACTCAATTCCGATAAAGGGATTATATTTGAAATCGATTTGATTATTTCTGGAATGGTTTGAAGGAAGAGGGAGAAATGTCATTGTTGCAGGTAGTTAGTTTGACCGAGTCCGCTATCCTCCATCTTAAACACACTATACTGCCCCCAGTTTCAGTCGAGGACTATTCCGCCACTACTACCGAGAGGATTTATTTTCCGATGAGTGCGTGATCCGTGTCTGTGACGTCACGGACTTCCTTTGTCATGTCGAGCCCCTCGACTCAAGAAACCTTTCCACTTTTCTATTCTTTCTTCTGCCGCCGCCTTCATTCGCATTTTATTTTTTTTTCTCTCTTGTCCCTTCCTCTTCTCCACTCCTGCTTGAATTCCCTACTCCTTTTTTTAGGGGAAAAAATTACACAACCTTCTTCAGCAACTCTCTCCCCCCTCCTTCCCTCCCTCTCCACCTCTCCCAGAAGAGCAGAAGCCACATCCATGCCTCATCAACATTTCGTACATTCTTTCGGTTCCTCGACCTATAAAACGAAAATTTTATACCGAGTTTTTCGGGCCCTGAAAGATGTCTGTTCTTGATTTGTCACTGATACAGCTTGCCCTTCTAGATTACTTTGAAATGATTGAAATCTTCTTCGAGAAATGTTCGTGGGTTAGCTCTGAGATTGATGCATAAATATCTGATGCGTTATTTCTCTACATATTTGTAACAAATTATTGTTAATAAGCTTATTCCTCTATCTCTTCATGCTAATCGAGGTATAAGGGAAATAAGGGAACACACTACTTTAAACCGACAGTCAAATGTTTCTAAATGTGGTTGCTGTGGGATTGCAATCCATTTCTTTGCGTGGCCAGAAGTTGACAAGTTCTTGCATGAGACATTAATAAGTATTTTAAAACAAACTAATAACAGGAATATCTCCAAAACGGTCAACTCCACGAAAAAAGTATATGACATAAATTGTGTGTTTTAACGATATTTACAGTTTAAGTATTGCACGTTTTTGTATATCTTTTACAGTTTACTAGTAATGAAAAATGCATTCAGAATAAACAGGTCTTCAGAACCTATTCCTATAAAATTTTAATATACATTTTGTGATGGAAATGGCTTTAATATATGGTATTTTAATCAAAATCATTAAAGACATTTTTCAGAAAAATATCATTTTAGAAGATTTTTCCATGTAAAGGGTAGTTTGGGGTGGAAATCTTTTCTTGAAAATCTTCGTGTCGCATCCTTGGATTTGACGGTCTTTTCGTTTTTAAGCTATGCTGCCCACAGACACACACGGACCTTTTTCTAAAAATCTGATGTGTTCTCTACATCTCTGTAACAAATCACTGTTAAAAAGTTTATTTTTCTATCCACTTCATGATATTCGAGATAAACGTTAGCAGAAATTGTCATAATTACTTGGTTCCATGTAAGTAGAAGGGAAAAAAATCTAATATGTTCTTTTTCATAATGTCCTCTAGGTATAAATAAACTTTTATTCAAAAAATTAATCTATTATATGCATCATGATAAACATTAGCATAATTAGTCTAATTACTAACTTCCTTTTAAGTACAAGGGAAGTGAAAATTCACAAGCTAAAGCGATAGTTATGTCCTTTAAAAACCGGTCGTTATGTGAAACAATTGAAAGTCCAATATCTTGCTGGCTAGGAGTTAACAAACCAGAAACGAAAAAATCTGATGTGTACCATTCACATGACTTTCTCTATATCCCTGCAACCAATTATACTTAAAAAGCTAATGCTTCTATTTACTTCACGCTAATCTAAAAAGATTAGCAGAAATAGCCTTATTACCTTCTTCCTTGTAAGTAGAAAGAAAATAAGGGAGTAGCATAGGTTAAAGCGATAGTCAAAAGCTGGTTACTATGTGACTGAAGTTCCTTTGTTTGTATGGACATGAGTTGACAAATTCTTGTATGAGAAAAGTTAAGATTTTCGACCCTGAAAACAAAAACAAGGAATATCTCAAAAAGATCAACTCCAAGAAAAAATGTATACAACATAAATTGTGTGTTTTAATGTGCTTTACATTTTTTGTGTGGCAAGTTTTTGTTCATCTCTTACGGTTTAGCAGTTATACAAAATCCCGGTAAATTCACTCAGAATAAAGTAGTCTTCAGAAGCTATTCCCAGAAAATTCAAAATATACATTTTATTTGTCGGGTAAATATCTTTAATATACGATATTTTAATCAAAATCGTTAGCCATTTTTTAGAAAATCAAAATTTTGAAAAAAATGTCCATGTAAAGGGTAGTTTGAGGTGGAGGGATTTTTCTCAAAACCTTCGTGTCGCATCCCTGGAAGATTCTAAACTTAAATGCCAAGTTTGGTATTTTACCGACTTTTCGTTTTTGAGTTATCGTGTTCACAGACACACGGACACACGGTCACACACACGGACCTTTTTCTGAAAATACTTTTTTTAGATAAAGGGGACCCTAAAACATATATTTCCGATGAAATCTCGGTATCGAACTTTTTCGTGGGGTGCAATACCTTCTTTATACACTATGTACATAATACGTATAGAGAAAGTAAAAAAAAAAGATGTCTTCCCGTTTTAGAAAAGCTTAAGTGGCTTACTTTTGAAAACAATAATACAGAATATCTCGAAAACGGTTAACGCTTCAAATAAGGAAATAAAAAATAAAAAAATGCATATGATATAAGTCGTGCGTTTTAATGAATCTACATTTTTGTGTAGTAAGTTTTTGTCTATCTCTTACGGTTTGTCAGCTATACAAAAGTCATCCAGAATTGAAAGATCTTCAGAGGCTATTTCCAGAAAATTCGAAATATACATTTTGTTTGTCATAAAAATATCTTAAACGTAAGATATTTTAATCAAAATCGTTGAGCACATTTTTGAGATGACACTGGTGGAATGCGATGGCGGGGAAAACCGGAGAACCCCGAGAAAACCAGTCCCTGCGCCGTTTGTCCACCACAAATCTCACATGCGGTCGCTTGGGATCGAATCCGGGTCTCGAGGTAAGAGCCGAGTAGTCTATCCACCGGGCCTCGGCGCGGCTGTTCAAAGGCTATTCGCAAAAACTTGAAAGTATACATTTTATTCGTGATGTAAATATCTTTAATATACGGTATTTTAAAAAAGTGTTCGAAAAATGTTCCATGTAGAGGGGAGTTTCGTATTTAAACGACTTTTTGAGTTATTCTGCACACAGATGCACACGCGGACATGTTTCTAAAATTATTTGCATTCAGGGGACTTCAAAACATACATTTCTGGTGAAACTTCAGTATTCAAAATTTGGGTGAAATATTATACCTTATTTATGCAGTATGTACATTTACATACGGACTAGAAAAAATAAAAACTGTCTAAAAATGATACCACTATTGTACATTTAGTGAATATTTCACCCTTATTGACTTGCTGATGCTAAACAAGGTCATCTAAAATGTTTATTTGAAAGTAGATGATATTTAGGGAAGGATTTAGGCCACTAACAATCTCCACGAAGGATTAGGTGTATGGCCCGTTCCGAGTGACTAACATCCGCAATTATAACGAAAATCCCAAAGAGAATTGTAATAAAAGAGGTGCTTGGTGCGAAACGACGCGAGAGCGATGCTTCTTTGTTATCTGCATGCTAATAAAAGAAGGTCGCCTTCTCATATCACAGGACCTAGCCTGGCTGCAAGAGATAGAAAATACCAAATAAAATTTAAATATAAACATCAAGCTTTATATTGCATCATTCCATGGCATTTTACGAGGGCATCAAACACAATCCTAGGGGACTTCCGAGCTTCAAATCTCGTTTCTGGATGAGTGCATTAAAATTCCAGCAGACGATCAAATATTCATATCATAAAAAAGAATGTAAAGTCAGCAAGTTTTTGCGAGGGGCGGGAGGGAGTCAGTATTGAGCATAAAACGGAAACTCTTCCGATTGGAAGAGCTCATCCTGCGACAGAGTATTTGTATGTAAATGTGTTCGGGTTCTATGCTGCCTGTACACAGATATGCACGTAAAGAAAATCGAACATCTACTTTCCTTCAGCTTTCACTGCATTGATTTCTCTCTCGGGTTCTATGCTGCCTGTACACAGATATGCACGTAAAGAAAATCGAACATCTACTTTCCTTCAGCTTTCACTGCATTGATTTCTCTCGAAAATAAACGAAAGTATTACACTACACTAACTTTCTTGTGCTACAGATGTACCATATGCGGTATTTATCCTCAAAAATGGGGGAATGTTGCAGCTTTTGTGCGGTCTCTCCCTGTCATCTATCTTTCTCTGTATGATTTGGTTTTTCCATAATCCAAACCAAAGCATAAATATGATATTAGCTTAAGGCGATATTTCTGCAAAATGTCACCAAAAATTATGAAAACAAAATCTGATGTGTTCCATTCCCATGATTTTCTCTACATCTCTGCAACAAATTATTGTGAAAAGCTTATGCTTCTTATTCCTTCATGCTAATTGAGAAACCATTAACAGAAATAGTCTTATTAGTTGTTCCTTTGTGAGTAAAAGGGAAATAAGGGAGTACCATAGGTTAAAGTCATAGTCCAAAGCTGGTTTCTATGTGACTGTAGTTCCTTTGTATGTATGGACAGGAGTTGACAAATTCCTGTATAGAAAAGTATGTTTTTTTCAAAGCTGCAGCCAGAAATAAGGCATATCTCAAAAATGATCATCTCCACGAAAAAATGTATGTAATATAAATTGTGTGTTTTAATGTGCTCTACATTTGTGTTCTAAGTTTTTTTTTCCCATTTCTTACGGTTTAGCATTTATGCAAAATTACGTAAAATTCATCCAGAATAAAGTAGTCTTGAGAGGCTATTTCCAGAAAATTCAAGACATAAATTTTATTTGTCAGGTAAATATTTTTAATATACGACATTTAATCAAAATTGTTAGAGCCATTTTTTAAAAAATAAAATTTTTCGAAAAAAGTTACATATAAAAGGTAGTTTGGGATGAGGGTATTTTTCTCAAAACTTGAGTGTCACATCCCTGGAGCATACCAAACTTAAATGCCAAGTTTGGTATTCAACGGTCTTTTCATTTTTGAGCTTTGCTGTCCACAGTCACACACACACACAGACCTGTTTCTGAAAATTCTTTTTTTGGATTCAAGGGGTCCTAAAACATGCATTTCCGGTGAAATCTCGACATCGAATTTTTGGGTGGAATACAATGCTTCTCTATCCCTATGTACATTGTACATACGGGGCTAGAGATAGTAATAACGGAATATAATAGGCTAAACTGATAGTCAAATCAGTTAAAAGCTGCTTGCCATGTGGTTGAAATCCGTTTCTATGCAGAGCCAGGAGTTTACAACTTTCCGTGTGAGAAAAGTTTAAGTACTTTAAATATGAAACAAATAACAAAAAATATCTCATAAGTGTGCAAATATGACATAAACTGTGTATTTTAAGGAGATCCACATTTTTGTATAGTACATTTTTGTCTGTTTCTAAGGGTTTAGCCGCTTCGCAAAATTCATTCAGAATAAAGAGGTCTTTAGAGGTTCCATAAGATTCAATATATACATTTTATTTGCCATATGAATATCCTGAATATACGCCATTTTATCAAAATCGTTAGCCAGTAAATACTATTTTTTTTTTAAATTAAAAATTAAAGTTTTCCATTTATATGCGTTTCTTTATTGTTTCGAATTATTATTCCTATATCGTGGTAATCGACATAAACATTAACAGAAATGGTTATATTGATTTCCTTTAAGTAGAATATAAATAAGGTAATATACTAGGTTAAAACTATAGTAAAGTCTTTTAAAAAGTAGTCTATATGTGCAACAATTAAAATTTAATTTTAGCTTTGCACTGCCAGGAGTAAAACAAAATAAAGGTGAAAAGAAAGTTGACCTTCCGTTTGAGAAAGGAATAAGTAGTTTAACTTTGAAACCAAAAAGAAGAAATATCTCCGAAACGATTATTTCTAAGTAAAAAATGTAAATGACAAATTGTTTTTTAGCGACATCTACATGTTCAATTACCTATGAATAGCCGCTGAAGCTCTTATGATTCTGAATTACTTTTACATAATTGGTAAACAATAAGATATAGAAAATTATTACACAAAAAATAAAAATCTCGTGAAAACAAAATCTATATCAATTACATTTTTATTGTATAACTATTTCCGAGATGATATATTTTATGTTTACATTTTTCAATAATTACAGAAGAGAAATCAGTATTCTATTTGTTCATCTGATCAAGCAAAAATATCGTAATTTCAAAACCATCACATTCGGCTTTTAAAAGAGTTGACTATCTCTTTAGCTTATTGTGTTCTTTCGTAGAAGAAAATAATATCGTAATAAAACCATTTCTGTTACCACTTACTTAGATAAGTACGAAGCAGATAGAAGAATAAGCTTTTTGCTTTCCCTACACGCACTTTGTACATAGTGTAGAGAGATTTCACCGGAAATACATGTTTTGGGACCCCCTGAATAAAACAAAATAGAAAAAGGTCCGTCTGTATGTGTGCCTGTGGGCAGCATAGCTCAAAAATAAAAGTCTGTTCAATGCCATACTTGATATTTCAATATCTCCCAAGGATGAGACACGAAGATTTTCAGGAAAATCTCCCTACGCCAAACTTCCCTTTACACGGAAAAATTGTGGTATATTTTGTTTTTCTCAAAAATGGCTGAAACGATTTTGATTAAAATACGGCACATTAAATGTATTTATATGACAAATATAATTTATATCTTGAATTTTCTGTGAATAGCCTCTGAAGACATCTTTATTCTGGATGATTTTTCGGAATTTTGCATAACCAGTAAACATAAAGATATAGACAAAAACTTATCAAACAAAACATGCAGAAGTCGTTAAAACACACAATTATGTCGTATGCATTTTTTTTTTGTAGAGTTGGCAGTATTTGAGATATTCTTTGTTATTGATTTCAGTTTTAAAATACTTTTCTCATACGGGAACGCAAATTATTCCATAGCAACCACATTTAAAACATTTGATTGTCGGTTTAGCCTAGTGTATTCCCTTATTTCCAATCTACTTATAAGAAACTAAGTTTTAAAACCGTTTCTGCTAATGTTTATCTCGATTAGCATGAATTAGAGAGACGAATAAGCTTATTAACAATAATTTGTTACAGAGATGTTGAGAAATTTATATGAATGGAGCACATCACATTTTTACTTTCTCTATACGTACTATGTATATAGTGAATAGAGAAGGTATTGTAATGCACCTAAAAATTCAATACGGAAATGTCACCGGAAATATATGTTTTGGGTCCCCCTGAATCCAAAAAATATCATTTTTGGAAAAAGGTCCGTGTGTATGTGTGCGTGTGTGTGTGGACAGCATAGCTGAAAAACGAAAAGACGGTTAAATACCAAACTTGGTGTTTAAGTTTGGTATCTTCCAAGGATGCGACACGAAGCTTTTCAAGAAACCCCACCCCCCATTTCCAACTACCCTTTACATGGAACTTTTTTCGAAAATTTTGATGTTCTCAAAAATGGCTCTAACGATTTTGATTAAAATATTGTATATTAAAGACATTTTCCTGACAAATAATATGTATATCTTGAATTTTCTGGGAATAGCCTCTGAAGACTACTTTATTCTGGATGAACTTTACGAAATTTTTCATAACTGCTATTTCGTAAGAAATGGACACAAAATATGTTGACCACATTGAAACACACAATTTATGTTATATAATTTTTTTTCGAGGAGTTGATCGATTTTGAGATATTCCTTGTTTTTGGTTTCAAGTTTCAAAAACTTGTACTTTTCTCATACAGGAATTTGTCAACTCGTGTACATAGAAACAAAGAAACTTCAGTCACCTAGCAACCAGCTTTTGACTTCACTTTAACCTTTGATACTCCCATATTTCGCTTCTACTTACAAGGAAACAAGTAATGAGACTATTTCTGCTAATTTTTTCTCGATTAGCATGAAGTAAATAGAAGAATAAGCTTATTAACAATAATTTGTTTCACAGAAGTAGAGAAAGTCATGTGAATGGAACACATCAGATTTTTAATAATAGTGATTTGCAGCATAGATATAGAAAGCAATATAGCTGTGGAACTTTCTACATAAAACCAAAAGGCTCTTTAGATGAACAAGTAAAGCACTAATTGCTCCATATGTACCTTCATCTCGTACATTTTGATGAGCACTGCTATGCATTAACAGTGAAACAGCTAATTACTAGTTCTAATAGTGTATGCTTTCCTTTCGTTTGCGATGTCATGCTAAAGTTTTCGAATCGTTACTCAGTAATTCCTTCCTCAAATACACTATTGCTGTGTAATGTATTACAAAGCAAGTAAGTAAACAGTCAATGCTTTCAACTAATAAAACAGCTGGTATTTACTCTGCAATATATGCTCTTCAGTGTTCTCTAATTGATACTGCTACACATAAAGTCACCGAGCCAGGTGGTTCAGGCATTTCGTCTGAGACTGACATTCGGAAACTCGGGGATCGATTTCCCGCTTCCGAACTTTCTGACGCACGTTTATTTCATTTTTTCCCTGGATCACTAGGCAAATGCTGGTGAGATTTCTTCATTTCATCACCATTTCATCCAAACCGGTCTTTTTAGCGGTAAGTTTCGGAGAAGACTGTGGTAGTGGCACCCGTCCATGGAGGTGACCATGCTCTGGAAATACAAATCTCGGTGAGAGGGTGGCGTTGGTGGCTGCCTGTAGATTGAGACACGAGCTCCTAGCGCTCCCCTTGTCGAAATGAAGAACTGCTTGGAAAATGTTATGAACCCTCCACGGCTGCTCCACCCCTGTCCATATTTGGCCACCCTTTTAAATAACACACATCATCATCTTCACCAGGGTCTGGTGAACAAGAAACCAGTAGCAAAAGTGCGGAATCCCCTCCGAAATTATACGCACACACCCATAGACACGTTTCTGTGAAACCTGATGTGTTTCACTCAATTACTTTCTCTAGCTGTTCTATTAATAAACTTCTTACAAAAGATTATTTTTCTTTCTAAACCACGTTAATTGAGATAAACATTAGCTGAGTGTTCTTATTATTTAGTTCTTTATAAGTAGAAGAGATCTAAGGGAGTACACTAGGCTAAAGTGATAGTCAAATATTTTAAAATCTGTCGTTATGCAATTGTTTTTTCAATTCGCTTGAGCAGGAGTACAACAACAAAAACAAAACAAACAAATAACGGACATTTCCTGTCTGAAAAAAGTATAAGTAATTTACAATGAAACCAATGACAAGGAATATCTCGGAAACGGCTACCTCCACAACAAAAATGTAAAAGCCATAAATTATGAATTTTGAGGACATCTACATTTTTATGCAGTAAAGTTTTTACTTTCTCTACCCGTACTATTATATAGTGTGTAGAGAAGGTATTGTATTGCACCGAAAAACTCGATACGATTTCACGGGAAATATATGTTTTCAAACCCTCTGAATCCAAAAAAAGAACATTTTCAGAGAAATGTGTGTGTGTGTGTGCACGCGCTCGCCTGTGGCCAGCATAGCTAAAAAAAGCGTTAAATGCCAAATTTTTTTTAATTAAATTTGGTACCTTTCAAGGATGCGACACGAAGACTTTCAAGAAAATCTTTCTATCACAAAATGCTCTTAACATTGAAAAAGTTAGAATATTTTGTTTTTCTCAAAAATAGCTCTTTGATTAATAGCACTTTGATTAAAATATCACATATTAAAGCCAATCATATCACAAATGGAATGTATGTATTTAAATTTCTGGTAATAGCTTCTAAACGCCAGTTTATTATACATGAATTTTGCTGAATTTTGCATAAATAGTAAACCGTAAGAGATAGACAAAAACTTACTCCACAAAAAATGTAGATCTCGTTATATCACATCATTTATGTCATATACATTTTTACATGGATTTGATCATTTTCGAGATATTCCTTTTTTTATGAACTTCAGTTTTAAAATTCTTATAAATTTCTCATGAGCAAACTTGTCAGCTCCTGGCCATGCAAAGAAATGGATTTTAATCCCATAGCAACCACATTTTAAAACATATGACTGTCGGCTTAACCCAGTGCACTCTCTTATTTTCCTTTTATTTATAAGAAACTAAGCGATGCGACTGTTTCTGTTAATGTTTATCTCGATTAGCATGAAGATATAGAAGTATAAGCTTATTAACAATAATTTGTTACAAATATGCAGAGAAATTCAAGTGAATGGAACACATCAGACTTTTTTCAGTGGTTTTACCAAGTCACTAGGTGAATTCTGGAGAGGTTTCTTGAGGTTTCACTTCATCACAATTTCATTCAAACCGATCTCTTTCGGTCTTATAAGGAAAGCTTGGTCTTGGGTTCTGAAGCGCACACACTTAAGAACACACAGAGCAGTCGGTGGTATAAAGAGAGGGAATGGGGAGGGATTTTTGGCGTAAACATGCACGCGTTGAGGTGTAATCTGTTCCAAAAGTAGCTCATTCAATTGTCATTATATGCATCGTTCAAATTCATAAAATAACACAATAAAACAATAATTTCATAATTTGAGTAGTAAATAAGAACCCTTGTACTTTTACAAATAGAACTGTTAAACTGAATACAGCAAATTCAGGACACTATATGAAGAGCTTTTAAAAGGTAATGAACGAAAGTAATCCAAACTCACTCAGAATCCATTGCACTGAGTTAAAATATACATCTTTACTGTATCGAAAGAAAAGGCCCTCCTCCTGTCATTCAAAATATATTTGAATTCATCCACAAATTAGTTCAATGTTAACCCCTATCCTTTCGTATTTTTTCACTATGTGCTCGCTTTCAGTGGTTACGGGTTTATCTACTAGCAGGAACTGAACGAGGCCAGGCAGTGAGCAATGATAAATAGTGCAACACGTTTCGAAACAGGCTGTAGAGATCACGCCTACTCCATCTCGTTATAGTTATACTCTGTGTGCACCTAACCTCAACCGACAATTCCGTGATCCCGGACCGAGCTCTAGGTATAAGTGACAGCGAGACTGTGGTAGTGGCGTCCTTCCGTGGAGGTGACTACGCTCTGAAAATACAAATCCTTGTGGCGGGATGTCTTTGGTAGCTGTCTGTAGACTCAAGAGGTTAACTCGGACCTGAAGCACGGTTTTTAGCGCTCCCCGCGTCGAGATGAACTATTTGGAAACTGTTAGGGACCCTCCACGGCGGCTTCCTCCATATGCTGATTCGGCCACCCTTTGAAATTACAGTCATCTCATTCTCTCCACTAGAAGCTGACGTATAAGAGGTGAGTGGCTGACATGCTGGAGTCCCCTTCGAAATCACACACACACACACACATACACACACATTGTCACGTTTCTAAAAAGTATTTCTTCTGGATTCACGGAGTCTCAAAACAAGTATTTCCGATGAAATTTCGGTATCGACTGGAATATATAACTTGCTCTATACACTATATAAATTTGTGTATGCGTGTTAGAGAAAGTAAAATTCTGTGTTCCGTCCACATGACTTTCTCTACATCTCTGTAACAAAGTATTCTTAAGAAGCTTATTCTTCTATGTACATCATACTAATCGAGTTAAACATTAGCAGAAATTATCCTTAATACTTGGTTTCTTGTAAGTAGAAGGAAAAAAAAATCGAATTTGTTCCATTCATGTGATGTCCTTTAGATGTTGGCTGAACAAACCTTACATTCAAAACATTAATCTGTTATCTATATCATTCTAATCAAGATAAACATAAGAACGTCTAAAGTTTAGGGTGTTTATTAATACGTATGCACCTGGCCTTTCATAGATTTAGTTAATTAGTGCTTAAGCTGTTCCATGAGCAAAATGGTATATTTTCTTAAAGTTTAGAATTCAAATTATTCTACCATTAAAAAATCTGATGTGTACCATTCACATGATTTTCTCTACATCTTTGTAACAAATTATTCTTAAAAAGCTTTTACATCTATTTACCTCATGCTAAGCAGAAAAAAAAATAGCAGTAATAATATTATTACTGGCTTCCTTGTAAGTAGAAACGAAATGAGGGAGTACCATAGGTTAAAGTGATATTCAAAAACTTGTTCCTATGTCACTGAAGTTCCTTTGTTTGTACGGACAGCAGTTGACAAATACCTGTATGAGAAAAGTATGTTTTTCAAAGCAGAAACTAAAAACAAGAAATGTCCCAAAAACGATAAATTCCACATAAAAATGCCTTTAACATAACTTGTGCGTTTTAACATGCTCTACATTTTTCGTGTAGTAAGTTTTTGTTCATCTCTTACGGTTTAGTAGTTATTCAAAATTCCGTAAAATTCATCCAGAATAAAGTACTCTTCAGAAGCTATTCCTAGAAAATTCAAGATATACATTTTATTTGTCAAGATATAGATTTAATATACGATATTTTATTCAAAATCGTTAGAGCCATTTTTAAGAAAATCAAAATTTTCGAAGAAAACTACCATGTAAAGGGTAGTTAGGGGTGGAGGATTTTTTTTTTCAAAATCTCCGTGTCACATCCCTGGAGCATACTAAACTTAAATACCAAGTTTGGTATTTTACCGACTTTTCGTTTTCGATTTATCGTGTTCACAGTCACACGGACACACACAACGGACTTTTTTCTGAAAATACTTTTTTTGGATACAGCGGACCCTAAAACATGCATTTTCTGCGAAATCTCCGTATCGAATTTTTAGTGGAGTGCAATACCTTCTCTATACACTATGTACATAATACGTGTAGAGAAAGTAAAAGAGTATTGTTTCAATTTTGCATAATTTTTGGCCAATTGCATCATTTATTACTTAAATCTACCTAATTTAATAATTAAAATATAAAAATGTTAATTTATTCAAATGAATAAAAAAGATTGGCTTAGCTGCTCACAGAAACACAATGACATTTCTCTAAAAATGATTTTTTGGTTTTAGCGGATTTCATAAGTTTTTGAATGGATACAATATTTCCCCTTCCTAGTATAGGTGGTAAAGAAACTAAACATGCACCTGTGCAGCATCGGGGAAGGGAACTAGTAGTAAAATAAGAGTTACGAACTCAGCACTGAGCTGTATAAAGGGCAACTATAGCAGGGTTAAGCTGATGCAATCGGTGAGAATCACACGCAGCGGCCGCGCTCTGATGATAATGCCGCGATTCTAGCGTTTGTTGTGGTAACGCTTTCTTTTTTAAAACTCATTAAAAAGTTTAATTTAAACTAGCATTGCTACGATCGTGAGATAAGGGCACGCCGGGTATCATGTAATTATACTGCTAAAATCGGCTGCACCATTTGACCATAACGAAAAATTGCGGTCGCTCTTATCTCGGGTCTCCCTCTGTCACGAACTGATGTTCCTGTGCCCCATTCTTTAAGCCATACGCAGCGAGTTAAATACGCAGCAGCAGATTGTTCTGATTGGCTCAATACGCGGGAAATAGCCTCACCAACATTTGTGCGTGCCACTTTGAGGATGGTTACAAAACAGGTGTCCATGTTGAAGCAATATGACTGTCAGTTGTACCTAACAATTGCTAATGTATTTTGACGTACAAAAAAGTATTTGTTTTTATTGTTTCATTTATATATCACTCTTTAACATCTAAGGTCATATCGGGGGCTTTGCACCTGATACAACTCGTTGTCTGTAGGTTTTTACTTTCTCTACACGTACTATGTACATAGTGTATAGAGAAGGTATTGCACTCCACCCAAAAATTTGATACCGAGATTTCACTGGAAACATACGTTTTAGGGTCCCCTGTATCCAGAAAAATATTTTCAGAAAAAGGTCCGTGTGTGTGTGTGTATCTATGTATCTGTGAACACGATAACTCAAAAACGAAAAGTCGGTAAAATACCAAACTTGGTGTTTAAGTTTAGTATCTTCCAGGGATGCGACAAGAAAATTTTTAGAAAAATACCCCCACCCCAAACTACCCTTTACATGGAACTTTTTTTCGAAAATTTCGATTTTCTCAAAAATTGCTTTAACGATTTTGATTAAAATTTCCGTATATTAAAGATATTTACCTGACAAATAAAACGTATATTTTGAATTTTCTGGGAATAGCCTCTGAAGACTGCTTTATTCTGAATGAATTTTAAGGAATTTTGCGTAACTGCTAAACCATAAGAGATGGACAAAATTTTACCACATAAAAAATGTAGAGCACATTAAAAAGCACAATTTATATTATACACATTTCTTTCGTGGAAATTATCGTTTTTAAAATATTCCTTATACTTTTCTCATGCAGGAATTTGTCAACTCTAACCAAACAAGCAAAAGAGAGTCAGTCACATAGCAATCAGCTATCAGTATCTGTAGTACTCCCTTATTCTGATTCTACTTACAAAGAAGCAGGTAATAAGACTATTTATGCTAATTTTTTTCTGGAATGAAGTAAATAGAAGAGCAAGTTTTTATCTATAATTTGTTACAGAGAGGTAGAGAAAGTCTTGTGAATGGAACACAAGATTTTTTACATTTGGTTTAAATCATTATTATTTTTCTCAAATACACACACATTCACTCTCACATATATACTTCCAGACTCTGTGGGGATAGGGAATTATTCTGGTTTAAGAAAAGCTCCCCGCTCCAGCTGGGAATCGAACCCGAGTCTTCCGGGTCAGAAGTCAGCTCAGTGACCACTCGACCACAGAAGCAGTCACAAAAGATAGTTGTCTTATTTACATCATGCTAATCAAGGTTAATACTAGTAGAAACGGTCTTATTACTTGCTTCCTTGTAAGTAGAAGGGAAATAAGGGAATACATAACGCTAAAACGATAGTCAAACTGTTTTAAATCCTGATCGTTATGAGAAATAATTGAAGTTCGGTTCGCTAGAGAAGTTAATGTGAAATATACACATCAGATTTTTAAAATTATAATCCTTAGTCATTTTTGTAATAAGAAAAAATGTTGATGTATTCCATTAACATGCCTTTCTCTATATCTCTGTACCAAATCATAACTTATTCCTCTACTTACTTCATGCTAATCGAAATAAAATTAGCAGAAATAGTCTTATTACTTACTTCCTTGTAAGTAGGAGGGAAATAAGGGAATAATAAATGCTAAAGCGATAGTCAAATCTGTTAAAAGCTGGATGCTATGTGATTGAAGTTCCTTTGTTGGAATGGCCAGGAGCTGACAAATTCCCTTATGAGAAATGCATAAATATTTTAAAACTGAAACCAATAACAAGAAATATTTCAAAAACGGTCAATTCCAAGAATATATATAATAACAATTGGACGAGGAGAGGTCTACATTTTTTGTTACGTAAGGTTTGTCTATCCCTTATGGTTTACCAGTTACGCAAAAGTCAGCACAATTCATTCAGAATAAAGAGGTGCTTAAAGGCTATTCCTAGAAAATTCAAGATATACATTTTATTTGCCATATAAATATCTTTAATATATGGTATTTTAATAAAAATCGTTAGAGCCACTTTTGAGAAAATCAAAATTTTCGAAGTTCTTTCCTGGAACATACTAAACTTAAATACCAAGTTTGGTATTTTATCGACTTTTCGTTTTTGAGTTATCGTGTTCACAGACACATGGACAGTCACGAACCTTTTTCTAAAAATGCTTTTGTTTCCAATGAAATCTCTTGATCGAATTTTTGGGTAAAATACAATACTTCCTCCATACACTCTGTACATAGTACGTGTAGAGAAAGTAAAAATCTATGTGTTCCATTCACATAAGTTTCATAGATGTTCCATATACAAACCATCATTACTCATGCTAATCAAGATAAACATAGCAGAATTAGTCTTATTACATGCTTCCTTGTAAATAAAAGGGAAATAAGGGAATAAATTAAGCTAAAACGATAGTCAAATGTTTTAAAAGCAGGTCGCTATGTGAAAAAATTGAGGTTCGGTTCGCTTTCCATGGCCCCATTTGAGAAATATAAGATAGTTTTAAACCGAAGTCAATAACAAAATATATCTCGAATAATGTGTGTGTTTTAATGAGATCAATATTGTTTGTGCAGTAAGTTTTTGTCTATCTGTTACGGTTAAACCGTTATGCAAAAATCTGTAAATCTCATCATTATTAAAGAGGTCTTCAGCGGCAATTCCCAGAAAATTCAAAATTTACATAATATTTATTTTATGTAAATCTATTTAATATGCGGTATTTAAATCAAAATCATTAGAGCCATTTTTAAGAAAAATAACTTCTTCAAACAATTTTCCATGTAAACGGAGATTTATGGGGGTGGATTTTGTTGAAAATCTTCGTGGCGTATCCTTGCAAGATACCAAATATAAATACTAAGTCCCGTGTAATGTGTATTTGCACGTAAAAGAATCCCATTGCTTGAAAGAAGAAGCTTCCTGGGAAAAATTCCGCCATTTCACGACCGCAAGTCGTGCTTTTGTCCCCAGTACCATCTGTGGGCGACGAACTGATCCCTCTTCACCATGGCGCACAAACGCGAAGTTCAAATCCAAACACAGAAACATCGCAACGATGCCCTATGCTCCACATAGGAGCTACAGAAGTAAATAAAATAATTAACCGAACACTGTATGTACACATAGTAGGTATAGAAAGTATTTTGTTCCACCCAAAAATTCTATACTGAGATTTCGCTGGAAATGAATGTTTTGAGGTTCCCTGAATAAAAAAAAAACATTTTTTAACAAGGACCTTCTGTGTGTCAATATGTGTGCGTATGCATGTCTTTATTTGTGAATACATACCTAAAAAACGAAATGTTTGTTAAATACCAAATTTGGTACTTAAGTTTCGTATCTTCCAAGGACACGACATGGATGTTTAAAAAAAAAAACACCCCAATCTACCCTTTATAAGGAAGAATGTTCGAAAATGTGATTTTTTCATAAAATGTAACGATTTTGATTAAAATGCCGTATATTAAAACGATTTACATGGCATTGAATTTTGGGGGAATAACATCTGAAGTTATTTTTATTCTGGATGAGTTTTGCATAACCGGTAAACTGTAAGAGAGAAATAGTAGCATGATGTAGGTAATAACGTGTAGAGCTCATTAAACACAATGTGCATTTTGTTATTTTTTTTCCTCACTTTCTTTCACACTGGTAATGCATAGAAAAGGTAATATTAATTGCATCACATAGTGGCCGGCTTTTCATAAATTCGACTATTGCTTTAGCCTAATGTATTTCTTATTTTCCTTGTGACTAGGGCTGAGTAATACAACAATTTCTGCTTAGTTTACCTCAATTTTCACTTAGAGAGAAGAATAAACTATAATAAGAATACTTTTTTGCAGAATAGGTAGAGAAAATTATATGAAACATCACATTTTTACTTTCTCTACACATACACTAAGTACATAAAGTATAGAGAAGGTACTGTATTGCTCCAAAAAATTCGAAACCGAGATTTCACCGGAAATACACGTTTTGAGACCACGTATTTCAAGAAAAAGCATTTTAAGAAAAAGTTTTTGCGTGTGTGTGTGTGTGTGAGTGTGAGCATCAGCAGAGCTCAAAAACGAAAAGTCAGTTAAATGCCAAACTTGGTATTTAAGCTGGGTGTCTCTCAAGGATGCGACGGCGGGGTTCGATCCCAAGCGACCGCATGTGAGCTTTGTGGTGGATAAAGTGGCGCTGGGGCGGGTTTTCTCCGGGTACTCCGGTTTACCCCCGCCATCGCATTCCACCGGTGCTTCATCATCATTCATGTATCATCAGTGTTACCGCCTGCGGTGCTATAAGTAATTATAGCGGGTTTTAAACACTACCCAAAAAAAAGGTGCGACACGAAGATTTTCAAGAAAATCCCCCCACCCCCAAATACCCTTTACACGAAACATTTTTCGAACTTTTTTTTTTCTAAAGAACGGCTCTAGGATTTTGAATAAAATATCTTATGTTTCAGATATTTTATTACAAACGAAATGTATATCTTTAATTTTCTGGGAATAACCTCTGAAGACCTCTTCATTGTGGATGAATTTTGTATGACTGCCAAACCGTAAGAAATAGGCAAATACTTACTACACGAAATTAAATCTAATTAAATAAAACAATAAATTTTATAAGCATTTTTATGGAGTTAACCGAGATATTCCGGATAATTAGTTTCAATTTTAAGACACTTAAACTTTTCTCAAAGGGGAAGAATCTTTATACTCGTTTGTTCACTTCTGGCAAACAAACAGAATGTAATCTCAAGTGCTGTTTCACATAGTGACCCGCTTTTAAAGGACTTGACTGTCGTTTTAGCCTGTGCATTCCTCTACTTAGAAGGAAGCAATATGACTAATTCTGCTAATGTTTATCTTGATAAGCATGGTATAGATAAATGGTTGATCTTTTGAATAAAATATTAATTACGGGACTGCTAAAGAAAGTTATTTGAGTGGTACAAATCAGATTCTTAAAACTATAATCGCTAGACATTTTTCTAAAAAGAAATTATGAATAAATTTCCATATAAAATTGTTTGGTGAATAGGTCGATTACTGAAGTGAAATACTAATTTGGGTATGCATCCGACTTTTTATTCTTACTTTCTCTACCATTAGATACTGCTGGAGTACAAGATCCGTGTGTTTCCGGGGTGTGGGGGAGACGGTTAAGGGGGAGGAACTGTTGACGTATGTATTATTGGTATTGCTAGTTAGTACGGTCGGCGAGAAACCTGGTGATTGTCACTTGTGGCAGGGCCTCGTCTGACTGCTGACCAATCATAGTGTAAGAATGCATTACCTATGAGATATTACGTCATAGGCGTTGCAACACCTACGCATTCAGTAGAAATTTAAGTGTGGGTCTTCATGCATGACAGATCTGATAGTTTGATTTCACTCTGTTAAAAGTTCATTGTGTTATACCCAGTGATACCGTAAGGACTTACATTTATAATTGTTATTACCTTTAACGTTTAGTGAAATACAGGACCCAATGTTGAAAAGAATAGATGAAGTAACTAGTGAGTAATGGGGAAAAGTAGTTCAACATATGAGAGGTGTGATGGAAAATGCTTGCAAAGGAGAAGGCTTTTAGAGGAAGCAGTGGGACGTGTGCCGCTGCAAAAGGATAAGTAAATATGGCAACAGTATACCGAGACAGCTATGTGTCAGCAAATCACAAGGTGATTTCTCGCCAATTATAGAACATTACTGGTGCACGTTGCGCCGAGCGTGGTGGTATATCTCTTCTGAGCATTCATTAAAATCTCTGATACGCTACTGGTTACCCGGCCACCTATCTTCCTCTACCCTATCCCGTCTAATATCTTTCTTGTTTAATGTAAACTTAGCTGTATTCCCTACAGCCACACGGAACTTGGACCATGATTGCCATATTGGA
This sequence comes from Hymenopus coronatus, assembly GCA_030762935.1. NCBI lineage: Eukaryota > Metazoa > Arthropoda > Insecta > Mantodea > Hymenopodidae > Hymenopus > Hymenopus coronatus. The sequence continues at coordinate 105,729,178 of CM060886.1, read as the reverse complement.
CGCAAAGAGGCAGTTTGGGCTATAAAAATCTAGTGTGTTCCATTCTAAGGACTTTCTCTACATCTCTGTAACAAATTATTTTTATAAAACTTATTCTTATCTGTACTTCATACTAATCGAGACAAACATTAGCAGAAACAGTCTTACGAGGGTCGGCTGATAAGTCCCGGGCCTCACACAGAATTGGCGTCACAAGGTCAGTTAGACGCAGTAGTATTGTATAGTTTAACTCTAGATTAGCTTGTATCCCTAGTTACAGAAAAGTAGCTGGTTTAGTTTTCGAATGACAGCATTTTAAACAAGACAACGAAATCTTTTCACGAAAATAGAGGATTTGGAAAAACGAATAGTGATTAAATACCTACTTCCATTTGAAAGACTTAACGCCTAAAGAAATCAACGAGGAAATGGACAGTACACTGTCACACATTGCCCTTTCATATTTAGTGATTAAAAGGTGGGTTGCAGAGTTTAAAATGGGACGTACAAGCACTACTGCTGAGCCTCGCTCTGGTAGCCCTGTAGAAGTGACCAACTCCAGAGATCATTGAAAAAAATCATCGTTTAGTACGGAAGATCGTAGATTAAAGTTGTTTGAGATAGCAGAGGCTTAAAAATATCAAAATAATGTGCAGGTAATATTTTAATTAATGTTTTGGGATTTCACAAGGTCTGTGCAAGATGGGTGCCGCGTTTGTTGACACCCGATCAAATGTTGCAAAGATAACTGTTTCTGTTAAGAATGTGGAGCTCTACCGTAAAAATCTGATGTGTTACACTCACATGACTTTCTCTAGCCGTTCTACAAACTTCTTACATAAGATTATTCTTTTTTCTGCACCTTGTTAATCGAGGTATTCAGCACAATGTTCTTATTACTTAGTTTCTTATAAGTAGGAAGAAAATAAGGGAATACACTAGGCTAAATTGATAGTCAAATGCTTTAAAAGCCGTCGTTAGGCGATTGTCATTACAAATCGCTTTTTTTCTTGTCCAGGAGTAGAACAAAAGAACATATATTACACAAACTGTGTGTTTTAATGTGCTCTACATTTTTTGTGTCGTAAGTTTTTGTCCATCTCTTACGGTTTGGCAGTTATTCAAAATTTACTAAAATTCATTCAGAATAAACTACTCTTCAGAGGCTATTCCCAGAAAATTCAAGATATACATTTCATTTTTTAGGTAAATATCTTTAATATACGATATTTTAATAAAAATCGTTAGAACCATTTTTAAGAAAATCAAAATTTTCGATAAAAGTTACATGTAAAGGGTAGTTTAGGGTGGGGGGATTTTTCTCAAAATCTTCGTGTCGCATCCCTGGAGGATACTGAACTTAAATGCCAAATTTGGTATTTTAGCTACTTTTCGTTTTTGAATTATCGTGTTCACAGACACACGGACACACACACACACGGACCTTTTTCTGGAAATGCTTTTCTAAGATTCAGGGGGTCCTAAAACATGTATTTCCGGTGAAATCTCGACATCGAATTTTTGGGTGGAATGCAATACTTCTCTATCCCTTTGTACATTGTACATACGGGGCAAGAGAAAGTAAAAATCATAGAGAATTTTTGAGACGGCTTAGTAACATGGATGAAACTTGGATACATAACTACACTCCAGAAAGTAAATCACAATCTAAACAGTGGACTGCACCAGGTGAACCACCTCCAAAAAAGGCAAAGTCACATTTGTCAACTAACAAGGTTATGGCGAGTGTTTTCTGGGATGCACCGGAAATTATTTTTATTTATTACTTGGAAAAAGGTAAAAGTATCACTGATGACTACTACGGAAGCTTACTGCAACGTTTCAGTGATGAGGTGAAAAGAAAAAAATCACGTTTGGCAAAAAAAAAAAAAAAAATGTTTCATCACGACAATGCTCCGGCCCATCGTCCAGTCATTGCAATGGGGAAAAATCTGATGTATACCATTCACATGACTTTCTCCATATCCCTGCAACAAATTATTCTTAAAAAGCTTATACTTTTATTTACTTTATGCTAATCAGAAAAAAAAATAGCAGAAATAGTCTAATTACTCGCTTCCTTGTAAGTAGAAGCGAATAAGGGACAACTGTAGGTTAAAGTGATAGTCAAAAGCTGGTTGCTATGTCAATGAAGTTCCTTTGTCTATATGGAAAGGAGTTGACAAGTTCCTGTATGAGAAAAGTATACTTTTTCATAGCAGAAACCAAAAATAAGGAATGTCACAAAAACGACGAACTCCACGAAAAAAATGAATATAACATAAATTATGTGTTTTAATGTGCTCTACATTTTTTGTGTAGTAAATTTTTGTCCATCTCTTACGGTTTAGCAGTTATTCAAAATTTACTAAAATTCATTCAGAATAAACTACTCTTCAGAGGCTATTCCCAGAAAATTCAAGATATACATTTTATTTGTCAGGTAAATATGTTTAATATGCGAAATTTTAATCAAAATCGTTAGCGCCATTTTTGAGAAAATCAACATTTTAGAAAAAAGTTCCATGTAAAGTGTAGTTGCGGGTGGGGGGATTTTTCTGAAAATCTTCGTGTCGCATCCCTGGAAGATACTAAACTTAAATACCAAGTTTGGTATTTTACCGACTTTTCGTTTTTGAGTTATCGTGTTCACAGACACACGGACACATACACACACACACGGACCTTTTTGTGAAAATGCTTTTTACTTTCTCCATACGCACTATGTACATAGTGTACAGAGAAAGTATTGCACTCCACCAAAAATTCGATACCGAGATTTCACCGTAAATATATGTTTTAGGGTTCCCAATATCCAAAAAAAAAGCATTTTCACAAAAAGGTCCGTGTGTGTGTGTGTGTGTGTGTGTGTGTGTGTGTGTGTGTGTGTGTGTGTGTGTGTGTCCGTGTGTCCGTGTGTCTGTGAACACGATAACTCAAAAACGAAAAGTCGGTAAAATACCAAACTTGGTATATAAGTTTAGTATCTTCCAGGGATGCGACACGAAGCTTTTGAGAAAAATCCCCTCACCCCCAACTACCCTTTACATGGAACTTTTTTCGAAAATTTTGATTTTCTCAAAAATGGCTCTAACTATTTTGATTAAAATTTCGGATATTAAACACATTTACCTGACAAATGAAATGTATATCTTGAATTTTCTGGGAATAGCCTCTGAAGAGTGGTTTATTCTGGATGAATTTTACTAAATTTTGAATGACTGCTAAACCGTAAGAGATGGACAAAAACTTACTTCACAAAAAATGTAGAGCACTTTAAAACACACAATTTATGTTACATACATTTTTTTCGTGGAGTTCGTCGTTTTTGTGACATTCCTTATTTTTGGTTTCTGCTATGAAAAACGTATAATTTTCTCATACAGGAACTTGTCAACTGCTATCCATACAAACAAAGGAACTTCATTGACATAGCAACCAGCTTTTGACTATCACTTTAACCTACGGTTGTCCCTTATTTCGCTCCTACTTACAAGGAAGCGAGTAATAAGACTATTTCTGCTATTTTTTTCTGATTAGCATAAGGTAAATAGAAGTATAAGCCTTTAAAGAATTAGCTGTTGCTGGGATATGGAGAAAGTCATGTGAATGGTACACATCATATTTTTTTGGATATTGGGGACCCTAAAACATATATTTCCGGTGAAATCTCGATATCGAATTTTTGGTGGAGTGCAAAACTTTCTCTATACACTATGAACATAGTGCGTATGGAGAAAGTAAACCACAGGCTCTGTTTGTTAATTCTCTAAAAGAAATGGGGGGGGGGGGGGCACAAATTGTATTCACGTATGTGCAACCGCAAACTTTTGACTTGAAGCAGTCTGATGTGTTCCATTCACATGATTTTTCTCTACATCGCTGTAAAAATAATTATTAAAAAGCATTTTCTGCTATTTTATGATAATCAGGATAAACATTAGCAGAAATTGTCTCAATTACTTGCTTCCTTGTAAGTAGAAAGCAAATAAGGCATACACTAGGCTGAAGCGATTGTCAAGTCTTTTAAAAGCTGGCTGCCTGTGGTTGAAATCCGTTTCTATGCAGCATCAGCAGCTTGCAACTTTCCGTGTGAGAAAAATTTTAGTGTTTTCCACAAAAAAAAAAAAAAAAAAAAAAAAACTTTTTAATATATATTGTGTGATTTAACGCGCTTTACATGTTTTGTGTTGTAAGCTTTTGTCTGTCTCTTAAGGTTTACCAGTTTCGCAAACTTTGGCAAAATTCATTCATTTTAAAGTTGTCTTTAGAGGCTATTCCCAGAAAGTTCAAGATATTAATTTTAATTTCCATATAAATATTTTTAATATATCTACGGTATTTTAATCAAAATCGTTAGAGCCAGTTTTGAGAAAATCAAAACTTCGAGCATTTTCTATGTAAAGTGTAGTTAGGGGTGGGAGATTTTCTTGAACAACTTCATGTCGCATCTTTGGAAGATACTGACCTTAAATATCAAGTTTGGTATATAGCGGACTTTTCGTTTTGAGTTATGCTGTCTACAGACTCATGTAGATCTTTTTCTAAAAAAATTTTTTTTAGGATTCAGGGGGTCCCAAAATATGTATTTCCGGTAAAATCTCGGTATAAAATTTTTGGTTACATTACAATACCTTCTCTATACACTAAGTGCACAGTACGTATAGAGAAAGTAAAAAATTGACCTTATTATCCGCTAATGGCGCACCATGCACCAATTTTTGCGTCACGAAGGTTTACTTCAAGAACAATGTTAGTTTCTCAAAGCTCCAATAACGATTATTTTGTGTGGACACACTTCCATGAAGGTGGAACCAAGTCTCGACCGTGAAATATATTAATTGTGGGCCTATTTCGCCATTGTATACACTACTGACAGTCCACTCACAAAATGTGCGCCAAATTACAGGATCACCTGCTTGAAGAGCATGTGCCACAACTATTTTATAGGCTTTTAACTTCAGAAATGTAGTATCCCTTCGCACAGAGCCATTAGAAATGCATATATATTGTAAAAGATGCCTGAGCGATTTCTGGGGAGAATTCTCCAAACGATGGCCGATATCACCTAATGTTTCTTCTTTAAGAATCTACGTCATTTTTAAGATTTCTTAGCCTGAATATTTCCTGTGGCCTGAATTTTGTTGTGAAGTTCAGGATTGTTGTACGGCCTAGAAATCTTTCTGAAAATCGTACTTTCACTTTATGTAGTATTTTATGAACAATATTTAGAAATCTATGGTGCCAGCCACAGATTTACACCCATCGGAATTGAATCTACTGCTGCCAATAGTTCTATTAAATGACGAACTGACTGAGTTAACACATACAAATCATAAATAAATGCACGCTCTGCAGTTGAAAATATATGCACTTTGTGACTAAGTACAGGACAAAATAATAAATCACTCATAATAACTGAACTACACCATATCAGTCATCTCAACACTGTACTTCCAGAGCAGAGAAACATTGCGTCAGAAGCGTGACCTGTTTATAGCAGCACTGCGGAATCATGTGTCCACAAGCCTAGTGGAAAAACAACACTCAGCCGGTACGGAGGTTTGTGACTCACTCGGTGGTTATTCCGCCTCTTCCTGGGTCTCTAGCGACAACTAAACACTAACGAAGCTCTTCATTTCTGAACTGGGCAGTGTATGCCGTAAATTTTATCTAAAATTGGGTTTTTAGTATAAAAATTTGTGTGAAATGAATAGGACAGTACTTTCATATATTTATTATTGGACTTCCGCGACATTTGAATTCTCAATAATTTCAAAAAAAAATAGTACAAATTTAATTTAGCCTTTAATTTCACTACAAGATAATTTTTATTTTAGTCTGAGTTTTAAACAATCACAACTCACACAACTCTTATTTGGTTACCTACTCGTATATCGAGATAATACCAAAACACACGTAATTTTAAGCATCAGAACTTATTCTCGAACTGCTTTGTTTACTCAAGGATTTTTGAGTCTTCTTCATCCCCATCAGATTCTTCTTCTTGCGCAACACTTGGCTGGTTTACACGATAGAAATCCGATTGCGAATCAACTTTACTATTTTGAAAATCGATGGATGATTCATATTCTTCAGGAATGAAGTTATTATCTTCATTATTTTCCTCTGAAAGGCTACTCGTTTCAAATGGAGATTCGTTTTCCTCCATAGATGACACATTCAGTATTTCGGATTCGGAAAGCAGCTGCAGTAAACCAGTTCCCTTCTTGGACTGACCTGGAATGTTGTCGGAATCTTCATCTTTACGTTTTGGCATCCAAAACTTCATCTTCCACTTGGTTGGTGATGCTTCTTTGTTGAGATTTTTGGAGCTCGTGCTCAAGAAACCTCCGCCGGAACTTTTGGAGGTCATCGAGATTCCTCTTTTCAGGATGAGCTCAATGGAGTCTTTATGGACGAGGGCGATGCTCGTGGTTGGTGCAGAACTTGAGCGAGCGGTGCAGTCATCTTGTTCATGCTCTGTGTTGTATGAGGAATGGTCGTCAAGAGGCGCTGTCAGCCGCGTCTTGCTGAGAATGCCTCTGCGAGTGAAGGAATCAGCTCTGATTGTAGAGCTGGTTTTGAATGCGGATCGTATACCGCCCAGTTCTATTCTCTCTAGTGTTTCCGAGAACCTTACCGCATGAATGCGCTGTTTCGAGTCTACTTGACAACTCGAAGCCGTTTCACACATCCTGACACAACTGCTTTGTTTCTGCACAAGTGTTGATAGTTACCCTTGACCCTGAGCTACTGTGATCTCTACGCAAATTCACTGATGTTTATTTGTCCAGGATACATCTCTGTGCGCTCCATATTCGGCCTCATACTGCAACAGAGTAGGCAGAATATGCGTGTTACTGTAGTACCCAAAGTGAGTAAAAGGTGCCTATCTAATCAACGATTTATTGTATACTCTCGTGGAAAGGTAAAACCACTAATATTTCCTCCAGTCATCAGTAGCCAACCACAGCAAACCTTACAACTACCGCGTCTTATCAGACAATTTCATTACAAAACTGCTTTACCATTTTATGTATGTTTGCTTTCGATGTAAATAGAAAAAATCTCATGTGTAATTCACATGACTTTCTCTATATCCCTGAAACAAATTAATCTTAAAAAGCTTATACTTCTATTTCCTTTATGCTAATCAGCAAAAATTAGCAGAAATAGTTTTATTACTTGCTTCCTTGTAAGTAAAAGCGAAATAAGGGACTACCATTGGTTAAAGAGATAGTCAAAATCTGGTTGCTATGTCAATGAGTTCCTTTGTTTATATGAATAGGAGTTGACAATTCCTGTATGAGAAAAAATGTTTCTCATAGCAGAAACCAAAATAAGGAATGTCTCAAAAACGACGAACTCCACGAAAAAATGTATAGAACATAAATTGTGTGTTTTAACGTGCTCTACACTTTTTGTGCAGTAAGCTTTTGCCCATCTCTTACGGTTTAGCAGTTATTCAAAATTCAGTAAAATTGATCCAGAATAAACTACTCTTCAGAATCTATTCCCAGAAAATTCAAGATATACATTTTATTTGTCAGGTAAATATCTTTAATATACGAAATTTTAATCAAAATCGTTAGAGCCATTTTTGAGAAAATCAAAAATTTCGAAAAAAGTTCCATGTAAAGGGTAGTTGGGGGTGGGGCGATTTTTCTCAAAATCTTCGTGTCGCATCTCTGGAATATACTAAACTTAAATACCAAGTTTGGTATTTTAGCGACTTTTCGTTTTTGAGTTATCGTGATCACAGACACACGGACACACACACACACACACACACACACACACACACACACACACGGACCTTTTTGGGAAAATGCTTTTTTTGGATATTGGGGACCCTAAAACATATATTTCCGGTGAAATCTCGGTATCGAATTTTTGGGTGGAGTGCAATACCTTCTCTATACACTATGTACATAGTGCGTATAGAGAAAGTAAAAAGTGTAGTAAAACATGAATGGTTTTATTTGAACCTAAACTTTATACAAATACTTCACACTAGAAATGCATATGTTGTCATAGATAAAAATCTGATATGTTCCACTCATATCACCTCTCTAGCTGTTCCACAAGCAACCTTTCCTTACAAAAGACTACTCTTTTACCAACGTAATGACAGTCAACATAAACATGGGCAGAATTTGTCTTATTACTTACTTCTTTAAAAAGTATAAGGGAAATAAGGCAATTTTGATCAAAATCGTTAGTCGTTTTTGAGAAAAACTTTCAAAATATTTTCGATGTAAAAGATATTTTGGTGTTTGTGTGTGTGTGTGGGGGGGCTCTTGAAAATCTTTGTGTTGCATCCATGGAACATACTTAATTTAAATACCAAGTTTAGTATTTAACAGTCTTTTCATTTTTGAGCTATGCTGGGCTCGGGTAATCTGAAGACATATATTTCCAGTGAAATCTAGATATCGAATATTTTGGTGGAACACGTACCTTCTCTATACACTATGCGGTACGTGTACATAGTGAAAGTAAAAGATACAATGAAAATATGATAAATTTTATGGAATAAGTTTCTTATAGACATAAAATTTTTTACGATTCGCTTATCATATTTAAAGTATATTTTCATAGAGTGTAAGTCTGTGATTTGATGCACGCCACATTCAGTCGTATGCATAAAATGTAGTAAACTATTTTCCTACGTTTATGGAAAGAAATACTACAATAAGCATGCTTAAAATTCGTAGCAAATGCTTTTGCTGTCAGCACAATATCGATATAGCAGGATTCACTAAAACGAAAGTTGCGCTCTCTTTGTTTAATGCCAAAACAACTAAAATTGAAATTAAATATAATTAATTTGTATTTTTCACATAATCCAATTAAAAAATATAATTTCATTTACCTTATATTTTATCTGATTACTGTGCATAAAACTTCGGAAAAAGTTAGCTTCGTAGGTAATACTAAAGGATATCATAGCCCAGGCTTCGCTTATTTAATAAGTATTCATAATAGAGTAAAATGAATTTCTTCCAGTTTGGACTGGAAAAACGTTTAAGGAAATAAAACGGCCAAGAGATTTTCATTTCAAGCAGCTATATCAATTCAATAAACAGAATGTGGAGCGATTAAGTTGTTATTTAATCGGTAGCACATACGAAAGTCGGGGTGGAGACCACATTCTGAACAGAAAATGAGGTTTTCTTTTAGGTATTGGCAGATCCTGGTTTTCAGATTGGTTTTGGGGAAGAAATAGGAGCCTACCAGAGTAGTGTTCTGAGAAGAATACTAGAGAATATGGGGGTTAGTGTAAATATATTTATGTTTGGGGGGTTAACAAATAAACATTGTTTGATCACTGTTAATGATATTTGTAGAAAAGTTCATTAGTGACGGTAGTTAGTAGTTCAAATCACTGGCCTGGTTTTGCCCTTGGAATGCAGTGGGGGCGACCGAGGTGATACAAGGAAGCTAGCCACAGTCAGTGTATGAGGGGAAACCAGTAAAGTCAGTCTTTGGGAGTCTCTCGCGTCCAGCCACGTCGGCTAGTTGGTCAACGGCCATCAGTTTAAGCCTCCCTTCTAGCATAACTTCATGACAACCAGTGAAATCGCAGTATGTCTCACATAGCAAGCGAGCCGCCTGCTATTGTGCCATATTGCGTAATAGAAAATTCTTTTCCACTTGCTATTGACCAGTTGTTAATATAGACTCACAACAATACCATCTGAAGCAAGACTTATTAAGGAAAAATCTAATGTGTTCCATTCACATGACTTTCTCCACATCTCTGCAAAACATTATTACTAAAAAGCTTATTCTATTTTCTTAATGCTAATCGGGAAAAAATGACACATATTACCTGCTTCCTCGTAAGTAGAAGGGAAAAAAGGGAATACACTGGCTAAACCGATAGCCAAATCTTTTAAAAGCTAGCTGCTATGTGATTGAAGTACCTTTATTTGTATGGACGGAAGTTGTCAAATTCCCGTATGGGAAAAGCATAAGTATTTTAAAACTCAAACCAACAAGAAAGAATATCTAAAAATGGTGAACTCCACGAAAAAAGGCTTATAGCATAAATTGTGTGTTTCAGCGAGCTCTGCATTTTATGTCAGGTAAGTTTTTGTCTAACTCTTACGGTTTACCAGTTATGCAAACTTCCCCAAAATTCATTTAGAATAAATACTTTTTCAGAGGCTATTCCCAGAATACTGAGGATACACATTTTGTTTGACACATAAATATCTTCGGTATTAGAGATTTTGATCAAAATCGTTAGAGCCATTTTTGAGAAAATAAAACATTTCGAAAATTTTTACATGTAAAGAGTAGTTTGGGGTGGGGTGGGATTCTTCTCCAAACTTCGTTTCGCATCCCTGAAAGAATTAAACTTAAATACCAAATATCGTACTTTACTGACTTTTAGTTTTTGAGTTATAGTGTTCACAGACACACGCATACACGAACACACGGATCTGTATCTGAAAATACCTTTTTTGGATACAGGGAACCATAAAACATACATTTCCGGTGAAATCTCTGTATTGAATTTTTGGGTGGAATGCAATACCTTCTCTATACACTGTGTACATAATGCGTGTAGAGTAAGTAAAAAGCTGATGTGTGGATTAAATCTCCTTCAAGTATTGGTCAAATCAAGACTTTTTGGGCGTAAAAATCCTGATTTATTTATCCTTATTATATCCCCTTCCATTTTGAAAGGAAATTAAAATGGTGGTCCCGTGTTCTTGATTTATAGCATATAAAAGAACCTCTAGCCTGTTAAAGATGCGTAAAAAGTATTCAATATTAATTTTACATGCACAGGTTATGTTAATGGTAGATTTTCAATTGTTTGAATTTAACACCTTCAGTAACCTGTTGCGTTAAGTTTGAAAAAATCTGATGTGTTCCATTCACATGACTTTCTCTATATCACTGCAACAAATTATTCTATTTACTTCATCTAATGGAGCAAAAATTAGCAAAAATACTCTTATTACTTGCTTCCTTGTTAGTAGAAGCGTAATAAAGGGGTACCATAGGTTAAAGTTATAGTCAAGAGCTGGTTGCTCTGCGACTGAAGTTCCTATGTTTGTATGGACACGAATTAACAAAGTTCTGTATGAGAAAAGTATAAGTCTTTATGGCTGAAAAAAATGAGTATCTCAAAAACAATAAACTCCACGAAAAAAATGTACATAACATAAATTGTGTGTTTTAAGGTGCTCTACATTTGTTGTGTGGTAAGTTTTTGTCCATCTCTTACGGTTTAGCAGTTATGCAAAATTACGTAAAATAGACCCAGAATAAAGTAGTCTTCAGAGCCTATTCCCAGAAAATTCAAAATATACCTTTTATTTTTCATGTAAATATCTTTAATATACGATATTTTAATCAAAACCGTTAGACCCATTTTTTAGAAAATCAAAATTTTAAAAAAAAGTTCCATGTAAAGAGTAGTTTAGGGTGGGGGGGATTTTTCTCAAAATCGTCGTGTCGCATCCCTGGAAGATACTAAACTTAAATACCAACTTTGGTATTTTGTCGACTTTTCGTTTTCGAGTTATCGTATTCACGGACACACGGACACACACACACACACACGGACCTTTTTCTGCAAATATTTTTTTTGGATACAGGGGACCCTAAAACATATATTTCCGGTGCAATCTCGGTATCGAATTTTTTGGTGGAGTGTAATACCTTCTCTATACACTATATACATAGCAGGTAGAGAGAAAGTAATAAAAATGGTTATGCCGAAAATTACCGAATAGAAGAGAAAGCATCCGATTAAAGGAAAATCGATTATTATCGAAAGGTAAAACTATGGCACGAAAGTACACATAAACGTATTAGCTTTACATTAGTGTTTAGGCATATGGAATAAAGAATATGTTATTCCTTCGAGCTTTTCCTAGTAAAGTAACATGTAGTACTACATTTATGCATGCAGCAAGGTATTTACATAATAATATTTAAGAAATAATGTTTAGCCTTGTAAAAATTTACCCAATTTGACTGAAATTTTGTATATGTTAACTAAACAGAAATGTAACCACAGTAAAGGTTTCGGTGCAGCCCTATATAGACAAGCCATAATTTCGGAAACCTTTTGCTCAAGTCTTAATACTTCCTCATACAGCGAGTAATGTTATCATCTTAAAAGTTTGTCATCAACACCTGTCCGAAGATGTTGAGTTTAGTTTATGACTGAAGTTGACAGATTGGCGTTTTTTACTCCGGACATAAGACTAGCACGTGACCAACAGACTTTGTTTCACAACCCCGACCAATTTACCGAGATAGGCATTTTATAGGCAGCTTTCCTGATTTAGGCTCTGAATGATACATCTCCTACCCTCAGGGATGCTGAGAGATCATGGTCCCTGCATTACAGAGTTACAGTATCCTACTGATATGTTGGGTAAAAGTTCACACGTTAACAAACTTAGAAGTGGCTTTTGGAGGTTAAGGGATCGCGTTTAGAGTACATTTTTATACTACTAAGCTAAAAACACTTTTAAAAGGGGGGAGCAAAATGGCTTAAAAACTCTAACTTCTAGAATTTTAAAGATAGGAACTTTAGTTTTTATACACGTATGCTACAAATTTTGTGTTATACTGTTTTAGTTCCGAGATTTCACCGGAAATATATGTTTTAGGGCCCCCTGTATCCAAAAAAGTATTTTCACAAAAAGATCCATGTGTGTGTGTTTGTGTGTCTGTGTGTGTGTCCTTGTATCCGGGTGTCTGTGAACATGATAACTCAAAAACGAAAAGTTTGTAAAATACCAAACTTGGTATTTAAGTTTAGTATCTTCCAGGGATGCGACACACGAATTTGAGAAAATTCCCCCACCCCAAACTACCCTTTACATGGAACTTTTTTCGAAAATGTTTATTTTCTAAAAAATGGATCTAACGATTTTGAATAAAATATTGTCTATTAAAGACATTTGCCTGACATATAAAATATATATTTTGAATTTTCTGGGAATAGCCTCCGAAGACTACTTTATTCCGGGTCAATTTTACGGAATTTTGCATAGTTGCTAAACCGTAGGAGATGGACAAAAACTTGCCACACAACAAATGTAGATCACTTTAAAACACACAACTTATGTCATGTACATTTTTTTCGTGGAGTTCATTGCTTTTTAGATATTCCTTGTTTTTGGTTTCAGCTATGAAAAATTTATAATTTTCTCATATAGGAGTTTGTCAACTCCTATCCATACAAACAAAGGAACTTCAGTCATATACTAACCAGCTTTCGACTATCACTTTAACCCATAGTACTCCCTTATTTCGCTTCTACTTACAAGGAATTTGTGCTCTAGTAGCAGGAAGTAAATAGAGGCATAACCTTTTTAACAATAGTTTGTTGTAGAGATGTAGAGAAAGTCATGTGAATGGTACACATCAGATTTTGTATATGTTTTTATTAAGTTGTATAGTATTGCATTCTTGTTCTTTATTCATTGTATCACAGGTGTATTGAATTTAATGTATTGACTGGTAGAGTGGAAGAGAAGGCCTTAACTCCAACCAGGATAAATAAATAAATATATTGGTTCTGGAATAGAAATTCACTGCACGGATAAGTTTAATTGGATATACTGTAGACGGAAAAAATGTACTTCTAGATACAAAATAAATGACAGAAAAGCCTGTCAGGTAGGGAGAGTGTGCTGTGGCATTCACTACTTCAGGAAAACATAACCAGGTGAATGACGTGGCAGCAGAACGTTACAAAGGTTTCAGCAACATGCCTTAATGACGTATCCCTGAGAGCAGCTGATGCAACGGATTTTCCCTCGTGAATCATCATACCTTTATACCGTCGTAACAAGGATGCCGGATTACACCAACGATCGCCAGAGTCGAAAATCTGATGTGATCCATTCACTTCACTTTCTGTATATCTCCATAACAAATTAGCAAAACCGGTCGTATTACTTAGTTCCTTTATAAGTAGGAGGGAAATAAGGGAATACACTAGACTAAACCGACAGTCAAATGTTTTCAAATATGATTGCAGTGGGATTGAAATCCGTTTCTTTGCATTGGCAGGAGTTGACGAATTCCCGTATAAGTAAAGTATTTTAAAAACTGAGATCAATAACAAGGAATATCTCGAAAATGGTTAACTCTATGAAAAAACTGTGTATGGCATAAACTGTGTGTTTCAATGAGATCTACATATTGTATGCAGGAAGTTTTGTCTATCTCTTACGGATAGCACGTTATGCAAAGTCTAGCAAAATTCATCCAGGATAAAGAGATCGTCAGAGGCTATTCTCAGAAAATTCAAGAGATATATTTTATTTGGCATATCTTAAGTATAAGTGATTTTAATCAAAATCATTGGGGCCACTTTTGAGAAAATAACATTTTTCAAAATTTGTTCCATGTAAAGGGTAGTTTGGGTTGAAAATCTTCGTGTCGCATCCTTGGAAGACACCAAACGTAAATACCAAGTTTGGTATTTAATAGTCTTTTCGTTTTTGAGCTATCCTGTTCACAGACACTCACACACACATACACATATGCACACACTCACAAGGACCTTTTTTTACAAATGCTTTTTTGGACTCAGGGTATGTATTTCTGGTGAAATCTCGGTAGCGAATTATCTTACTCTCGTACACTATGTACATAGTATGTGTAGAGAACGTAAAAATCGTTAATTTTAGTTGTATCGTCGAATATTGGCGTGTGCAGTGGGAGACCAGAGGGTCCTAGGTTCCCTCATTAGTTAAAAACTTCTTTTTACTTTTTCTAATTAACAAACCTGATAATTAAATTCATCTTCCAAGAACATTTTCAAGAAAATCCCTCCATACTGAACTAATCGGTGGGGCCGTGGCCAAGTGGCTAGACCGCTTGCCTCTCTACCTAGACGGACCGGGTTTGATCCCAAGCGTCCGCATGTGGGGGTTTTGGTGGACGAAGCGGCTTCTGGGCAGGTTTTCTCCGGGTCCTCCGGTCCCCCCTCCCCACTAATTCCACCAATTGCTACAAAATCGTCATCTCTTTCCTATCATTCATTTCGCTTGCATTTCAAATGATTCACTTCCTCAGACTCATGCCTGGTTATAGGCCAACCACTCGTTCCAGGTTCTCCATTCTGTGGCTTCGTGCTGTTGGCTCCCCGACTGGCTTCTGACACCAACGCATTTGCTTGTAAGTCCTATTGGGTGCCAGTCCTAAATACGGGGAAGCCAAGCCGACTACGGAAAAAAAAAAACTAAACTGACCTTTACATGCAAACATTTTCTAAAATTGTATTTTTCTCAAAAGTTGTTCTAACGATTTTGATTAAAATACCGTATACTAAATATATTTACATTGCAAATCTACATATGCCGTCCGTGCGTGCGAACTTTCTCATGTTCTCTGTGATATGCGGCAGTGGAGACTTATGCGCAAACCACGACGCGACAAAATAGGAGACCTCGGAATGTGACACAGGGAAGTCATGATTCTTTCTCCATATTCGAGGTGTTTCTCCCAGCTTCGATTTCTAGTACCTTCGAGAAAGTTTGTGGCGTCATTGTCTCGCTATAAAAGGAGGAAGAATGGCAGTGAGTTATGCTGCTGTAATTTGTACTGAGTCGTGAGCGACTGGAGTGCTATTACGCGCGAGCCACTTACGGCGTCCAACCATAAACAGTCAACTGTCTCACCTCAAGTGAACTATTTGCAGCAGTGAACTTAGTTGTTTATTTTTAAATAATTTTTGAGTCAATAAGTAAATTTTGTTACATTGGTGTCAGGAGTGGGATTATTAGGCCGAGATGGAGGAAATGATGGAAGTTTGTTGGCCGAAATGAAGAAAATGGAACCCGGGATTGAATCCAGCATGGAGAAGATGGATGAGAAACTGAAAACCGGTATGGAAACTCAGTGGAAAAGGTGGAGCAGAAGATGCAATCCGGCATGAAAAAGATAAGCAACGAAATGGCTGTGAACTGCGCGAAGGAAATCAAGAAGACGAAAATAACGTGGCATGGAGAAAAACATGGAAGAGCTCGGGGAAAGAATGGAAGAACTTGACTAACGAGCTAACACACTGGAGCAGGTCAAAGAATGTATTGACACCTTGGAAGACCTCGGGGAACGCCTTAATGCCCTGAAAGGTTGAGCTGAGGGCAGTACAAAGGAACTGAAAGGATACACGACAGGAGACTTAAAGTTTTGAATCGAGACATCCCTACTTGTCAAGCCACCCAAGTTTGAGAGACGTAAACTTTTGAAGTCTTTCTCCGACAGTTCGCCGCCGTCGTCACGCATAACCGATGGTAAACAGAAGAAGCCGCACAACTAATAGCAAGCCTCCAGGGAAGGGCGGCCGAAGTAATGAATGCAATCCCGATGACGGCAAAGTCCTCTGGGAGGCTGCGCCATACCGCTGTCAACTGAAGGCGAGGCTGCAACAGCCAGGTGAGACAATGCCCTAGCCATCGAATAACTTGCGAATAAAGCCCTTGTGAATCTACCGTGTTTCAAGAAGCGGCCTACTCCTACGTCGACGAGATAAAAAAGCACCTGATGCTCAGCGACCATAAGACAATCCATGAGGCATTAACGGCAGCACTTAAAATGGAAGTTGTCAAGACCACAGCTTCGCCCACCTCAAGGACCAGGTGTATTCGCCATGACAGGAAAGCCACCCACAGACGACGAAGACCTACAGGAGATGTGTAACAAATTATTGTTAATAAGCCTATTCTTCTATTTACTTCATGCTAATCAAGGGAAAACTAGCAGATAGTCAAAAGCTGGTTACTAGGTGACTGAAGTTCCTTTGTTTGTATGGACACGAGTTGACAAATTCCTGTATGAGAAAAGTACAAGTTTTTAAACCTGAAACCAAAAGCAAGGAATATCTCAAAAACGACCAGTTCCTCGAAAAAATGTATATAACATAAATTGTGTGTATTAATGTACTCTACATTTTTTGTATGGTAAGGTTTTGTCCATTCCTTACGGTTTAGCAGTTATGCAAAATTTTGTAAAATTCATCCAGAATAAAGTAGCTTTCAGAGGCTATTCCCAGAAAACTCAAGATATACATACTATTTGCCAGGTAAATATCTTAAATATACGATATTTTAATCAAAATCGTTGGAGCCATTTTTGAGAAAATCAAAATTTTCGAAAAAAGTTCCACGCAAAGGGTAGTTGGGATGGGGGGGATTTTCTTGAAAATCTTCTGGTCGCATCCTTGGAAGATAGCAAACTTAAATATACCAAGCACACACGCACACACACGGAACTTTTTCCAAAAATGCTTTTTTTATATTCAGGGGGGCCCAAAACATGTATTTCCAGTGAGATCTCGGTATCGAAATTTTTGGGCGCATTACAATACCTTCTCTAATCACAATGTACATAGTACGCGTAGAGAAATTAAAAAGAAGCACTCATAAACTTTAAACATTTTTGGAGCCTAAACCAAAAGGAGACACAAAGAAACCTAAGTTAATTTTAAAAACTATATATATTGTGAGCGTAGAGCTAAAATATTAGACCAATTTTTTTAAGATATAAACAAATTTGACCATAACTTGCAAACCATTTGATCAAAATGGCTGGAATTTACACTGTAACTTATTTGCATTTTATTATATCTCCGGTATAAATTTCAAAAATATAGAATTATTAGTTTGAAATATCAAAATGTCGGTCATACATGTCCTTAAACTAACTTTTCTCAAATGGGACCAAGCAGAGCGAACCGAACCTCAGTTGAATCACATATTGACCTAGTTTAAAATATTTTACAGTCGCTTTTGCATCATGTTCCATTTTCCCCTCTATTTACAATGAAGTTATCTCGTTTAGCATTATGTCAATAAAAGAATAATTTTTTGTAAGAATAGTTTGTATTTGGAGCAGCTGCAGAAACTTGAGCTAATGAAGCACATCAGCTATTTACTTTCTCTACACGTAGTATATACATAGTGTATAGAGAAGGTATTCTAATGCGCCCAAAAATTCGATACCGAAATCTCACCGGAAATATTTGTTTTGAGACTCCCTGGATCCGAAAAAAAAAATCATTTTTATAAAAAGGGCTGTGTGTGTTGGTATTTAAGTTCAGTAACTTTCAAGGATGCGACACGAAGATTTTCAAGAAAATCCCCCTCATCCCTAACTACTCTTTACATGGAAAAGTTTTCTAAATTTTTTGTTTTCTCAAAACTGGCTCTAACAATTTTGATTAAAATATCGTATATTAAAATATTTACATGACAAATAAAATGTATATCATGAATTTTCTGGGAATAACTTCTGAAGATCTGTTTATTTTGGATGAATTTTACAGAATTTTGCGTAACTGTGAAACCGTAAGAGAGATAAAAAAACTTACTTAACAAAAAACGTAGATCTCGTCAAAACGCACAATATATGTCCTTTACGTTTTTGTTGTGGAGGTAACCGTTTTCGAGATATTTCTTGTTATTTGTTTAAATTGTGAAGTAGGTACTTAGTTTTCTGAGACAGCAACTGTCCGTTTTTCTTTTGTTCTACTCCTAGCCAAGCAAAGAAGCGATTGCAATGACAGACGTTAGCTTTTAAAACATTTGACTATTACCTAAGCCTAATGTATTCTCTTAGTTTCGTTCTTATAAGGAACTGAGTAATAATAACATTCTGCTAACGTTTATCTCGATTAACACTGTGTAGAAAGAAGAGTAAGCTTTTGTAGGACGTTTGTAGAGCAGCCTTCACAGTCTTGTGAATGTAACACACTAGATTTTTACTTTCTCTACACGTACTATAGAAAAAAGTCCGTGTGTGTGTCTGGACAGCATAGCTCAAAAATGAAAAGATTGTGGAATACCAAACTTGGTATTTAAGTTTGGTATCTTCCAAGAATGCGACACGAAGACATCCAAAAAAAAAAAAATCCCCCCGTCCCTAACTATCCTTTACATGGAACTTTTTTCCTAAATTTTTATTTTCTTAAAAAGGGCTCTAACGATTTGATTAAAATATCGTATATTAAAAATATTTACCTGACCAACAAAATGTATATCTTGAATTTTCTCTGGATAGCCTCTGGAGACTACTTTATTCTGGATTAGTTTTAAGGAATTCTGCATAACTGCTAAACCGTAAGAGATGGACAAAAATTTACCACACAAAAAATGTGGAGCAGCTTAAAACACAATTTATGTAATATATTTTATCCTTTTTACTCATTGCTTGTATTTTTTTTTTTTTTGTTTTTTTTTGTTTCAGCTTTGAAAAACTTAGTTTTCTCAAACAGAAATTTGTCAACTCCTGTCCATACAAACAAAGGAACTTCAGTCACATAGCAACCAGCTTTTGTCTATCACTTTAACCTATGGTACTCCTTTATTTCGTTTCTACTTACAAGGAAGCAAGTAGTAAGACTATTTCTGCAATTTTTTTCTTGATTAGAGTGAAGTAAATAGAAGCATAAGCTTTTTAACAATAATTTTTTACAGAGATGTAGAGAAAGTCACGTAATTGGAAACATATAAGAGGTTTAGTAAGTCTATTTTCCTAGAGAAACAGTCCATTTTTTAGAACTGGAAAGAAACATTTAAAGATTTAACCAAACGTTGGCCAAGTCACTCCCTTTGTTGTGTCTTTTTCTCATTCAATTAAATGTTAGCCTATAGTAATTTTTACTTTCTCCATACGCACTATGTACATAGTGTATAGAGAAAGTATTGCACTCCACCCAAAAATTCGATACCGAGATTTCACCGGAAATATATGTTTTAGGGTCCCCAATATCCAAAAAAAGCATTTTCACAAAAGGGTCCGTGTGTGTGTGTGTGTGTGTGTGTGTGTGTGTGTGTGTCCGTGTGTCCGTGTGTTCCGTGTGTCTGTGAACACGATAACTCAAAAATGAAAAGTCGGTAAAATACCAAACTTGGTATTTAAGTTTAGTATCTTCCAGGGATGCGACACGAAGACTTTCAGAAAAATCCCCCCACTCCCAACTACCCTTTACATGGAACTTTTTTCGAAAATTTTGATTTTCTCAAAAATGGCTCTAACGATTTTGATTAAAATGTCGTATATTAAACATATTTACCTGGCAAATGAAACGTATATCTTGAATTTTCTGGGAATAGCCTCTGAAGAGTAGTTTATTCTGGATGAATTTTACTAAATTTTGAATGACTGCTAAGCCGTAAGAGATGGACAAAAACTTACTACACAAAAAATATAGACCACATTAAAACACACAATTTATGTTATATACATTTTTTTCGTGGAGTTCGTCGTTTTTGTGACATTCCTTTTTCTTGGTTTCTGCTATGAAAAACGTATACTTTTCTCATACAGGAACTTGTCAACTCCTATCCATATAAACAAAGGAACTTCATTGACATAGCAACCAGCTTTTGACTATCACTTTAACCTACGGTTGTCCCTTATTTCGCTTCTACTTACAAGGAAGCGAGTAATTATATTTCTGCTATTTTTTTCTGATTAGCATAAAGTAAATAGAAGTATAAGCTTTTTAAGAATTATTTGTTGTAGGGATATGGAGAAAGTCATGTGAGTGTAACACATCAGATTTTTAATAATATGTTCCGACTCAGAAAGCTAACTCCTAGTAAGCTGTACATGTAAAGATGCTCAATTACCGCTGTTCATCTTTTGGAAATCTAAAAAAAAAAAAAAAAAAAAAACTTATGTCCTTATTTATATTTCATTTATTTTTGCAGTTAGATGCTGAGCACCATCGGTCGCCTTTTCTCTTACTGCTGCTCATTATAAGTAAGCAAAGGTTTAAGTGTCAATAAATATTGAATCTTGAACAGTGTATACTATAGCTATCAGGTAGAATATAAGAGCAGGAGCTAAAATACACAACTAATAACCTTAATAAACTGTAAATTATGAGGTACGAAACTTCAACAATACCGCTGTTTATTCCGTCCCAATATGGCAGAATTCGTGCAAGCGAACTGAACTTTTGCGCACGGATTTCAGTCGAGCTTCTTTTCTGTATACTCTCTATTCTGTGATAGCGCATTCCCTTAGTTCCTTCTACTTATAGAGAACTTAGTAATAAGAACATTCTGATCATACTTATCTCGATTAGTATTGTGTAGAAAGAAGAAGAATCTTTTGTAGGACGTTTGTAGAGCAGCTAGAGAAAGTCTTGTGAATGGAACACATCAGATTTTTACTTTCTCTATACGTACTATATACATAGTATATAGAGAAGGTATTGCATTGTACCCAAAAATTCGTTACCGAGATTTCACCTGAAATTCATGTTTTGAGACCACCTGAATCCAAGAAAAAGCATTTTTAGAAAAATGTCCGTGTCTGTCTGTCTGTGGGCAGCATAGCTCAAAAACGAAAAGACCGTTAAATACCAAGCTTGGTATTTAAGTTCAGTATTTTCCAAGGATGCCACACGAAGATTTTCAAGAAAATCTTCCCACACCCAACTACCTTTCACATGGAAACATTTTCGAAAAGTTTGATTTTCTCAAAAATGACTAACGATTTTAATTAAAATATCGTATATTAAAGATATTTACATGACAAATAAATACGGAATTTTGCATAACAGCTAAACCGTAAGAGATGGACAAAAACTTACCACACAAAAAATGTAGAGCACGTTAAACCACAGAATTTATGTAAAATACTTTTTTATCGTGGAGTTGATCGTTTTTAGACATTCCTTGTTCTTTTGGTTTCATCTTTGAAACACTTCCACTTTTCTCGTACAGGAGTTTGCCAACTCCTGTCCATTCAAACAAAAGAATTTCAGTCACATAGCAACCAGATTTGACTATTACTTTAACCTATGGTACTCCCTTATTTCGCTTCTACTTAGAAATAAAGGCAGATCATTTGTTGCAGAGATGTAGAGAAAGTCATGTGAATGTAACGCATTAGATTTTTTCTTCTATCGAACGAAAGTTTACTAGGCACGAAAGTCACTGAAGGCAGAACGCTCGTGACATAGAGAAACCTCTGGATGGTTATTTTAATCTGATAACGTTACTTGGGATAACAAAGAAGCGGCGCAAAGAACGGAAATATCTTGCTGCAGGCCATGCTTCCTCCCCTGCAACGAGCTAGCGAGAGAGCGAGAGAGCAAGAGGGAGCGGTCATTCGGCAAATGCAAATATTTGTTGACGGAGAAGTGAAATATTCTCGCTGTGAGGCTGCAAATATTGACTCTCAGAGTCGGGTTGCCTGCCTGGTTTCTCCTTTCTGTCTGTCTGTACGTCTGCAAGTAGTATTATTAACACGCGTGTTTCTCGCGGCACCCCAACAAATCTGATAAAGCTTCTGCCTTTATTCCTTTGGAGTTGATAATGCCAACTCGAGATCGTTTTACTTTCTCTGGCACGTATGTGCATACAATATACGCAGGCTAGAGAAGGCGTTGTATTCCAACCAAACATTTTATGTCGAGATTTCACAGAAATATATGTTTTCACATGACTTTCTCTATTTCTCTGCAACAGATTATTGTTAAAAACTTCTATTTACTTCATGCTAATCGAGAAAAAAGTTAGCAGAAATAGTCTTATTACTTGCCACCTTGTAAGCAGAAGCGAAATAAGGGAGTACCATAGGTTAAATTGATGGTCAACAGCTGGTTGCTATGTGACTGAAGTTCCTTTGTTTGTATGGACAGGAGTTCACAAACTCCTGTATGAGAAAAGTATAAGTTTTTCAAAGCTGAAACCAAAAACAAGGAATATTTCAAAAACGATCAACTGCACGAGAAAGGTGGATATAACATAAACGTAAGTTTGGTAAGTTTTGTCCATCGGTTTAGTAGTTATGCAAAATTCCGTAAAATTCATCCAGAATAGTCTTCAATATATGCATTTTATTTGTCAGCTAAATATCTTTAATGTACGATATTTTAATCAAAATCGTTAGAGCCATTTTTGAGAAAATCAAAATTTTCGAAAAAGGTACTTGGGAGTGGGGGATTTTTTCAAAATCTTCCTGTCGCATCCCTGGAATATACTAAATTTAAATACCAAGTTTGGTATTTTACCGACTTTTCGTTTTTGAGTTGTGTTCACAGACACTCGAACACATACACACACACACACACACACACAGAGGGAATTTTCTCTAAAAATACTTTTCTTTTTTGGATTCAGAGTCTTCAAAGCATATATTTCGGGTGAAATCTTGATATAAAATGTTTGTGGAAAAATACAGAGGGTCTCAAAACATATATTACCAATGAAATCTCGGTATAAAATTTTTGCGGAACAATACAGTACCTTCTCTACATGCTATATATATTATACATACGTCTAGAGAAAGTAAAAATGTGAATAGCGATTTCTCAATTGAGATAGTCCTAAGTACTAGGAAATTTAAAGAAGATAGAGTATCTCGGACATGTTTTGATCTGATACTCAAATGGGTTATGTATAAATTGTGTGTTTTGACGATACCGCATATAAATGTCATATTAAACTGATTATTTCTCTGTCACGGTAACATTTTTATTTATCCGTTTACATTATTTATATTTAAATAGAAATTTATTTCTACTACTGTATATTTATTACAGATTACTTCACGGAGTGAGATTAGAATCATAGAAGTGCAAGCTTTCGACCGTCTTGATTCTGTGGTCTACATCTTTGTTGAAGACTGTCGAAAGCTTGGATTTCTCTGATTCCAATCTAACTCGGTTGCTATCCCGTGAAGTCATCTATAATAATCAACAGCGAGAAAGGTTCAAATCTCTAATGTATATTTATTTCTATGCCCAAATATACTTAAAGCACTAACTCAGTAGCACATAGCATTTCTGCCTCTCCCTTCTCAGCTCGCTTTCTAGTATATTAAAAGTTAATTTAATCTAAAGACATGTCCGAAACCTAGTACAAAGAGGAACATTGAATACGTCTTTAGAAAAAGAAACTACTTTTGGTAGATTTTTTTGGTGTATTTTACAACATAAGCTCCTTTTATGTCGATACACTTTTACCAGCGTTTCTCCTTTTTAACCCTTACAAAAAGAAGGATTTCGGTAGGTCCCCCAAATAGGCGCCTGTTCGCGAGATGGCCTCTTCGTTAGACGTAAGTAGTTTTCCGCCAAACCACTTTTCCAAGTTTGGAAATAGAAAATACTCACTGGGGGCCAAATCTAGTGAATACGGTGGATGTTGTGGTAATTCGAACCTTGATTCTACAATTTGATCCATCGAAACTGTACAGCTGTGCACTCTTCCATTGTCTTGATGGAAAAGAATTACTTTCTTGCTAGATGAGGGAGATTTTTTCGTGATTTTTCCGTTCGACCGGTGTAACAACGAAGCATAATACTCGTCATCTATCCGCGTGCATCCCCAAAAAAAAAAAAAAAAAACTGAAGACATCATCTACTCTGCAGATTTCACCATCTTTGTTTTCTTTGAAGCTGGTTCGCCTTTATGTGTCTACGCAGAACATCATCAGGATTGCGAGAGAAAAGTGCTAAACCACTTCCTAATCGACCACACGATTGCGATTATGCTCAACTGAGAATGGCATCCATCTTGCCGAGAACT
This sequence comes from Hymenopus coronatus, assembly GCA_030762935.1. NCBI lineage: Eukaryota > Metazoa > Arthropoda > Insecta > Mantodea > Hymenopodidae > Hymenopus > Hymenopus coronatus. The sequence goes on along the minus strand of CM060886.1, from coordinate 105,704,660 downwards.
TTATCAGACCTAATTTGTTGTGCAAAGTTGAGAGCATGTACCTTGTGATGTGCCTGTGTTCACTACTATTTTGCGAAATTCGATTCGTCGATCACTCAAAACCATATCCCGCGTCTATCATTTCGGAGGAAGTCACTGTTTCCACGCTACTTTTGTGTCTCGAGTGTGGTAGTGTATCCATGTTTCATCCACAGTTATATATTGACGCAGAAACTGATCAGCATTGCGACGGAAAAGTGCTAAACCAGTTTCCGAATCGATCAAATAATTGAGTTTATTCTCCATTGAGAGCATACGCCGCACCCATCTTGCCGAGACTATTGTCAGACCTAATTTTATTTTTGTGCAAAATTGAGAACACTGCTCCCTTATATGCCTGCGGTTTCTACTATTTCACAAATCTCGATTCGTCGATCGCTCAGAACCGTATCCTGATTTTGTCCATCATTTCGGAGGAAGTCACTTCGACTAGACATCAGGAAAGATGTACATCATTTGTAAATATATTACCACGTTTTAATTCATTCATCCAATTGTAAATTGTTGTAAACGCAGGAGCAGAAGTGTCATGAACTTCATACAACTTGGCTTTTATCTCTTTCGGTGTTAAGCCATTTAAATAGGAATGTTTAATCACCGAACGAAACCCGTTTTTTCCATCTTTCTAAATAAGCATAAGATTGTTGATTCAATCGCCTGTGGCAACGAAACTACTTGATGGATATAGCCGATACTTTAACTGCCATTTAGCAGGAGACGACATTTACTAAATATATTCGATGCTAGCTGCCCGCCCCGGCGGGTGGTGTACCTAAAGAAAAAAACTCAGACAAAATCTTCCGTTTACAGTATGACCATGCAATTCTTTATTTTAAACGATAGGAGTAAGGAAAGGACAGATAATATATAAAAATGTATTTTAATTTCACTGCTGCCTTGCGTCATTGTGTCGATAAACTGGTGCGTTACCTTAACATTGAATGGGAACGGAAATATATAGCAGTACCACTGCCATCTGGCAGCCATTAACTGAAATGCGTCCACTTAGAACGGTTTCTATTCATAATATGAGATTTTAAATACTTTCCCGTACTAATTTTAAACATTTTCATTTCCACGAACCTTGTCGTGACAACAACGAGCACAACAAGAAAAGGATTGTTCAATTTGATTCAGTCCTTGGGAAGCGATACACGTACATACATTTCAGCGATTCATTTTTACTTTCTCCATACGCACTATGTACATAGTGTATAGAGAAAGTATCGCACTCCACCAAAAATTCGATACCGAGATTTCACCGGAAATATACGTTTTAGGGTCCCCAATATCCAAAAAAAGCATTTTCACAAAAAGGTACGTGTGTGTGTGTGTGTGTGTGTGTGTGTGTCCGTGAACACGATAGCTCAAAAACGAAAAGTAGGTAAAATACCAAACTTGGTATTTAAGTTTAGTATCTTCCAGGGATGCGACACGAAGATTTTGAGAAAAATCCCCCCACCCCCAACTACCTTTTACATGGAACTTTTTTCAAAAATTTTGATTTTCTCAAAAATGGCTCTAACGATTTTGATTAAAATTTCGTATATTAAAGATATTTATCCGACAAATAAAATGTATTACTTGAATTTTCTGGGAATAGCCTCTGAAGAGTAGTTTATTCTGGATGCATTTTACTAAATTTTGAATAACTGCTAAACCGTAAGAGATGGACAAAAACTTAGTACACAAAAAATATAGAGCACATTAAAACACACAATTTATGTTATATACATTTTTTTCGTGGAGTTCGTCGTTTTTGTGACATTCCTTTTTTTTTGGTTTCTGCTATGAAAAACGTATACTTTTCTCATACAGGAACTTGTCAAGTCCTATCCATAAAAACAAAGGAACTTCATTGACATAGCAACCAGCTTTTGACTATCACTTTAACCTACGGTTGTCCCTTATTTCTCTTCTACTTACAAGGAAGCGAGTAATTAGATTATTTCTACTATTTTTTTCTGATTAGCATAAAGTAAATAGAAGTATAAGCCTTTTAAGAATTATTTGTTGCAGGAAAGTCATGTGAATGGTACACATCAGATTTTTACTTTCTCTATAGGCACTATGTACATAGTGTATAGAGAATGTATTGCACTCCACCAAAAAATTCGATACCGAGATTTCACCGGAAATATATGTTTTAGGGCCCCCTTTATCTAAAAAAAGCATTTTCGGAAAAAGGTCAGTGTGTGTGTGTGTGTCCGGGTGTCCGTGTGTCCGTGTGTCTGTGAACACGGTAACTCAAAAACGAAAAGTAGGTAAAATACCAAACTTGGTATTTAAGTTTAGTATCTTCCAGGGATGCGACGCGAAGATTTTGAGAAAAATTCCCCCACCTCCAACTACCCTTTACATGGAACTTTTTTCGAACATTTTGAGTTTCTCACAAATGGCTCTAACGATTTTGATTAAAATTTCGTATATTAAAGATAATTACGTGACAAATAAAATGTACATTTTGAACGGCCTCTGAAGAGCAGTTTATTCTGGATGAATATTACAAAATTTTGAATAACTGCTAAACCGTAAGAGATGGACAAAAACTTATTACACAAAAAATGTAGAACACGTTAGAACACACAATTTATGTTGTATACATTTTTTCGTGGAGTTTGCCGTTTTTGTGACATTCGTTTTTTTGGTTTCTGCTATGAAAAACATACATTTCTCATACAGGAATTTGTCAACTGCTGTCAATACAAACAAAGAAACTTCAGTGACATAGCAACGAACTTTTGATTATCACTTTAACCTATGGTACTCCCTTATTTTACCTCTACTTACAAGGAAGCAAGTACTATGGATATTTCTGCTAATGTTTTATTGATTAGCATAAAGTAAATAGAATTATAAGCTTTTCAAGAATAATTTGTAGCAGGGATGTAGAGAAAGTCATGTGAATGGTACATCAGATTTTTATATATATGGATTACGAAAGTAATTTTTGTAGATTTTCTAAGTACGTATTGAAGTTGTACAGGCACCAAGCGTATTTAAATGTCTCAAACTTTATAGTAGACAGTAATTATGCTCTCTCCACTACACCACGCCATTCTCATCTATGCACATAAATTACAATGATGGATTCGATCACGTCATTCGTGTGTGCCTAGATTGCTTGAAAATACAACCGCTCCAACTCTATAGCATTGGATGATCGTAAAACCCATCAGCCATCTTTAACTGTTTTATGACCTTATAAGTCAACATACGTTTAATCCCCAGGAACTTTTTATACCTTAGAATTGTCCAAGTTTGATTTTCTTTGTCTTCCAATCTTTATATTAACCTCATAAAGCTATAAACGAAGTTCGACAATTGACTTCAACAAATCAAGGGGAAACACAGAAAACTCCGCTAGGTATCTGACTGCAATTTGGTTGGACCTTCGCTATAAAAAAAAAAAAAAAAAAAAATCTGAAGTGATCCATTCACATGACTTTCTCTACATCTCTGCAACAAATTATTCTTAAACAGGTTATATTTGTATTAACTTCATGCTAATCGAAAACAAATTAACAGGAATAGTCTTATTACTTATTTCCTTGGAAGTAGGAGCGAAATAAGGGAGTACCATAGATTAAAGTAATAGTCAAAAGCTGGTTGCTATGTGACTGAAGTTCGTTTGTTTACATGGACAGGAGTTGAAAAATTCCTGTATGAGAAAAGCGTAAGCTTTTAAAGATGAAACCAAAAATAAGGAATATCAAAAAAAAAAATGATCAACTCCACGAAAAAAATGTATATAATATAAATTGTGTGTTTTAACGTGCTCTGTATTTTTGTGTGGTAAGTTTTTGTCCAGCTCTTATGGTTTAGCAGTTGTGCAAAATTGCGTAAAATCCATCCAGAATAAAGTAGTCTTCGGAGGCTATTCTCAGAAAATTCAAGATATACATTTTACTCGTCAGGTAAATATCATTAATATACGATATTTTAATCAAAATCGTTAGAGTCAGTTCTAAGAAAATCAAAGTTTTCGAAAAAAGTTCCCTGTAAGGGGTAGTTTGGGGTGGGGGAATTTTTCTGAAAATCTTCGTGTCGCATCCCTGGAAGATGCTAAACTTAAATATCAAGTTTATGACTTTACCGACTTTTCGTTTTTGAGTTATCGTGTTCACAGAAACACGGACACACACACGGACCTTTTTCTGAAAATGTTTTTTTTTGGATAAAGGGGACCCTAAGTCATATATTTTCGGTGAAACCTCAGGAATCAAATTTTTGGGTGGAGTGCAATACCTTCTCTATATACTATGTAGATAGTACGTGTAGAGAAAGTAAAAAACTGATGCACTCGATTTACATGACTTTCTCTACATTTCTGTAAGAAATAATTGTTAATAAGCTTATTCTTCTATCTACTTCATGCTAATCGAGATATACATTAGCAAAAGGTTTTACTACTTAGTTTCTTATAGGTGGAACGGAAATACGGAAATAAGAGCATACACTAAGCTAAACCGATAGTCAAATGTTTTAAAATGTTGTTACTATGGTATAGAAATCCGATTCTTTACATGGTGAGATGTTAAATTCCCATATGAGAAAAGTATAAGTATTTTAAAACTGAAATCAATAACAAGCAATATCCTAAAACGGTCAACTACAGGGGAAAAAATCTGATGTGTTTCATTCACATGACTTTCTCTACATCTCTGCAACAAAATGCTGATAAAAAGCTTATTTTTCTATTTTCTTTACGCTAATTGATAAAAATTAGCGAAATAGTCTTATTACTTCCCTCCTTGGAAGTAGAAGCGAAATAAGGGAGTACCATAAGTTAAGGTGATAGTCAAAAGCTGTTGCTATGTGAGTGAAGTTCCTTTGTTTCTATGGGCAGGAGTTGACAAATTCCTGTATCAGAAAAGTGTAAGTATTTTAAAACTGAAATCAATAACATGGAATATCTTAAAAACGGTCAACTACAGGGAACAAATGCATGTAACATAAATTATGTGTTTTAACGAGTTGTACATTTTTTGTGCAGCAAGTATTTTCTATCTTTTACGGTTTACTAGTTATGTAAAATTCATAAAAAGTTCATCCAGAAGAAATAGGTCTTCAGAGGCTATTCCTAGAACATTCAAGATATACATTTTTTGTCAGATAAATATACGATATTTTAATAAAAATCTTAGAGCCATTTTGATAAAATCAACATGTTTGTAATTTTTTTTTATGTAAATGGCAGTTTGGTGTAGTTGTATTTTCTCAAAACTTTCGTACTGCAACCTTAAAAGATACTAAATTCAAATAATATAGTATTTAAGGCTGTTTTAGTTTTTGAGCTATGATATCCACAGACACACATAGACACATACACACAAACACTGAACTTTTCTAAAAATACTTTTTTTTTTTTATTCAGGGGTACCTCAAAACATGTGCCTCTGGTGAAATCTCGGTATCGAATATTTGGCTGCAATACAATAACAGATCTATACAGTATGTACATAGTACGTGTAAAGAAAAAAAATCTGATATGTTCCATTCACATGACTTTCTCTATATCTCTGTAAATTATTAATGTTGATAAGCTTATCTTTTATTTATTTCATGCTAATCGAGAAAAATTAGCAGAAATAGTCTTATTTCTTGCTTTATTGTAAGTAGGAGCGAAATAAGGGAGTACCATAGGTTAAAGTGAAAGCCAAAAGCTGGTTGCTATGTGACTGATGCTTCTTTGTATGGACAGGAGTTGACAAATTCTTGTATGAGAAAAGTATAAGTTTTTCAAAGCTGAAACAAAGAAAAAGGAATATCTCAAAAACGATCAACTCCACGGAAAAAATGTATATATCATAAATTGTGTGTTTTAACGTGCTCTACATTTTTTGTGGGTTAAGTTTTTGTCCATCTCTTACGGTTTACTAGTTATGAAAAATTCATCCAGAATAAAGTAGTCTTCAGAGTCTATTCCCAGAAAATTCAAAGTACACATTTTATTTGTCAGGTAAATAACTTTAATATATGATATTTTAATCAAAAGCGTTAGAGCCATTTTTGAGAAAATCAAAATTTTCGAAAAAAGTTCCATGTAAAGGGTAGTTTGGTGTGGGGTGATTTTTCTCAAAATCTTCGTGTCGCATCCCTGGAAGATACTAAACTTAAATACCAAGTTTGGTATTTTACTGACTTTTCGTTTTTGAGTTATCGTGTTCACAGACACACGGACAGACTGACACACGGACACACGGACACACATACATACAGGGACGTTTTTCTGAAAATACTTTTTTTGGATATTGGGGAGCCTAAAACATATATTTCTGGTGAAATCTCGGTATCGAATTTTTTGGTGGAGTATAATACATAGTACATAGTGAGTATAGAGAAAGTAAAAATTGCGTGATTTTTACGGACGCTCTTTAACTACTATGGTTCTCAGCGTCCCACTATAAATTGGGCGTGAAAGACCGCTTAATTTTGCTCAGAGGCCTCTCTATCAGGCTTGAGGTTCTTTTACGTGCCGTAAATCTACGGGACCAACGACTTTACACCCGAAAAAATCCAGCCACCTCCGCCGGGTTTGAACCCGCGGATATAAAGTTAGCATGGTAGCTATTACACCACGTGTAGAGAAAGTAAATAGGAAAACTGTTGGATGATGTCGAATTATTTTTATTTGAATGCTAAATGTACCCTTGCAATGGAAAAGAGAAAGTAAGTCATTTAGGAATGAAATGGCAAATTAACTCGCTTAGAAGGTAACTTTTAAAACAACAGTTTTCGTTTACTCGAAAATAAAAACAAAAACATAAAGCCTCAATATGATATACATATAACCAGGCAATTAGCATGAGTGGTGAATCAAAAGCTAGAAACCCACGAGAGAATTCGCTGTGTTAATCTCCTAATTGCTAGAGAATGTTCTGGAGGGGAGGGGGGTTCCGCAGGGAGGATGATGGTATACGATCGCGTTAAGCTCTGTTACTGCTTAATGAAGCACTTAAATTTATTTCTTAACCCAGATCATTTGTGTTTTTACAAATCTGAGAATTATGGAAAGGCAAAATGATTCCTCTATTCATATGTGCGTATACTTTCTGCTGTTGAAACACCAATAAGGTAAAATTGGACTTGGGAAGTAACATTTCCATTTGGTTGCCAGGTATTTTTGAGAAACATTTAGCAACATTTATATTTTTACTTTCTCTACACCTACTATGTACATGGTGTATAGAGAAGGTATAGCATTTCACCCAAAATTATATACCGAGATTTAACTGGAAATAAACCTTTTAGGGTCCCCTGTATAAAAAAAATATTTTTAGAAAAAGGTTCATGTGTGCGGGGGTCGGTGTGTGCGTGTGTTTGTGAACACTATAACTTAAAATCCAAAAGTCGGTAAAATACCAAGCTTGGTATATAAGTTTAACATCTTTCAAGGGTACAACACGAAGATTTTATAAAAAAAAAAAAAACATTCCTAGGTATGCTTTACATAGAAACATTTCAAAAATTGGTAGACTACAAAAATGGCTTTAAGGATTTTCATTAAACACGAGGATGGTCTGAAAAGTTTTCGGCCTGATAAAGAAAAACTACAATTCATGCTTTCAAAGTCGTTTTATTTTTCAACATAATCTATAATATTAATACATATTGTACAGAGGTGTTCCAATACCATTATCCCATCTCAGTAGCATTCCTCGGAGATGCTGCAAAGTACCCATTTACAGCCGCAAATGCTTCTTAATTGGACGAAAAGCGCATACCAGCGAGGAATTGCTTCAGTTTTGGAAACAGGAAGTCCGAGGGAGCCAAATCTGGGGAATATGGTGGATGTTCCAGCGCTTCATAGTGCAGATCTCTCAATTTCCCCGAGTGCCAAAATACTTTTGTGGGCAGGTGCATTGTCCTGATGGAAAACATTTTTTTTTATTTTTTATCCCGGGTCTGTTTTCACGAATGCTTGCATTCAGTTTGGTTAGAAGTTTAGAGTAGTATTCTCCTGCAATGGTTTTACCTTTTTCGAGATATCAATCAACAAAATTCCTTTGGCATCCCAAAACACTGATCTTTCCCGCCGATGACACCATCCTCGCCTTCTTTGGAGCTGACGAACCAGCTTCTGTTCACTGCCTTGACTGCTGCTTGGACTCGGGTGTGAATCCATATTTTATTCAATGTGACGTATCGGCTCAAAAATTCACTTCTGTTCTGCTGAAAATGCGCCAAGCACTTTTCAGAATGTGTCGTGCCGATGCGCTTTATTATCCGCAGTGAGGATACGCGGCACCCATCTTGCGCGAGGCTTTTTCATGTTTAATTCCTGATGCAAGATGTGACCAATACGTTCCTTTGAAATTCCAAGAGCGTTAGAAATTTCACGCACCTTTGTATGCCGATCTTCCAAAATCATGCACTTGTTCAATAATTCCCGTTATGGTTACAGTTTTTGGACATCCTTCGCGTGGATCATCTTGGACGCTTTCACGGCCACGTTTAAACTCGGCCGCCCATTTCTTCACAGTGGAAACTGAAGGTGAAGAGTCACCATACCATTTACAATCAGCAAATTAATTTCTGTAGGTGTTAAACCTTCTTTTAAGTAATTACCTTCTTTCTTTAATTTTACATAGGGTCTATTAACATGTGCACCAATGTAAAGAAAAAAAAAAAAAAACATGCAAGTAGTGACGCGAACTCTGGGTGAGGCCGGGAACTTTTCAGACCACCCTCGTATCGTATATTAAGATATTTACACAGCAATTAGAATGTATATCTTGAATTTTCTAAGAATAGCCTCTGAAGACCACTTAATTATGGATGAATTTTGTTACCTTTTGCATAACTAATAAACCGTAAGAGATAGACAAGAAGTTACTGAACATAACATTTAGATCTCGTTGAAACACACAGATTGTGTCATAGGTATAATTTTTTTTTTTCGTGGAGTTGACCATTTTTGAGATATTCCTTGTTGTTTGTTTCAGTTTTAAAATACTTCACATACGGGAATTTCTCAACTCCTGATAATGCAAACAAACTAATTTCATCCACGTGGCAAACAGCTTTTAAAAGATTTTACTATTGTTTTATCCTAGTGTATTCTGTTATATCCCTTCGGCTTAAAAAATATTTTTGCTAATATTTATCTCGATGAATATAAAATACATTTTTAACAATAATTTTGAGAAACTCATGTGAATGGAACACATCAGATTTTTCTTTTCTGGTATAAATACATCGTGTTTTGCATTCATATAACTTTCTCTATCTGTTAAGCAAAAGAAATGTTCTTAATAAATATTTCTATCTATATCAGGCTAATTAAGATAAATATTATCAGAAATGGTGTTCGAATTTGGTTCGTTATAAGTAGAAGGGAAATAAGGGAATACATTAGACTAAAGTGGCATCCAAATCTTTTAAAACCTTCAACATGGCATTGTCAGGGTCAAGAGTAGAACAAAATCTAGGTGTATAAGCATTTTAAATTTTAAACCACTAACAGAGAATATCAGAAATGGTGAGCTCTACAAATAATAACTGTTTATGGCATAACTTTTGTGTATTAACGAGCTTTACATTTATATATTACTATTTTGTGTCTCTCTTACGATTTATCGATTATAATAAAATATCCATAAAGAAGAGGTTTCTGTTGCTATTCCCAGAAAATTAAAGATATACATTTTATTTGTCATGAATATAACTTACACATATGGAATTTTAATCAAAACCCTTACAACAATTTTTGTAAAAAATCAAAATAATGTTCCATGTTAAGGGTAGTTGGGGGTGAGGGAAAATCTTGAAATTTTTCTTTCATCTGCATCATGCTAATCGGTATAAACATTAGCATGGCCTTAGTTCTTGATTGTTTGTAAGCAGAAGGGAAGTAAGGGAACACACTATCCTTAAGCAATAGTCAAGTCTTTTAAAAGCTGGTCGCTATGTGAAACAATTGAAATTCGTTCTGTTTATTTGCCAAAAGTAAACAAAAGTCAGACGAAAGAGATCTGACTTACTGTTTGAGGAAAGTTTAAGTAGCTAAAATTAAAAGCAGTAGCACGGAATAAGATCGAAAACGATGAACTCTACAACAAAAATGTGCAGGACATAAGTTGTGTGTATTAATGAGATCTACATTTTTTGTGTAGTAAGATATTTACTTTCTCTATAGGCACTATGTACATAGTGTATAGAGAATGTATTGCACTCCACCAAAAAATTCGATACCGAAATTTCACCGGAAATATATGTTTTAGGGTCCCCTGTATCCAAAAAAAAGTATTTTCAGAAAAACGTCCGTGTGTGTGTCCGTGAACACGATAACTCAAAAACGAAAAGTCCGTAAAATACCAAACTTGGTATTTAAGTTTAGTATCTTCCAGGGATGCGACACGAAGGTTTTGAGAAAACTCCCCCACCCCAAACTACCCTTTACATGGATTTTCAGTTTCTCAAAAAGGGCTCTAACGATTTTGATTACAATTTCGTATATTAAATATATTTACCTGACAAATAAATTGTATACCTTGAATTTTCTGGGAATAGCCTCTGAAGAGTAGTTTATTCTGGATGAATTTTACGGAATTTTGTATTACTGCTAAACCATAAGAGATGGACAAAAGCTTACTGCACAAAAAATGTAGAGCACGCTACAACACACACTTTATGCTATATACATTTTTTTCGTGGAGCTGATCGTTTTTGAGACATTCTTTGTTTTTGGTTTCTGCTATGAAAAACTTGCACTTTTTTCATACAGGAATTTGTCCATACAAACAAAGGAACTTCAGTGGCCTAGCAACCAGCTTTTGACTTTCACTTTAACCTATGGTACTCCCTTATTTCGCTTTACTTACAAGGAAGCAAGTAATAGGACTATTTCTATTTTTTTATGATTAGAATGAAGTAAATAGAAGAATAAGCTTTTTAATAATAATTTGTTGCAGAGATGTAGAGAAAGTCATGTGAATGGTACACATCAGATTTTTATTTCTTGCGGTTTAACAGTTACGCAAATTTCAGCAATATTCGTCCATAGTGAATACGTCTACAGAAGCTATTCCCAGAAAATTCAATATATAAATGTTATTTATGATGTAAAATTCTTTAATATGAGGTATTTTAGTTAAAATCATTACACCATTTTTTGAGGAAACAAAATTTCAAAATTTCACACAAAGGTTAATTATGGATGGGGTAATTTTCTTGTAAATCGTCGTGTTGAATCCTTAGAGGATATTAAACTGAAATACCAAATTTGGTGTTTTATGGTCTTTTAGGTTTTGGGTAATGCTGTCCAAAGACACACACGAACTTTTTTTCGAAATTTTTATTCGGACACAGGATACCTAAAAATATATATTTCCAGCAAAAGCTCGGCATTATATTTTTGGGTGGAATACAATACATTCTTTATCTAATGCACCATGTACATACTGGCAGAGAAAGTAAAACTACTTTTTTCGTTTCAGGGGTCCTGAAAATATGCATTTTCGATTAAATTTCGGTTTGATATTTTCGGGTGAGTAGAATACCTTCTCCACTTACTAAATGCTTTGTAATATGTGCTAGGGAAAGTAAAAGTGTCTTCAGAAATAGTGTAATTAACCATTTCACTGTAGGTATAAGACAGAAAGGGGAGCCTAAGGCTGTTGGGACATTACACTATGTCAAATAATGGATCACATCTTTTGGCCACTTTTGAAAGAACACCAATAATTGACTTCAAGAGCTATAACAATATTCTCATCCTTCTGTTTAGAATATGTACAGGGTTACTACAAAAGAAATAGACAACTTCAACTGCCTGTAAAACAAAAACTATTAGAGATAGCAACCTAATTATTTTGGAGGTATGTTGAGAAACTCTCAAAGTTTTGTTTGTTACTATTGGTAACGCTGTAGTGTTTTGTTTGTTGTTGCAGAAGCTGAAATGGCGGAAAATCCTGTGGAAAAGGCATATTGCGTGTTGGAATTTGCTAGAACGCAATCAGCAACTTTTGTCCAATGACATTTTAGAACACGTTACCACAAAACGCCACCGACTAGACAGTCAATCTACGACTGGTATAGAAAATTCGAGACAACGGGATGTTTGTGCAAAGGGAAGAGCTCGGGAAGACCAAGAGTTTCGGAAGAAAACGTTGAACGTGTTCGTTCTGCCTACATAAGAAGCCCACAGAAATCGACATCTAGGGCAAGCATGCAATTACAAATTCCACAGCAAACTGTAAGGAAAATCTTGCGGAAGCGACTGCACATGATGCCTTACAGATTACAGATGTTGCAGTTTCTGAGTGAAGAAGATAAGGTCATACGGCGTGACTTTTGCATCGACATGTTGCGACATGATGAAGACGATGCTGGTTTTTGTGAGCGCATCATTTCATTTTTGTGGTAACGTGTTCTAAAATGTCGTTGGACAACAGTTGCTGATTGCGTTCTAGCAAAGTCCAACACGCAATATGCCTTTTCCACAGGATTTTCCGCCATTTCAGCTTCTGCAACAACAAACAAAACACTACAGCGTTACCAATAGTAGCAAACGAAACTTTGAAAGTTTCTCAACATACCTCCAAAATAATTAGGTTGCTATCTCTAATAGTTTTTGTTTTACAGGCAGTTGAACTTGTCTATTTCTTTTGTAGTAACCCTGTCATTATATTACATATTCATATATAATTTTACTGTAAAAGTGCTTTATTTAATTGACATGCAAACATTTCACATAACCTAACCTAAAGCTTAACTTCAAAAAAACAAAAAGGATCTGACAATTTCTTAAAGAAGATGAATACTGTATTTATGGGTATTAATAGCGAAGACATTGGTCAAATAGTAATTAATAGTTGTAATAATAACATTCATTATTTATTCTAAACATGGCTTCTCAAACCATTTAGTTTATGCCTCACACAATTCGCAGTAGATCCTTCATATATTTCTCTAATGCCTTCTATGTTTTAATATATTTGCAATCTTTTGTTTGTGTTTTTATAATTTTTACTTTCTCTACACGTACTATGTACATAGTGTATAGAGAAGGTATTGCACTCCACCCAAAAATTCGATACCGAGATTTCACCGGAAATATATGTTTTAGGGTCCCCTGTATCCAAAAAAAGCATTTTCTCAAAAAGGTCCGTGTGTGTGAGTGTGTGTATGTGTCCGCGTACCTGTGAACACGATAACTCAAAAACGAAAAGTCAGTAAATTATCAAACTCGGTATTTAAGATTAGTATCTTCCAGGGACTTTGGGACTTTATTCGTAAATTTTGATTTTCTAAAAAATTTCACTAACGATGGTGATTAAAATACCGTATATTAAAGATATTTACCTGACAATTAAAATGTATATCTTGAATTTTCAGGGAATAGTCTTTGAAGACTACTTTATTCTGGGTGAATTTTACGGAATTTTGCATAACTGCTAAACCGTAAGAGATAGATAAGCACTTGCCACACAAAAAATGTAGAGCACATTAAAACACACAATTTATGTAATATACATTTTTTCGTGGAGTTCATCGTTTTTAAGATATTCCTTGTTTCTGGTTTCAGCTTTGATAAACTTTTTCTCATACAGGAAATTGTCAACTCCTGTCTATACAAACAAAGGAACTTCGGTCACATAGTAACCAGCTTTGACTATCACTTTAACCTATTGTACTCCCTTACTTCGCTTCTACTTACACGGAAGCAGGTCATAAGATTATTTCTGCTAATTTTTTTGTCAATTAACATGAAATAAATAGAAGCATAAGTTTTTTAACAATAATTTGTTGCAGAGATGTGAATGGAACACATCAGATTTTTATGTTTTGTAATTAAACAATATTTCATGTGGTTAATAATAGGAAATGAGCAGTATGGTTGTAGCGAATGACCAAGTGTGTTTGTCTGCCACTTTGTTTTCTCATCTCAGATGTCATCTAAGCATGATGGTGGGTAGAGCTTTTATCAGTGACACAGAAATGTAATAATATAATATAGGCCTTACACATTGTATTTTTTTCACGATGGTGCGTTAAGCTACAACTTGCCATTTTTACGCTTACGTGTTACGTGTTTAATTTAAACACTGACAAAATTTAACTGTGACACTCGAGGATATGTTAACCCGCGTATAGTTGTTAGAAATGTAAACCAGGGGCGCTACACGTTAATTTTCTATCGCTGATATTAAAAAAACAAAACCTTGCTATATTTCCAAAAGGTTCCAGATGTCATCTCTTGACATATGTTGACGATCCGTAGCAAATGAAATGTTGTGTCTCTTTTCTAATCAGTTTATTCCCTCAGGAATATCAATTTTCATAACATGGGATGAAAAGCTTGCCTGTTTTCGGAGCCCGCGGTACGTGTTTTTATCATGCTCGCTTGTTCATCTCCCATCCTTGCAATGGAGACGTCTATGTAATTTAATATCGTTGCTTGGGCGAGCACCTCCTGTTTGTGATTGGATATGTGGCATAGGCTCTTTGTAATTAATACTGGCACAGCCCGCATCCATAAACATACGACGATCATATGCAACTTGTTTTAGGATATCATTATTTGACTGTTGCCACATATCAAGATAGAACCTCACGCCCTTCTCCATGGCAAAAGTAGAGATCACGAACTGCGATCTATGCCGAGCTGAGTCCAGAATAAGATTTTTACTTTCTCTATACGTAGATGGTGTATAGCGAAGGTATTGCATTGTACCTAAAAATTCGATACCAAGTTTTCACCGGAAATACATGTTTTGAGACCATTTGAGTCAAAAAAATAAAAAGCATTTTTACAAAAATGTGGGCAGCATAGCTCAAAAACGAAAAGACCGTTAAATACCAAACTTAGTATTTAAGTGCCATATCTTCCAAGGATGAGACACGAAGATTTTCAAGAAAATCCCCCCAACCCCAACTACCCTTCACATGGAAAAATTTTGGAAAATTTTGATTTTCTAAATAATGGCTCTAACGAATTTGAATAAAATAGCATATATTAAATATAAATACTTGACAAATAATATGTATATCTTGAATTTTCTGGGAATAACCTCTGAAGACTACTTTATTCTGGATGAATTTTACGGAATTTTGTGTAACTGGTAAACCGTAAGAGATAGACAAAAACTTACCGCACAAAAAATATAGAGCACATTAAAACACACAATTTATATTACATACATTGTTTTCGTGGAGTTGATCGTTTTTGAGGTACTCCTTGTTTTTGGTTTCAGCTTTAAAACTTATAATTTTCTCATACAGGAATTTAACAATTGCTGTCCATACAGACAAAGGAACTTCAGTCACATAGCAACCATCTTTTGCAATCACTTTAACCTACGTTATTCCCTTATTTCTTACAGGGAAGCCAGTAATAAGACTATTTCTCCTATTTTTTCTCACTTAGCATGAAGTAATAGTAGCATAAATTTTTTAACAAAAATTTGTTGCAGAGATATAGAGAAAGTCATTGTGAATGGATTGCATCAGCTTTTTTCCTTTCCTTAATTCGTATATAGTACAAAACTAGAAAAGACATTCTATTCCAACCAAAAATTCTATACACAGATTTCACTGAAAATACTCGATTTAGGATCCCTGAATAAAATAACTCTGATGAATAATTTCATATTACTTTTACTACATATTTGCAACGAATTATTGTTGAAAACCTTGTTCTTGTATTTACTTCATGCTAATCGAGAAAAAATTAGCAGAAAGGGTCTTGTTACGTGCTATCTTGTAAGCAGAAACGAAATAAAGGAGTACCATAGGTTGAATTAAAGTTAAAACTTTTAAAAGCCGGTTGCCATGTGATTGAAGTCCTTTTGTTTGATGGACAGGAATTGACAAATTTCTGTATGAGAAAGGTACAAGTATTTTAAAACTGAAACCAATTAAAGGAATATTTTAAAAACGGTGAACCTCAAGAAAAAAAACGTATATAACATAATTTGTATGTTTTAACGAGCTCTACATTTTTTGTGTGGTAAGTTTTTTGTCTATCTCATACGGTTTACTAGTTATGCAAAATTCACTCAGCATAAACAGGTCTTCAAAGCTATTCCCAGAAAATTCAAGATATACATTTTATTTGGGATGGAAATGGCTTCAATATGTGGTATTTAATTCAATATCGTTAGAGCCATTTTTAAGAAAACAAAATGTTCTAAAACTTGTCTATTTAGGTAAAGGGTAGTTAGGGGTGACGGCATTTTGTTGAAAATCTTCGTGTTATTTAACGGTTTTTTCGTTTTTGAGCGATGCTGTCAAAAGACACACACACACACACACACACAGACACACAGGCATGCATGGACGGTTTTCTAAAAATGCTTTTTTTTTTTGGATTCAGGGGTCTCAAAACATGTAGAGAAAGTAAAACTCCGATTCCATTCACATGCCTTTTTACTTTCTCTACACGTATTAAGCATGTACATAGTGTATAGAGAAGGTATTGCATTACATCCAAAAATTAGATACCGAGATTTCACCGGAAATACATGTTATGGGTCCCCCTGAAACCAAAAAATAGCATTTTCAGAAAAAAGGTCCGTGTGTGTGTCTGTGTGCCTGTGGACAGCATAGCTCAAAAACGAAAAGACCGTTGAATACCAAACTTGGTATTTAAGCTTGCTTTCTTCTCAGGATCCGACACGAAGATTTTCAAGAAAATCCCCCCAGCACCAACTACCGTTTACATGAAAATTTTTTCGAAGGTTTTGATTTTCTTAAAAATGGCTCTAATGATTTTGATTAAAATGTCGTATATTAAAGATATTTACCTCATAAATAAAATATATATCTTGAATTTTTTTGGGAATACCCTCTGAAGACTACTTTATTCTGGATGAATTTTACGGACTTGGCATAACTCATTAAAACACACAATTTGTGTTATATACATTTTTTTCGTGGAGTTGATCGCTTTTAAGATATTCTTTGTTTTTTGATTTCAGCTTTAAAAACTTATACTTTTCTCATATAGGAATTTGTCAACTCCTGTCCATACAAACAAAGAAACTTCAGTCACATAGAAATCAGCTTTTGACTATCGCTTTAGCCTATGGTACTCCCTTATTTCGCTTCTACTTACAAGGAAGCAAGTAGTAGGGCTATTTCTGGTAGTTTTTTACAATTAGCATGAAGTAAATATATTTTTAACAAAATTTGCTACAGAGATGTAGAGAAAGTCATGTGAATGGCACACATCAAATGTTTTTACTTACTGTACATAGAGAAAGTAAAAACCTGACTATCGCTTTAGCTGAGCTTCTATTACGATACACGGAAAGAGAAAATGCTGGGCTTTTAGATATCGCACATGTTTTCCTATACAGTTGATGCATACATTTGTGTGCTAACCCCGCCCTGGAATAGAAACCGTCTCACATCAATCATTGTCGAAACGGCAGCTTCAAGGAGATGGCTTTTGTTCATAATGTTATTGATACTTGATATTACCCACATAAATTGTCGAGTATTCACACGCTCGGGTAGGGAAGATGCAGCCAATGCGTTACTTTAGGCGATAAAGGGAAGACATTAAAATTATTCATCTCCAATAAAAACACGCCAAAGATGTATGTTTCGGCTTCAATGGCCAAAAAGCAAGAGGGAGAGGAACATTCTATGTTGAGAAATAAAGGAAAGAAATGTGTTGTTTTTGGCTTTCATGAGAAAGTGGGCGTAAATATCAGGCAATTCTGTTAGTGAAGATTAAAGGAAATGTTGGGAAGGAGTTTGTAAGTCTGGGTTCATAGATTTAGTTTATATGCTGAAACATTGTGTTACATAGTGTATAGAGAAATATTGTAATGCACCCCAAAATTCAATACCGAGCTTTGGGTCGCCCTGAATCCAAAAATAAAGTCCCTGTGTGTGATGTTTAAATCTTTTGTGTTGCAAGGACGAAAATATTCAATAAAATCTCCCCACTCACAAATACCCTTTACATGGAAAAAAAATGTCTAACGATTTGGATATAAATACATTATATTTAAGATACTTAAATAGCAAATAAAATGTATATCTTGAATTTTTTGGAAATATCCTCTACAGATCTCTTTATCCTGGATGCATTTTGCTGAATTTTGCAAACTGTTAAAACTAACTTAATAGAAAATGTAGAGAGTGTTAAAACATACACTTTATGTTATATACATTTTTTTCAGGGATTTGATCGTTTTTTAGATATTCCTTGTTATTTGTTTAAGCTACAAAATACTTATTCTTTTTTCTTACGACAATTTATCAACTACTGTGCAAACAAACAAAGGAACTTCAGTCGCATATCAACCAGCTTTTGACTATCGCGTTAATCTATGGTACTCCCCTAATTTGCTTCTACTTACAAGGAAGCAAGTAATAAGACTATTGCTGCTAGTTTTTCTCGATTAGCATGAAGTAAATAGAAGCATAAATTTTTAACAATAATTTGTTGCAGAGATGTAAAGAAAGTTATGTGAATGTAAAACATCAGACTTTTTTTATAGCGTTTTACGCCCGCTTTTACTACATATGACACCGCAGGCGATGATGCTGATAATGCATGGAATGAAGGTGGAGCACCGGTAGAATGCAGTGGCGGGAAATACCGGAGAACTCTGAGATAACCCACGCTGCTTTGTTCCATCACAAATCCTACATGCAATAGCCTGGGATCATACCCGGGCTACCTAGGAAAGAGGCGAGTGCTCTAACCATTCGACAACAGCGCGGCCTTACTCTACATAGTACATAATACATAAGTGGAGAAGGTATTGCACTCGACCAAAAATTAGATACCGAGATTTCAAAGGAAATACATGTTTTAAAGTGCGCTGTATCCCAAAAAAAAAAGGATTTAAAAAAATATACTCTCGCGAGGGTGTGTATATCAGTCATGTTAACTCAAAAACAAAAAGTGGGCCAAATCCAAAAATTGAAATTTAGTATCCTTCAAGAAATGGAGAATGCTAGGGAGGGAGAAAGGAAAGTGCAGCACATAACAGTGAAAAGAGAGATAAAAACTAATTCTGGGAGTAGGATAGTCATAAGATTAGTATTACCAGGCTAAAAGTGAACAAGTTGAAGTGATTTGTATGGACAGGAGTTGACAAATAATAAGTAGTAGTCTTCACAGGCTATTCTCAGAAAATTCAACATATACATATTATTTGTCATGTAAATATCTTTAAAATACGATATTTTACCCAAAATCACTAGAGCCTTTTTTGTGAAAGTCAAAATTTTTGAAAAAAATTCCATGTAAAGGGTAGTTTGGGGTGTGAGGATTTTCTGGAAAATCGTGTAACATCCTTGGAAGATACCAAACTTAAATACCAAGTTTGGTTTTTAACGGTATTTTCGTTTTTGAGCTATGCTGTCCACAGACACACACACGCACACATGCAACTTTTTGTAAAAATCTGATGTGTTACACTCACAAGACTTTCTCTAGCCGTTCTACAAACTTCTTACATAAGATTATTCTTCTTTCTGCACCTTGTAATCGAGGTATTCAGCACAATGTTCTCATTACTTAGTTCCTTATAAGTAGGAAGAAAATAAGGGAATACACTAGGCTAAAAGGATAGTCAAATGTTTTAAAAGCTGTCGTTATGCAATTGTATTACAAATAGCTTCTTTTCTTGTCCAGGAGTAGAACAAAAGAAAAACAGACACTCCCGTCTGAGAAAAGTATAAGTACTTCACAACTGAAACTAATAACAATGAATACCTCGTAAACCGTAAGCTCCACGAAAAAAATGTATATGAGGTAAATTGTGTATTTTAACAAGGCCTACATTGTTTGTAGAGTAAGTTTTTGTCTATCTCTTACGGTTTATTAGTTATGCCAAATTAAGCAAAATTCATCCTGAATAAACAGATCTTTAGAAGCTATTCCCAGAAAATTCAAGATATACATTTTATTTGTCAGGCAAATATCTTTAATATACGGTATTTTAATCAAAATCG
Source organism: Hymenopus coronatus (assembly GCA_030762935.1). Classification (NCBI taxonomy): domain Eukaryota; kingdom Metazoa; phylum Arthropoda; class Insecta; order Mantodea; family Hymenopodidae; genus Hymenopus; species Hymenopus coronatus. Next base: position 105,684,695 of record CM060886.1, on the reverse strand, counting down.
TTAGAGCTATTTTTAAGAAAATCAAAGTTTTCGAAAAGAGTTCCATGTAAAGGGTATTTTGGGGTGGGGGGGTTCTCAAAATCTTCGTGTCGCATCCCTGTAACATACTGAACTTAAATACCAAGTTTGGTATTTTAGCTACTTTTCGTTTTTGAGTTATCGTGTTCACAGACAGACACACGGACACACGGACCTTTTCCTGGAAATGCTTTTTTTGGATTCAGGGGGCCCTAAAACATGTATTTCTGGTGAAATCTCGACATCGAATATTTGAGTGGAATGCAATACTTCTCTATGCCTATGTACATAGTACGTGTAGAGAAAGTAAAAATCATACCTTTCCTTCTAATGAACAGAAGCATTCCATTTTTACTTTCTCCATACGCACTATGTACATAGTGTATAGAGAAAGTACTGCACTCCATCAAAAAATTCGATACAGAGATTTCACCGGAAATACATGTTTTAGGGTCCCCAATGTCCAAAAAAAGCATTTTCACAAAAAGGTCCGTGTGTGTGTGTGTGCTAGTGTGTGTGTGTGTGTGTGTGTCCGTGTGTCTGTGAACACGATAACTCAAAAACGAAAAGTAGGTAAAATACCAGACTTGGTATTTAAGTTTAGTATCTTCCAGGGATGCGACACGATTTTGAGAAGATCTTTCACAAATCTTGATTTTCTCAAAAATGGCTCTAACGATTTTGATTACAATTTTGTATATCAAAGATATTTACGTGACAAATAAAATGTATATCTTGAATTTTCTGGGAATAGCCTCTGAAGAGTAGTTTATTCTGGATGAATTTTACTAAATTTTGTATAACTGCTAAACCGTAAGAGATGGACAAAAACTTACTACACAAAAAATGTAGAGCACTTTAAAACACACAATTTATGTTATACACATTTTTTTCGTGGAGTTCGTCGTTTTTGTGACATTCCTTATTTTTTGTTTCTGCTATGAAAAACGGTATACCTTTCTCATATTTTAATATAAACAAAGGAACTTCATTGATATAGCAAACAGATTTTGACTATCACTTTAACCTACGGTTTCCCTTATTTCACTTCTACTTAGAAGGAAGCGAGTAATTAGATTATTTCTACTATTTTTTTTCTGATTAGCATAAAATAAATAGAAGTATAAGCTTTTTAAGAATTACTTGTTGCAGGGATATGGAGAAAGTCATGTGAATGGTGCACATCAGATTTTTCATAAATCAACAGTAATGTATTGCTGAATAAACATTGAAAAATTTAGGTCGTTAGGTTAAGTAGTTGCTGAGATAGTGGGTGAAACTTTAACATTGGCAAGATACGGCATTTCGACTTCCCTTATGGGATAAGTACCGGATATGTTACAGAAATCGAGTTGCGAAAGAGAATCGAAACCACGACCTATCGTAGCTTAACGAATTGTAATTACCGAAAACAAGGAAATGTTAGGGGTTTAGTGAAACAGATGGTACCCGGTCGGTTCGCTCGCTAGCTGTAAAACGTCTTGTTGCCTAGTAAAGATTTTATCGGCGGCTTAAGTTACAGCCAAGCACACAGCAGAATGTATATATTATGTTGCAAGACAGCACTAATGGCGGTGTTATTGTATCAGATTAAATCAGATGGTGATTAATGCACATACCCACATCTATTCTCGCCAAAAAGGCTTCTGCCTACCCCCATATATTATTAAGGGGTCTTACTCCGGATTAATCTTTTGGGGCAGCGAAAAACACGGAATGCGCTACCCCAGTTCACTGCAAACGCTTCCAAAACACTACAAACGTTTTCAATCTAACAGTCGTAGCATATAAAGACTGGAATAGTCAAATGAGCCTTCCTCAGTAGGCTGGGAGACATGTTGTCAATTGAAGCGTCTAGCACCATTCACATGACTTTCTCTATATCCCTGCAACAAATTATTCTTAAAAAGCTTATACTTCTATTTACTTTATGCTAATCAGAAAAAACGAGCAGAAATGGTCTTATTACTTGCTACCTTGTAAGTAGAAATAAGGGACTACCATAGGTTAAAATGACAGTCAAAAGCTGGTTGCTATGTCAATGAAGTTCCTTTGTTTATATGGATAGGAGCTGACAAGTTCCTGTATGAGAAAAGTATACGTTTTTTTTCATAGCAGAAACCAAAAATAAGGAATGTCTCAAAAACGACGAACTTACGAAAAAATGTATATACCATAAATTGTGTGTTTTAACGTGTTCTACATTTTTTGTGCAGTAAGTTTTTGTCCATCTCTTACGGTTTAGCTGTTATTCAAAATTCAGTAAAATTCATCCAGAATAAACTACTCTTCAGAGGCTATATCCAGAAAATTCAAGATATACATTTTATTTTTCTTTAATATACGAAATTTTAATCAAAATCGTTATAGCCATTTTTGAGAAAATCAAAATTTTCGAAAAAAGTTCCATATAAAGGGTAGTTGGGGGTGGGGGGATTTTTCTCAAAATCTTCGTGTCGCATCCCTGGAAGATACTAAACTTAAATACCAAGCTTGGTATTATACCGACTTTTCATTTTTGAGTTATCGTGTTCACAGTCACACGGACACACTGATACACGGACACACACGGACCTTTTTGTGAAAATGCTTTTTTTGGATATTGGGGACCCTAAAACATATATTTTCGGTGAAATCTCGGTATCGAATTATTGGGTGGAGTGCAATACCTTCTCTATACACTATGTACATAGTGCGTATAGAGAAAGTAAAAATAAAGAAATAGGTCAATGTTTTTTCAATATCATAATTTATTGAGCCAAGTTACACATAATAACTAAATTCCACAGCAATATAGAATATATTTTCTATCTTATATTAGTACAACATTAATGTGGCTTCATGCAAAATTAGGTTTTACAGTTATTTATTGGGAGCTATTTTCCTTTGCTGGGATTTGCCCCAGCCTTAAGAAATGTAACTGGGCCATTTCCATACATCTAATCAATGTCCTGCTAATCATTATTATTGACTTGCACTCCCAAACTCTTGTAAATATCATGATTCACTGGCGGAATAAATGGAAGCATGGACATAAGAGCATTATATGCGGTAGCGTGATTTGCTAAATGGATTTGGACCACTCTGACACTAACAGAATTTGTAGTTTCATTTAGACCAATATTTTGATGCTCTACTGTTTGTAAACGGGAAATGCTGGACATTGCCCACTGCAATATAAGATGTATAACCATAAACTATACGACAGATGCCAACAGCTCAATTTTGACCTCACATGGAGATGGCCCACTGTTGTTCTCAACCCTTCAATTGCCAGGATCTTATGGCAGCAACATCGTCTGCTGGTGGAGGTCTTCAATATAACATTACCTATATATCGTGTGAAAGGGAACTTATTACGTTCCTTCTAATATGTAATTCACAGAAGCATATCACTCTCCGTGGTATAATGGTTTACATGCTAACTTCATATACCCTAGGTCGCGGGTAGATAAATTTTTTCGGGCGTAAAAATCCTTAGCTTGGCTTCCTTGGGAAGGTAGAGTCGTTGGTCCCGTGTCGTAGATTTATGGCACGTAAAAGAACCTCAAGCCTGATAAAGTGGCCTCTGAGCAATTAAGCAGTCGTTCACGCCTAGTATAGATTGGGACGCTGAGAACCACAGCAGTTAAAGAGCGTCCATAAATAAAACTCCAATTGCATTTTCATAGAAGCATTGCAAACAAAAAATCTTAGTGGCATTTGGTTTTTTGATCAGACCATTTCGAAAAAATAAATGGTTTCTGTTCCAAATTGGATGCGCAATTCCACAAGAATGTACGAGATTAATAGGTTGTACTTGTAAAATGCGTAGCGCAACGAATTTCTGAGAGTTTCTGTAGTAATTATGGGAAATCTCACAGGGTTCGAAATAATTAATCACTAAAAAGAATCAAAGCAGTTTTCAGAACAGCTTTTTCAGATAGGAAGAAACTCGGCAACGTTCTGTTGAGGTTGGTCAGAGATATGAACCGGCTTCTGAATGTAAACACGTCGGTCGTTTGCAAACACGACGCAGGGTGGTGTAATGTTTTGGGAGATAATGAGAGCAACTGGAATCATTGATTAGCCTACACTCACATGGTAAAAACGGAAGGAATGCCTTCTACGTCCTAGTGACGCGTGTTTATGTACTGACCTAGTGCAAGAAACATCCACACAACCTGCAGCGTTGCCAGCTTGTCTGTCTTTTGTTTTCGACTAAACTAAATATCTCCATAGAAAATGGTGAGAGACAAAAGCATAACATACAAAATGTGTTTCACATACCGAGATCTATCACTGGTTTAAATGAATATAATTACTTTCCCTCCACCTGGTATCTATTGACTAAGGGTTGTAGCTTTTAAGCACACTTAAAAGCATATACAACTAAAATTTCATAAAAAATCGCAAAAAATAAACTTTTTCATTTTTATTCCATAAAATAATTTAAACATTCCGGAGTATAAAAATCTGATGTGCCCCATTCACATGCCTTTCTCAACATCTCTGTAACAAATAATTGTTAATGAGCTTATTATTCTATCTACTTCATGCTAATCGAGAGAAATATTAGTAGAAATTGTCCTTATTACTTGGTTCCTTGTCAGTATAAGGAAAAAAAGATTCTGATGTTCTCCAATCACGTGAATTTCCCTACATGTTTTCAGGGAAAGCAAACATTATATAAGCATTGTATAAACAATTTTAATAAGGTTATTCTCCTATTTCATACTATCCGAAATAAAATTAGTAGAAATTGTCTTATTACTTAGTTCCTTTTAAGTAGAAGGGAAATTAAAGAATGCACTAAGCTAAACCGAAAGTCAAATATTTTAAAATGTGGTCACATATTTAAGGTAATTGTATGATAAACAAAATGAATATCTCGATATTTCTGGAAGTCCTCTTTATTCTAGATGAATTTTGCATAGATACAAAAGAGAAGACAGGCACAAAAACTTCTTGCATGGGATGATCTGAAACTAAGGTTACAAAACCTGCAGCGAATGAATAATTTTCTTTCGTACAATCAATACAGCCATCTGATAGTACAACATTTGGTTATTTTTGACATAGTCTCCATATCAGTTGAGGCCCTTGTCGCTGATAGTACAACATTTGGTTATTTTTGACATAGTCTCCATATCAGTTGAGGCCCTTGTCGCTTCTTGGAATTAGTTTGAATATTCCGTTTTGATAAAAATCCTATGTTCAGCCACGTTGTCGTGAAGTGTTTCACCTCCTCATTTGAAGCGAATCTCGGCCTCTTAGGTGTTCCTTCAAGTGTGAAAAGGTGAAAGTCGCTTGGAGCAAGATTCTAGTTGTAGTCTATGAAATCCCAGCGAAACTGCGTCAACAGCGTGGTGGTCTTCTGGGTTGTATGAGATCGCGGGTTGTCGTGAAGGAAGATGACATCCTCGATGAGGAGTCCTGGCCGTTTCCTGCTGATCGCTTGCTTCGCGCAATCGTGTCATGGTGTAGCAGTATCGGTCAGCGGTGACTCCTTAAATATGACACTCGCACTGTCTCAAAACTCTGTGGCTATAACTTTCACCTTAAACTTCTTTGTCTTTGGTGAAGAGGAATGTTTCCATTCCACTGACCACTGCTTACTACTGGGGGTATAGCGATGGACAACGTTGTCAACCGTGACAATGCCGTGAAGAAAACTGCTCACTTTCGTGGAGAACTGTTGCAAAAGTTGCAGACATGCCCCCATGCACTTCTAGTCGTTTGATTGGACAGATTTTGTGGAACCTATCGGGAACAAACTTTCTGATTCAGCACAATGTCGTGAACAACGTGATGAATGCTTCCAAAAGACTTTCCCAGTTCTACGGCCATATGTCTTAATGTAATCCACCTGTTGTACTGAATCAGCTCCTCCACGCGAGCTGTTCAACTCTGTGGATGCCGTGCTGGGGTGGCCTCAGCGATCCTCAAACTTTCGACACCGTTCTGCGGCAAACTGGCGAGACATTACAATCTATCCATAAACCTCTATTAGCTGTCGGTGAATGTCAGTCGCGGTCACAGAAATCGAATAACTGAGCGGATTTCCTCGCGAGACCAGTTTTCCAAACAAGTCGTCATTTGTATTCACTTGCAGTAGAGCTGTGGCAGTTGGATGAAACTCTGTACAGTTGCCAAGCGCATGTATTTGAATTGCCCCAAACCACTAATTTCGCTTTGAAAGACTAAACACCAAGAATATGGGCCCTGTAACCTTCGCTTCTGATCATCCCTTGTACTTTCTCTGTTTACACACCTCGTATGTAGGACTTACCCCCCAAGGACTTACAAGCCAGCTCCTGGGGTCATATGTCTATGGAGGACCAGATCCTCTGGAGCAGATAAAAACCAGGACAGGAGATCACCCCGATATCTGCTATGAAAGTGATTTGAAATAACCGTGAAGAGGATGACCAGAAATATGCTTCTGGAGCAATTGGTGAAATGAATAACAGAGAAAACGAGAAACCAAGGAAAAATCCATTCAGAGACCGCTTCGTCCGCCACAGACCTCTTATGCAGTCCCCTGATGTCGAATCCGGATCACTTAGGTGAGCGGTCTAACTACTAGGCACAGTAGACAAAAGTTTACTACTAACAATTTGCAGATCTTATTAAAGAACACAATTCCTGCCATCTACATATTTTGTGGAGATAAAACGTTCTTAAATATTCGTGCTTACTGGTGTAAATTTCTTAACACTTGAGCTCTCTCTTTATTATTTTTTCTTTTATTTTACTCCTAGGCATGTAAAACAAAGAAATTTCGCGGTAATCAATAAATTTTACTGTCCCTTTCTCTTATTTCTCTTGTACCCTCAAGAAAATTAGTATTCGTTAATGTTAATATTGACTAGCATAGAGTAGATAGAAGAATAACCATTATAAGAGTAGTTGTTGCAGAACAAGTAGACATCATGTGAATGGAACACATGCAAATTTTGTAACGAGGAAAAGTTTTCTATACCTTGAAACAATATAACGGTGTTCAAAAGTAAAAATAGTAGTGTTTCCTGAGAATTTTCACTTCCGGCAGTTCCCATTCTGTGACTCGCTACCAAAACGTGAAAAACAACCTTTTAAATCGCCCGTGACGAATGAGAAGTGTGAAATTGAGTGACAGGTGAAGAGAGTCAAGTTGGCTTTGCCTTTAGGCTGCTAATCTCCATTTATTCAACCAAACCTCTTTTTTAATCGTTTTCTCCACGTGAGGATGGCTATTGGTGGCTTTTTTTTTCCCTTCGGCAATTTTGTCCACACGAGATTGTCTGAAGCAGACTGTTGTTCCTGAAACTTCTAAGGGCATCGCTGTAATAATGAAAACAGAGCCATAGAAAATGGGACCTTAATAAAGATAACTGCAACTGCAGGACAAAGAAATGACTACAAGATGTTCATTAAGGGGACATTAGAATGACTATCTCGCAAATTTTAAACTTCTTGATTTCTTGTTCCTTTTTACTTTCTCTGCACGCACTAAGTACATAGTGCATAGAGAAGGTATTCAAGTCCACACAAAAATAGCAAGATTTCACTGGAAATACATGTACGTTTCTTTATCTGTGTGCGTCTGCTTCTGAGGGTGTGTGTATGAATAAGTATTTATTTACATAACGATATCATACATAACAATTCAACAACCGCACGGGTCCACAGACCGTACGTGCTTTTGTAATACACACTAAAAGCAATATTAAAACAGCAGCACAGAATTAAAAGAGTAAACACGAAAATAAAAATACAAGGATATTCAAATATAAAAATCAATTTAAATTTACAGCACAGAGTACACCTTCATAAATGCACTCTCTTCTAATAGATATTACACTTAAAAATATATACACACAATATACAAAACCACAACACAATGTCGCCCTCCGTGGTATAATGCTTACCATGCTGACTTCGTATACCCAAGGCCGCGGGTTCTAACTCGGCGGAGGACGATGGATTTTTTCGGGCGTAAAAATCCTTAGCATAGCTTCCTTTCGGAAGGGAAGTAAAGCCGTTGGTACCGTGTCGTAGATTTACGGCACGTAAAAGAACCTCAAGCCTAATAGAGAGGCCTCTGAGCAAAATTAAGCGGTCTTTCACGCCCAGTATAGAATGGGACGCTGAGAACCACAGCAGTTAAAGAGCGTCCAAAAATAACACGCCATTTATTTACCATAACACAACAGTGACTTAAGTGTGACATAATATATATATATATAAATGTAGAACATTGTAGTCACTTTTGTTTAGTTGATCTTATTCCTTTTTTTTTGTATTGTTTAACGCCCGCTTTAACTACTAAGGCACCGCAGTCGGTGACACTGATGAATGAAGATGGAGCACCGGTGGAATGCGATGGCGGGGGAAACAGGAGAACCCGGAGAAAACCCGCCCCAGCGTAGCTTTGTCCACCACAAATCTCACATGCGGTGACTTGGAATCGAACCCAGGCCGTCTCTATTGCCAGCCTCCTCAGATCTCAGCTGTCCTAACTTGTGGGTGTGTATAGCTATATTGGTCAAAAACGAAAAGATCATTAAATACCGAACTTCGTACTTAAATTCAATATCTTCCAAGATTGAAGATTTTCAAGAGAATCCCCTCACACCTAACTACGCTCTATATGCACATTTTCAATTTATCAAAAATTGGAATAAGGACTTTGATTAAAATGTCGTATATTCAAGATGACAGCTAAAATGTATATCTTAAATTTCCTGGTAATAGCCTTTGAAGACTTCTTTATTCTGGATGATTTTTTTCTCAATTTTGCATAACTGGTAAACCGTTATAGAGGTACCAAACATGTACAGATTTCGTGAAAACACAATTTATGTAAACATACAATTTATACCGTTTTTCGAGATACTGCTTGTTATTGGTTTCAGCTTTAAAATACTCATACGGGAATTTGTGAACAACTGGCCAGACGAACAAGGGAATTTCAACGACATAGAAACCAGCGAGTGATAAAACTATTTCTGCTAATTTTATTTCGATTAGCATGAACCAGATAAAAGAACAGGCTTTATAATAATAATTTGTTACAGATGTAGAGAATTCACGTGAAACACATTAGATTTTTCGTAAAAGCTATAGGCAATATTAAGATAATTTTTAAGGTGTATAGATAAATGCTCGTGAGTTCACTGATTATTTTTAATATAAAAAAGTTGGTAACTACGGATTCTACGATACTTTTATTAGCATATTCGCTAATGTTGTTTCAAGAATCAGGTATTCTAACGAATACAATCAGAATAGATACATAGAATCACCAGTGTGGTCTTCATACATTTAAATTTTCATTTATGGAAAATAAGGAACATATATAATTAAACTCTAATACGCTAATATTATCACATAACTTTCTCTACCAATGATGCAGCAAATTATTCTTATAAGTTTATTCAACTATGTACTTCGTGTTTATCAAAGTAAACAGTGGCTGAAATGGTCTTTATACGAAATTATTTCCTTGTAAAAGGGGATAAGGTATTTCTATAGACTAAAACGTTAGTCGGTCACTATGTGATGATTTTGAAATTCCATTCCATGAATAACGAGAAAATTATAGGTATTGGGATATTCAAACCTATACAAGTAATATCTCGGAAAGGGTTAGGTAACAACAAAAATACATTTAATATAATTTCTGTACTTGAACAAGATCTTCATTTTATCTTACTATTAGTTGTGTAAAAGTCATTCAGAATGAGGACTTCATAAGCAATTCCCAATAAATTTAAGATTTACATTTTAATAATTTCTGTAGCATATACATATATAATATGTATAAACTATGTAGAGAAGGTATTGTATTGCACTCAAAATTTCTAAACTAATATTTCGGTGGAACTAATTTTTTTCATAATCTCTGTATCCAAAGAAGGTATATATAGAAAATGGCGAGTGTAAAATTAAATTAAATTGACTATTATTTATGAATGCCCTTTAACCGCTGTAATTCTTATCGTCATTTTCTATATTGGGCTGAGAGACCGCTTCATTTTTCTCAGAGGGCTGTTTATCAAGCTTGAGGTTCTTTTGCTTGCCGTAAATCTACAACATGGCACCAATGGCTTTTTTTTCGTTCCGAAGGATTCTAAGAATTTTGACGCCTGAAAAATCCATTGCTCTCCACCGGTAGTGAACTCACGACATTGGGAACCAGGGCCTAGCATGCTATCCCTAGACTAAGGAGGATGATTAAGGTCAATTCGTGTGTGTTGGGGGGGGGGGAGTGGGGGGACAACGTATCTTGAAATCGAAAAGTCGGTGAAATACCAAACTTGTTATTTAAGTTTTGGGGGGGGGGGTTCAGGTATAAACTATTTGGCCATCAGGAGAGAGAGAGAGAGAAAGAGAAGGAAGGTTATAACTGCTTAAATACAGTCTTTAGGGACCTTTATTATAGCAGTAATATAGTACTGTTGCTGGCGGGAAAAGGGACGGAAAGTTTATGAAGACTGCGGAACAAGAAAGAACATTGGTAATTGTAACGGAAACAGGTATTTAATTTTTGTATTTCCAAAGAGGCGACACAAACATTTTCAGAAAAGTCCCCCACCACAAACTACCTTTGAAAAGAAGTTTTTTTTTCAAAATTTTCGAAACAATTTTGATTAAAATGCCATGAATTAAAGCTATTTATATAGTAAATAAAATGAATATCATGAACTTCTTGGAAACAACTCTTTAAGTCCTCTTTATTCTGAATAAGGCAGACAAAAACTTCAAAGATATTTGCTATTATTTGTTTCTATTTTGAAATAGTTACTGTTTTCAAACGAAATTCCTTATCCGTTTCAAATCTCTTTTGTTGTACTCCTGGCCATGGAAAGAGAACCGAATTTTAATGACAATCGCATAGGTACAGATTTTAAAGGGTTTAGCCTAGTGTATTACCTTAATTTCCTTCTACTTAAAAGGAACCAAGCAATAAGTCTACGTCTGGTAATGTGCATATTGATCAGCAAGATGTTGATAATAGTCTTTTGTTAGAATAGTTTGTTTGCAGAAGAGATAGAGAAAGTCATGTCAACGGAAAACAACTCCGTTTTTATTAAACTTCATTGCCATTTATACTTCCCAGATACTTATATTAGTATATTCCTTGGAATACGTTTTGTCCTAGTTGAACTTTCTCTACACGTACTATGTATATAGTGTACAGAGAAGGTATTGTATTACACAGTACGATTCGATACCGAGATTTCATCGGAAATAAATGTTTTAAGATTCCCTGGTTAAATGAAGAAGGAAAGATACAGTATTTTTGGGAAAAGGTCAGTGTGTGTAGGTGTGTGCCTGTCTGTGGACAGTAAAACTGAAAAATACTGATAAATACCAAATTTAATATTTATTTAATGTCTTTCAAGGTTGTGACACAAAGATTTTGAGGAAACCCCTACCCCCTTCTCCAAAATACTTTTACATGGAAAATATTTTCAAGGTTTTGTTTGCCTCAAAAATGGCTTTAACGATTTTGGTCTAAATATCGGATGTTAAATATATTTATATGTCAAATAAAATATGTATGTATTGAATTATCGGAAAATAGACTCTGAAAACCTCTCCAGTCTAAATTATATAGACAAAAACTTGCAACAAAAAGGGTATATCTCGTTAAAACAGCCAATTTTCATGAGATATTTTTGTTTGTTTTTTTTTTTGTTTTGTTTTGTAGATCTAAATGTTTCGAGGTATTTCCTTGTTATTGGTTTAAACTTTAAACACTTGAAATTCTTCTCAAACGGTAGCTCATCTTTAGTTTCATCTTTCTTTTGTTTTACTCCTGGCCGTGAAAAGCGAATCGTATTGCATTTCTTTCACATGGTGACCGGCTTTTTAAAATATTTGACTAGTGTTTTAACCTAATGTATTTCCATTCTACTTACAGGGATTAGCATGGCTTCCTTCGGAAGGGAAGTAAAGCTGTGGGTCCCGTGTCGTAGATTTACGGCACGTAAAAGAACCTCAAGTCTAATAAGAGAGGCCTCTGAGCAAAATTAGGCGATCTTTCACGCCCAATATAGAATGGGACGCTGAGAACCAAAGCAGTTAGAGAGCGTCCATAAATAACAGGCCATTTTTTTTCTTACAGGGAGCTAATACAACCATTTCTGATGTTTATCTCAATTATCAGACGAAGAAATAATCTTTCGTAACAAAAGATTGTATAAAAAGTCATGTGAATAAAGCATATCGGATTTTTAGACGATATGACAATATGTATATTAAATCTAAAAGTTAAGAGATGGCACTCTGCGGCTTTGCGGGCCGCAATTGGCCTGCGGGCTGAATGCTTCACACTTCTGTTTTAGATCATAGTGTAATCATTTCATAAAGAATAATATGAGGTAAATGGAAGGCGTGTTTGAGTATATACATTCCTAGAGTAATAAACTTTGCATTATACTTCCCTTACGCGATAACAGATTGAATTTCACGGCGTCTACATCTACTCAGGTATATAATTTCTTGGCGCGAACTTTGATTATGCTGATTACAGCTCCAAGAGCTCGAACATTACGCGGCTGTTTAAAGCCCTTCTTAACCCGGAGGGGCATTAAGAGACGAGATAGCAAACATTGTGGGATGCTTTTAAGGTGATGAATTTAGCTGCAAGTCATAGCAGACACTCTTCATTATGCGACAGTATTCTCCTGTCTTCTTCACCGTCAGATTCTTTCCTTATTGATTTAGTTCAAATATTCCACTAGTTTCTAACGTCGTCTACGTTACCAAACGGATGATCACGTATCAGAGCCAACAAATAGAGTATTCGTGATTAGAACTCTGGTTTTAGTTCTTAAAAGCAAAGCTTAAGCACTCAAATCATAGTTTTAGGTTCCAAAATACACAGTTTTTTTTGTATTAAACATTAGATTTTGATTATTCAAAGCGTATTCCTACTTTCTAAAGCTTAAAAGTGCAATTAAATAATGATTTTTAATGATTAATAGTGTATAGACAAGGTATTGCACTCCATCAAAAAATTTGATACCGAGATTTCACCGGAAATATATGTTGTAGGGTTCCCTAAATCGAAAAAAAAGTATTTTCAGAAAATGTCCGTATGTGTGTGTCCATGTGTCCGTATATCCGTGTGTCAGTTTGTCAGTGTGTCCGTGTGTCTGTGAACACGATAACTCTAAAACGAAAAGTCGGTAAAATACCAAACTTGGTATTTAAATTGAGTATCTTCCAGGGATGCGACACGAAGATTTCGAGAAAAATCCCCCCACACCAAACTACCCTTTACATAGAACTTTTTTCAAATATTTTGATTTTCTAAAAAATGGCTAACGATTTTGATTAAAATATCGTATATTAAAGATATTTATCTGACAAATAAAATGTATATTTTGAATTTTCTGGGAATAGCTTCCGCAGACTACTTTATTCTGGGTCAATTTTACGGAATTTTGCATAACTGCTAAACCGTAAGAGATGGTCAAAACTTACCACACAAAAAATGTAGAGCACTTTAAAACACACACTTTATTTTGTATACATTATTTTCATGGAGTTGATTGTTTCTATATATTCCTTGTTTTTTGTTTCAGGATTTTGTGAACTCGTCCATACAACCAAAGGAACTTCAGTCGCATAGCAACCAGCTTTTGACTATGACTTTAAGCCTGAAGTAAATAGAAGTATACGCTTTTTAAGAATTTATTCTTAACAAACATCATTCTTATATCTCTTTTATGCTAATCGAGGTAAACATTACCATAACTTGCATCCTTGTAAGTAGAAGGGAAATAAATGAATGCAGAAGCAATAGTAAAATTTTCTTAAAGCTGTCGTTAAATAATGCGATTGAATTCAGGTATTCTTTCCATGGAATGGCTGCTTGCGAAGCAGGAGACTTAGGTTCAATTCCCAGTACCGATGTGGACATTTTTTCTCCGCTGGGAGATCTGGACCGGGGTGCACTCAGCCTCGTGAGGTGCCTGAGGGGCCAATTCAGGATCTACTGGATGGACAAGTAGCGGCTCCAGGTCGTGAAGACCGCATTAACTGCCCAGGAGGGTTCGAAGTGCTGACCACGTCTCATCCACCAATACTGCACCCCATCCATGACGTCTGTCATGGACCGAGAAAGGGGGATGCAGCGACCGGGCGGTAGGCCAAGGCTCTTAGTGACCTGTACCATAGAGTTTCCATGGAATGACGATTTTCAGTTTGAGAAAAGCATAAGCATTGCAAACTGAGACTAAAATAATCTTATGTGTTTCATTCACATGACTTTTTCTAATCTCTGCAATAAATTATTGTTAAAGAGTTTAAGACTTTTATTTACTTTGTGCTAATAGAGAAACAATTAGCAGATATAGTCTTATTACTTGCTTCCTTGTAAGTAGAAGCGAAACAAGGGAGTAACATAGGTTAAAGTGATAGTCAAAAGCTGGTTGATATGTGATTGAAGTACCTTTGATGTATGGCCAGGAGCTGACAAATCCCCTCGTGAGAAAAGTATACGTTTTTAAAGCTGAAACTGATAGCCAGGAAACGGTAAATTCCACGAAAAAAAATATATATAACATAAATTGTGTGTTTTAAAGAGCTCTACATTTTTTGTGTAGCAAGTCTTTATCTACATCTAACAGTTTACCAGTTACGATAAATTCGGCAAAATTCATCCAGGATAAACATCTCTTCAGAGGCTGCTCCCAGAAAATGTAAGATATACACTGTATTTGTCATGCAAATAATTTAAATATAAGAGATTTCAATCAAACTTGTTAGAGCCATTTTTGAGAAACTCAAAATGTTCGAAAAATTGTCCATGTAAAGGATAGTTGGGGATGGGGGATTTTCTTGAAAATCTTCATCTCCCATCCTTGGAATTTACCAAACTTGAATACAACGTTTGGTGTTTAACGGGTTTTTTCGTTTTTGAGCTGTGTTGTCCACAGACACACACGGATATTTTTCTAAAAATTGTTTTTTTACATGGAAAATTTTTAAAAATTTTTGATTTTCTAAAAAATGGCTCTAGCGATTTTGATTAAAATCCCGTATATTAAAGCTATTTACATCCCAAATAAAATGTATAGCTAAGATTTTCTGGGAATATCCTCTGAAGACCTCCTTATTCTGGAAGAGTTTTACCGAATTTCGCTTAACTGCTAAACCTTAAGAGATAGACAAAAACTTACTATAGAAAAAAATGTAGATCTTGTCAAGACACACAATTTATATTATTTACATTTTTGTCGTGTTAGTTACCGTTTCCGAGGTATTCTTATAATTGGTTTCAATTCTAAAATAATCTTTCTTTTCTCAGAGAGGAAATTTCAATCATTGCAACCATCTTCATTTTTGTTCTTGCAATGGTATTAATTGAACTATCTCCACAAATGCTTTTAAAAATTACACTTTTAATCAAGTAGATATTTAGAATAATTTTATTGATATTAAATTGTATTAATTTAAATTATTTTACAGAAGTTTTAAAATCTGTAAATATAATTGTTTTACTTCTTTCCAAACAAAGAAGTGAATTTATGGGCAATTGTACAGCGACAGCTTTTAAAACATTTGACTATCGTTTTAGCATAGTGTATTCTTTTAGGCCCTTTCTTCTTATAAAAACAAAGCAATAAGAAAATTCTGTTAATGCTTATCTGGATTAGCATGATGTGTGTGTATATTAAGAAGTGCCAATGAACGAAAAGTCGGTAAAATATCAAACTTGGCATTTAAGTTTTGTATCTTCAAAGAGTGCGTACAATACGAAGATTTTTGAGAAAACCCCCAATCCCCACTACCCTAAAAATGGAAAATTTTTCGAATGGCTCTAACGATTTTGATTAAAATAGCGTATATTAAAGATATTAATCTGACAAATAAAATGGATATCTTGAATTTTCTGGCTATAGCCTCTGTAGACATCTCTATTCTGGATGAATTTTTTCGGAGTTTTGCATAACAGCTAAACCCTAAGAGATGGACAAAAATTATCACACAAAAAATATAGAGTACGTTAAAACACACAATTTATGTTATATAAATTTTGTTCGTGGAGTTGATCGTTTTTGAGATATTCCTTGTTATTGGTTTAAGCTTTAAAACACTTATACTTTTCTCAAACAGGAATCTGTCAACTCCTGTCCATACAAACAAAGGAACTTCAGTCACATAGAAACCAGCTTTTGACTATCACTTTAACCTATGGTACTCCCTTATTTTGCTTCTACTTACAAGGAAGCAAGTAATAAGATTATTTCTGCTATTTTTTTCTCGATTGGCATGAAGTAAATAGAAGCATAAGCTTTTTAACAGTTGTTTGTTCAGGGATGTAGAGAAAGTCATGTGAATGGAACACATTAGATTTTTTTTTTTATTGTATAAAGGAATAGTTTGTAGTTAAGGCACACAGGTGCGGAATGCGCCTTTATCAAACTTTGTTGTGACTGAGGGAATTACTTTACTCCATTCCGTGTATCAGTCCTTTTCATTGGGTGAAGCCCTCAAGGCTTTTGTCAGAATTAGCCGACGGTGAAAGTTGCAGAAACAAAGTTTGTGTAAGTGGCATCACTCAGATGTCCCACCTTCAAGTACGCGCGAGGGTTAATTGGAAAACTTGCACTTTGTGTATAATATCAAGTTACAGAGAAGAAAGTTCCTAAACCACCCACAGGGACTTTACAAATAGGACCAAGTTCCCTCTTCATTCAACCATGCATTCCACCTGTCTATATTATAACCAATGTAGTCTACAACTTTGTAGAAATCTCAACTTCCTTTGCACATACGAGTAAAATCTGACTTTCTCTACATGTTCTGCCAACAAATGATTACTTTCTTTATACGAACTATGTACATAATGTATAGAGAAGGTATTGCACTCCACCAAAAAACTCCATACCGAGATTTCACCGGAAATATACCTTTTAGGTTCCCCTGTAACCAAAAAAGTATTTTCAGAAAAAGATCCGTGTATGTGTGTGTCTGTGTGCCTGAACACGATAACTCAAAAACGAAAAGTCGGTAAAGTACCAAACTTGGTATTTAACTTTAGTATCTTCCAGGGATGTGACACGAAGATTTTGAGAAAAATCCCCCCACCCCAAACTACCCTTTACATGCAACATTTTTCGTAATTTGGATTTTCTAAAAAAATGGGTCTAACGATTTTGATTAAAGTATCGTATATTATTGATATTGATATATTGTTATCCAAAAAATCTGATGTGTTCCATTCACATGACTTTCTCTACATCTCTGCAACAAATTATTGTTAAGAAGAAAGCTTGTGCCTCTATTTACTTCATGCTAAGTGAGAAAAAATGAGCAGAAATAGTCTTATTACTTGCTTCCCTGTGAGCAGAAGCAAAATAAGGGAGTAACATAGGTTAAAGTGATAGCCAAAAGCTGGTTGCCATGTGACTGAATTTCCTTTGTTTGTATGGGCAGCAGTTGACAAATTCCTGTATGAGAAAAGTATAAGGTTTTAAAGGCTGAAACAGAAAACAAGGAATATCTAAATAACAATCAACTCGACGAAAGAAAGAAATGGCGTGTTATTTATGGACGCTCTTTAACTGCTGTGGTTCTCAGCGTCCCATTCTATATTGGGAGTGAAAGACCGCTTAATTTTGCTCAAAGTCCTCTCTTATCAGGCTTGAGGTTCTTTTACGTGCCGTAAATCTACGACACGGGACCCACAGCTTTACTGCCCTTCCGAAGGAAGCCATGCTGAGGATTTTTACGCCCGAAAAAGTCCATCGTCCTCCGCCGGGTTTGAACCCGCGACCTTGGGTATAATAAGTGAGCATGGTAACCATTACACCACGGAGGGCGACTGAACTCCACGAAAAAATGTATATAACATACATTTTTTGTTTTAATCAGCTCTACATTTTTGTGTGGTAAGTTTTTGTCTATCTTTTACAGTTTACCAGTTACACAAAATTCCGTAAAATTCATCCAGAATAAAACGGTCTTCAGAGGCTATTCCCAGAAAATTCAAGATACACATATTATTTTTCAAGTATATATCTTTAATATATGATATTTTTATCAAAATCGTTAGAGCCATTTTTTATTAAATCAAAATGTTCGAAATGTTTTCCATGGGAAGGTTAGCTGCATCTTGGGAGATTTTCTTGAAAATCTTGGTTTCGCATCCTTGGAATATACTGAACTTAAATACCAAGTTTGGTATTTAACAGTCTTTTCGTTTTTGAGCTATGTTGCCCACAGACACACACACACATACACTCAGCCAGACACACACACACACGGTCATTTTTCTAAAAATGATTTTTTGGATTCAGGTGGTCTCAAATCATGTATTTCCGGTGAAATCTCGGTATCGAATTTTTGGCTACAAGCAATACCTTCTCTATACACTATGTACATAGTACGTATAGATAAAGTAAAAAGAGGTTATAATGTATATATGTGTGTTTTAACGAGATCTGCATTTTTTGTTCAATTACTGTTTGTTCATTCCTTACTGTTTGCCTGTTAGATAATAGTGATCCAGAATGAAGAGGGCCTCAGAGATATTCAAGGAAAATTCAAGAAATAGATTTTGATTTTCACAAAAATGCCTCTAACAATTTTAATTAAAAGATCGTATATTAAAGATATTTAAATTAAAAATAAAGTATATATCTTGAATTTTCTTGGGAATAGCCTCTGAAGAAATATTTATTTTCTGGATGAATTTGGCGGAATTTTGCATAACTGGTAAATCGAAAGAGATAGACAAAATCTTAACAAAACTGTAGAGCTTAAAATATACAAGTTATGTTATCCACATTTTTTCACCGTTTTTGAGATATTCCTTGTTATTGGTTCCAGTTTTTAATACTTATACTTTTCTCATACGGGAATTTGTCATACAAACAAAGGAACTTCAATAATATAACATATTTTAAAAGATTTGACTGTCGCTATAGCCTATGGTCCTCCTTTATTTCTCGTCTACCTACAAGGAAGCAATAATAAGACCATTTCAGCTAAAAAAAATTCTCAATTAGCATGAAATAAATATAAGAATGACCTTTTTAACAACAATATTTTGTTGTGGAGACGTAAAGAAAATCATGTGAATGGAAAACAGACTTTTTTAGTATAGTTTTCTTTTTCTGGGATATTCCTTGTTCTTGGTTTCAGCTTTGAACTATTAATACCTTTCTCATATGGCAATTTGTAAACTCCTGGTCATGCAAAGAAACGGGCTTCAGTCGCATAGCAACCAGAATTTAAAAACATTTGACCGAGAATTTAGCGTTGTATGTTTCCTTATTTCCCATCTACTTATAAGGAACTAAGTAATAAGACCTTTTCTGGTAATGCTTATCTCGATTAGTATGAAGTCTTTTAGGAATAATCTGTTACAAAGATATAGAGAAAGTAATGTGAATCAGACACACATACATACACATATGCACACACAGAAACGAGCCTTTTTCTAAAAATACTTTTTGCTTATACAGGAAACATTTACTGCCGTGAACTCTCGACATCGAAGTTCTAGATGGAATGCAATATTTTTACTTTCTCTACACGTATTATGTACATAATGTATCGATAAGGTATTGTATTCACGCAAAAACTCCATAGAGAAACTTCACCGGAAATATTTGTTTTGAGACCCTCTGAATCCAAAGAAAAAAAAACACTTTTAGGAAAATATCCGCGTGGGTGTGTAGCATACCTCAAAAAAGTCCGTTTAACACCAAATGTAGTATTTGAGTTCATTTCATTTATTTTCATTTTTTAATGTAAAATGGAATTTAAAAAAACAAACCCTTTTAAGAATAATTAGATATGCTGAGAAAGTCATTTGAATGAAACACATCAGATTTTAAGTCTGTTCACAGACAGACACAAAAACACACACATATACACACGCGAACACACAGAAACGGTCCATTTTTTAAAAGTACTTTTTCATTATTCAGGGGATCTCAAAATATATTTCCGTGAACTCCAGACATCAAATTTTGAAATGGATTACAATATTTTTTCTGCTTACTATATATAGAAAACGTTGAAGAGAGAGCACAAAATCTAAAGCTGTTATTTTAGTATTGCTTTATACAACTATATTCGCCAAGGAAAGATCTTGTGGTCCGCCTGATCCCGTGTGTTCAGACAACCCGATATACGATCCTCTCTGTATAGTTAATGTACCTTGAGGGTTGAATGTTGCACACTAGGCCTTTGGAGAATTAGTTGCTTGGAGAATAGGCCGTGTAACATTAACAGGCCGGGCTGGGTATTGTTAGAAGGAAAACGTATGGGCGGGATGTGGCTCGTGACCAAATGCTGTGTGAATGAGTTAAACTGGCCTGTTCCGGTGTAATACTAAGATGCACGACCAGCATAAAGTATCGCCGGATATGTTAATCGAGAGAAGATAATCTCCACGGAATTACTTCAGGTGTAAAACACAGCTCTGACGTGAGAATTCAACTGAAGGACTCGAGAGGAATAACGATATACCTCCTCCGAAGGAATAACTGGCGATATGGCGCACATTTAAAAATCTGATGTGTTCCATTCACATGGCTTTCTGATACATTGCTGTAACAAATTATTATTATTATTATTGGATAGGTATTTGAACCACGGATTTCCCGATCTTTAACCGGTTGTCGCCCTCCGTGGTGTAATAGTTACCATGCTAATTTCATATACCCGAGCTCAAACCCGCCGGAGGACGCTGTAAAAATCCTTAGCATGGCTTCCTTCGGAAGGGAAGCAAAGCCGTTGGTTCCGTGTCGTAGATTTACACTACGTAAAAGAACCTCAAGCCTGATAGAGAGGCATCTGAGCAAAATTAAGCGGTCTTTCACGCCCAATTTTGAATAAGACGCCGAGAACCACAGCAGTTAAAGAGCGTCCATAAAGAACACGCCATTTACATTTTTACTTTCTCTATATCCACTATGTACATAGTGTATAGAGAAGGTATTGCACTCCATAAAAAACTCGATACTAGATTTCACCAGAAATATGTATCCAAAAAAATTATTTTCAGAAAAAGGTCCGTGTGTGTGTCTGTGTGTCTGTGAACACGATAGCTCAAAAACGAAAAGTCAGTAAAATACCAAACTTGGTATTTAAGTTTAGTATCTTACAGGGATGCGACACGAAGATTTTCAGAAAAATCCCCCCACCCCCAACTACCCTTTACATGGAACTTTTTTCAAAAATTTCGATTTTCTCAAAAATGTCTATAAAGATTTTGATTAAAATTTTGTATATTAAACATATTTACCTAGCAAATAAAATGTATATCTTGAATTTTCTAGGAATAACCTCTGAAGAGTAGTTTATTCTGGATGAATTTTACGGAATTTTGAATAACTGCTAAACCGTAAGAGAGGGACAAAAACTTACTACACAAAAAATGTAGAGCACGTTAAAACACACAATTTATGTTATATACATTTTTTTCGTGCAGTTCGTCGTTTTTGAGACATTCCTTATTTTTGGTTTCTACTATGAACAACTTATATTATTCTCATACAGGAACTTGTCAACCCCTATCTATATAAACAAAGGAGCTTCATTGACATAGCAACCAGCTTTTGAATATCACTTTAAACTATGGTAGTCCCTTATTTCGCTTCTACTTACAGGGAAGCAAGTAATAAGACTATTTCTGCTAATTTTTTTCTGATTAGCATAAAGTAAATAGAAGTATAAGTTTTTTAAGAATAAATTGTTGCAGGGATATAGAGAAAGTCATGTGAATGGTACACATCAGATTTTTTTTATTTTCTAGCCGGTCTTACAATGCGAGTCAGCTGAGAAATGCAATGCTATGCCGGCGTGTTGCCATGGTAGCTCAATGGCAGAGCAACCGGCTAGAGATCGGAAGATCCGTGTTTCAAACCCCGGCTTCCTATCCAACTCCTGTTCTACACACTACTTGCGTGAAAAACAATTAAAACCTATACCATATGACCCTAATAGCTGGTTATACTATGAATCCTGGGACTTAAAGAACTTACAACATTGTAAGTCGCCATTGAGGTTGTCATCTCAAAGTAATTTTGAGATCACCTTGTGGTTTACCGGGAAACATACAAGTCAGCTGAGAAATTCATGCATGTTGCCATGGTAGCTCATTGGCAGAGCAAATGGCTAGAGAGCGGGAGATCTGTGGGTCAAATCCCGGCTTAGATATTGCATTTTTCAGTCTGACTCTACCTATCCAACTCCTGTCCTATACATGGCTTGTGTGTAAAAAAATTAAAACTTATTGTACTTATTATTATTATTATTGTTATTATTAATATTATTATTATCCCGCAAATTCCTACTTCCAGAATCTGTGGGGGATAGGGAATAATTCTGGTTAAAGGAATATTCCCCGCCCCAGCCGAGAATCGAACGCGGGAGCTGGGGATGAGAAGTCAGTTCGCTGACCACTCGACCATGGAAGCACTCTATAATAAATTATTGTTAAACAGCTTATTCTTCGACCTACTTTATGATAATTGAGACAACCATTAGCAGAAATAGTATTCTTTCTTTCTTTCTTTCTTTCTTTCTTTCTTTCTTTCTGTCTTATACGTAGAAAGCAAATAGGGGAATGCACTAGGCTAAAACGATATTCAAAGCTTTTAAAAGTTGGTTGCCATGTGGTTGAAATCAGTTTCTATGCATAAACAAGAGATAAGTTGAGTATTTTAAATCTGAAAAAAAAAAACAAACAAACAAACAACAAAAACGTATAGGACATAAATTGTGTGTCTTAACGAGACCTACATTTCGTGTATTAAGTTTTTGTCTATCTCTTACGGTCTACCAGTTACGCAAAATTCAGCAACATTCATTCAGAATAAGTAGGTTTTAGAGACTATTTCCAGAAAATTCAACATATTCATTTGTTTTTGCCATATAAATATATTTAATAAACGTCATTTTAATCAAATTCGTTAAAGCCATTTTTGTGAAAATCAAAAATTTCGAATTTTTTTCTATATAAAGAGTAGTTAAGGACGGGGGGATTTTGTTTAAAATCTTCGAGTCGCATCCCTAGAGGACACTAAACTTAAATACCAAGTTTGGTATTTTACCGATTTTTTGTTTTTGAGTTGTCATGTACACGGATACACACGAACAGGGGACCCTAAAACGTGTATTTCCGGTATCTAAATTTTGGGTGATATGCAATACATTCTCTATAACAATGTACATAGTACACGTGTAGAAAAAGTAAAATATCAGCTTTTAAAGAATAGTATGGGCAGTAAAAGTCACGTGAATATGACATATCAGATTTTTTCATAGATTAATTTTTTAAAATATAACTATGTTTGAAAAACTTCACGCGTTTGTCCAGGAATTCATTACCAGTATATGATATTTACCAACATGTTATGAAGTTTAAAACATGGGTGGCGACTGTTGTTTATAACAAGTTGTTTGTCTTATCAGTAAGGGAACACTTTCCGCACTTGGGCAGTCAAGCAAACTGCGTATACTCACCCTTATGTTTACACAACTTTTTTTACTTTCTCTACACGTACTATGTACATAGTGTATAGAGAAGGTAATGTAATGCACCCAAAAATTCAGTATTGAGATTTTACCAGAAATACATGTTGTGTATCCCCCTGAATCCAAAAAAAGCATTTTTGGAAAAAAGGTCCATGTGTGTATGTGTGTGACATTGGACAGCATAGCTCAAAGACGAAGTCTGTTAAATACTAAACTTAGAATTTAAGTTCAGTATCTTCCAAAAATGTGACACAAAGATTTTCAAGAAAAAAGGCTTTAACGACTTTGATTAAAATATCGTATATTAAAGATATTTACCCAAAGAATAAAATGTTTATCTTGAATTATCCGGGAATAGCCTCTGAGGACTACTTTATTCTGGATGTTTTTTTCGGAATTTTGCATAACTGGCAAACCGTAAGAGATAGACAAAGACTAACGTAACAAAAAAATGTAGAGGTGCTTAAAACACGCCTTCATATACCTTTTTTTGTATAGCGGATCGTTTTTGAGGCATCATTTGTTATTGGTTGCAGCATTGTAAAACATTTTTTTCTCATACGGGAACTTGCCAACAGCTGGCCACTCAAAGAAACGGATTTTATAACAATTAATTGTCGGTTTAGCCTAGTGTATTCCTTTTATTTAATAAGGAAGTAAATAATAAGACCGTTTCTGCTAATATTTTTCTCAATTAGCATGAAGTAGATAGAAGCATAAACTTATTAACAATAATTTGTTGGAGTTGTAGAGAAATTCATGTGAATGGAAAACATTAGAATTTTTTTGATACAGGAGACCCTAAAACGTATATCTCGGTATCGACATTTTTGATGATGTGCATAGTAGGTGTAGAAAAAGTAAAATATCAGCTTTTAAAGAATAGTATGGGTAGTAAAAGTTACGTGAATGTGACAAATCAGATTTTTTCTTACGATTACTTTTTTAAAATATACCTATGTTTGAAAAACTTCACGCGTTTGTCCAGGAATTCATTACCAGTATATTATATTTACCAACATGTTATGAAGTTTAAAACATGTGTGGCGAATGTTGTTTATAACACGTTGTTTGTCTTATCAGTAAGGGCAGTCAAGCAAACTGCGTACAATCACGCTCATGTTTACACAACTTTTTTTTTTTTTTCTCCCCGTTAGAAGCGGGACAAACTTAAATTGCTGATCTGCATAACAGCTTTAGTTTAGGAGCGAGGCCCATCTTGACGTTACCGCACACAAAAAAATATCTGACTCATCATGTTTGGCATCGAGGTTTCATGCAAATCACACAGCGGTGCAGCATCAAGGGCTGCCACGATAAAAAACGTGCAACAGCGCTACACAACGTAACACGTTCTATTCCACGTGTCTTATCAAACACCTTGCATGTAACAATCACGTCACTTTCATAACCATTTACGTTTCGTTTTTACCTTCTCTACATAGTGCATGGAAAATAGGTAAAGAATTTACTACACACTACCCAAAAATTCGATACCTAGATCTCACTGGAAGTATACGTTTTAAGATCCCCTGTATCAGAAAGGTATCTTAATAAAAAGGTCCCTGAGTTTGTCTGTGTGTCCGTGTACATTGAAAACGTTAACTCAAACCAAAAGTCAGTAAAATATCAAACTTTGTATTCAACTTTTGTATCATCCCAGGATGCGACACGAAGATTGTCTTTTTTTTTTTTTTTGGGGGGGGGGGTGTTTAACGCCCGCTTTAACTACTTATGGCACTGCAGGCGGTGACACTGATGATACGATGAATGATATGGCGCACCGGTGGAATGCGATGGCGGGGGAAACCGGAGTACCCGGAGAAAACCCTCCCCAGCGCCGCTTTGTCCACCACAAATCTCACATGCGGTCGCTTGGGATCCATCCCTGGCCGTCTAGGTGAGAGACGAGTGATCTAACTACTCGGCCACGGCGCGGCCCCACGAAGATTGTCGTAATACCGGAACGAAGCGACGGGAATCAATTGTACTAAGAGATTAAAACACGAGTTGTGTTTGATAAGACAATTCAGCGAAATAGATTACTAGTAATTTATAATATATAGAAAATATAAAATGTTATTACGTTATGATTGCAATACTTACATTAGTTCTCAAACGGTAGGTGGCGCATTCGACCAAGTTTATTTACCGATTTTTTTTTTTTTCGTTTTCTTCACTGCCTTCTGAATATGGCCGACCGTGCCTACACCCAATGTACGAATATCAATAGCAACATTAGAAATAGGGAACAACTATTTTATTTCAGCTTTTAATAAGTAATACATGAAGTGAAAACAAACGTCATTCTATTTGAAGCAATTGCACTCATCTTCTACATAAAAATACAAATAATGATTATTTTCAGTCATTTTTTGAACTAAATACATTATGAACTGGATTAAACTTTAAATAAACATAGTAATGAATTAATTTCAAGTACAGTTGTGGAACTGACAGTTATTAAAAGTGAAGTTTGGATGCCTGGATTGTCACCTTGTTACCAATAACCAAGACAGGAGATTAAACATAAGAACGTCAGATGCGATAAGATGTTTTGAAAATATCGCTCCAGCCAGATGACCGCGATTGGTTGAAATTGCCTAATCTCGGCCTTTCCACTGGCGCTTTAATAGTGGATTGTCAAGAAACTCTCCCCAACCTAAAGTTCCCCTTATATGGAAAAATTTTCCAAAATGTTAATTCTCTCAAAAATGGCTCTAACGATTTTGATAAAAATCTCTTACATTTAAAATATTTACATGATAAATACAATTTATATCTTGAATTTTCTGGGAATAGCCTCTGAAGATCTCTTTATTCTGAATGAATTTTGCTGCATTTTGCTTAACTATTAAACCGTAAGAGATTAAACAAAAATAAACAGCACAAAATTTTAGATCTCGATAAAACACACAATTTATGCCATATGCATTTTTTGTGAAGATACAATTTTTGAGATATTCATTTTTATTGGTTTTAGTTTTAAAATACTTATACTATATTCATACGGGAATTTGTCAACTCCTGCCACGGCAAGGAATCGAATTACAATCACGTGTCCACGATATTATAAAATATTTGTTTATGACTTTAGCCTAGTGTATTCTCTTGTTTCCCATCTACTTACAAGAGAGTAAGTAATATGATCATTTCTGCTAATATTGATCTCGATTATCATGATAAAGATACAAGAATGAGCGTTTTAAAAATAATTTGTTACAGAGATGTAGAGAAAGGCACGTGAATGGAACACATCAGAGCTTTTGTACTTTCTCGAAACGTACTACGCGTATAGTAGATAAAGAAGGTATTATATTCCACCCAAAAATTTGATACCGTGATTTCCCTGGAAATAGATGTATAGAAATCCCTTAGTCAAAAAAAAAAAAAAAAAAATTAGAAATGGACAAAGTGTGTTTCTGTGTGTATGTGGACAACATAGCTGAAAAACGAACAGTTGTTAAATACCAAACTCGGTATAAAGGTTCAGTATCTTACAAGCATGTGACGGCTGCGCCGTGGCCGAGTGGTTAGATCACTCACCTCTCACCTAGACGGCCCGGGTTCGATCCCAAGCGACCAAATGTGAGATTTGTGGTGGACAAAGCGGCGCTGGGGCGGGTTTTCTCCGATGGTTATGATGATGGTTAACTCAACTACAAGGTCATCAGCGCCCTTATGAAACAAATCATGGCAAAAGCCAGAGACAAAGCTCAATAATAAATATTATAAATAAGAACGAAAGATTAATCTAAAAATTAATGTATAAAAGCAATCATAGAAAAAGCCACAGATTGGTGATAAAAGAAAAAAAAATCAAAACTAATACAAAAACGAGGATAAAAACAACTAAATCCGAAATTTTAAGGGTATCTTTGATAAAAATTTTAAAATCCTAACTACCGCTCGACTATCGTTCGCTAGGACTTCTGCAAGACTGACCGGCAGTTGCAGTGATTCCCGAATATGTGCTAGATTAACACAATCTAGCAACACATGACGGACAGACAAATCTTCTCTACAAAGCGGACACACAGGAGCAGATTCACTCTTAAAAAGAAAACTATATGTAAAATTGCAGTGGCCAATACGCAAACGAGCCAAAATTACCTCCTCCTGTCGAGATTGACGAGTGGAAGTTACCCAGTTTGTTGGAAGACTGTTGTAGTTAAAGAGGGCATTAAACACAACCAAAAAAGTCTGATGTGTACCATTCACATGACTTTCTCTATATCCCTGCAACAAATTATTCTTAAAAAGCTAATACTTCTATTTACTTTATGCTAATCAGAAAAAATGAGCAGAAATAGTCTTATTACCTGCTTCCTTGTAAGTAGAAGCGAAATAAGGGACTACCATAAGTTAAAGTGATATTCAAAAGCTGGTTGCTATGTCAATGAAGTTCCTTTGTTTATATGTATAGGAGTTGACAAGTTCCTGTATTAGAAAAGTATAAGTTTTTCATAACAGAAACCAAAAATAAGGAATGTCTCAGAAACAACGAACTCCACGAAAAAATGTATATAACGTAAATTGTGTGTTTTAACGTGCCCTACATTTTTTGTGCAGTAAGTTTTTGTCCATCTCCTACGGTTTAGCAGTTATTCAAAATTCAGTAAAATTCATCTAGAATAAACTACTCTTCAGAGGCTATTTCCAGAAAATTCAAAATGTACATTTTATTTGTCAGGTAAATATCTTTGATATACAACATGTTAATCAAAATCGTTAGAGCCATTTTTTAGAAGATGAAAATTTTCGAAAAAAGTTCCTTGTAAAGGGTAGATTGTGGTGGGGGGATTTTTTTTTCAAAATCTTCGTGTCCAATCCCTGGAAGATACTAAATTTAAATACCAAGTTTGGTATTTTACCGCCTTTTCGTTTTTGAGTTATCATGCTCACTGACACACGGACACACGGACACACACACACACACACACGGACCTTTTTGTGAAAATGTTTTTTTGGATATTGGGGATCCTAAAACATATATTTCCGGTGAAATCTCGGTATCGAATTTGTTGATGGAGTGCAATACCTTCTCTATACACTATGTACATAGTGCGTATAGAGAAAGTAAAAAAAGCATACGACACAAGATTTTCAGGATACTTACCCCACTCCAACTACCTTTTGTAAGAACATTTTTAAAATATTTGATTTTCTCAAAAATGGCTGTAACCACTGCTGTATACATTAAACAGATATAATTTAATGACAAAATGTATCTTGCGTTTGCTGGGAATAGCCTCTGAAGATCTCTTTATTCCGGATTACATTTACATAAATGGTAAACCGTAACATAATATACTTCTTTTAACACAAGCCTTTCCTACAATGGCACCGCAGGCGATGACTCTCCCGGCACTGCCCCGCTTTGTGCACCACAAGTCTCACATGCGATCGCCTGGGATCAAACCCTTCGTGACAGGCGAATGGTCTAACTGCTCAGCCACTGCGCGGCAAACCGTAACATAAATAAACACTTACTACGCAATAAAGCTTATGCGTTCCGTTCACATGAGTTTATCTCTCTGTTCCACAAAAAACTATCCTTACAAAAGTTATTTCTTCATCTAAATCATGCTAATTGAGATATAAATTAGCAGAAATAATATAGAAGGGGAATAAGTGAATACACTAGCCTAAAGTGATAGTCAAATCTTTCAAAAGCGGTCGCTATAGATAACAATTGAAATTCGATTCTCTTTGCATGGGCAGGAGTAAAACACAAGAATTATGAAAAGAAAGATAAATTCCCGTTTTAGAAAAATTTAAGTACTTTAAAACCATTCATCAGATCAAACATAATACTGTTGTATGTTCTAGTGGAATAATATTTTTTTATTTGCTTACGCTATTTTACGTTCCATTCTTAATAAATTCTGAGGTGTAATTGCTCTAGTATTATCAATTTCAATTTTATTCTTTATACCTTTAACTGTATATTTCCGAATTAGCCAATATTGTGAGATATTTCCAAAGCATGGGATTCGTGCATAAAGAAAAATTTCGCAGATTTATACTCACTTACAGGAATTATTTCTGCCAGCATAATTTAAGGCCGGGTTTTAAGAGTTTTATCATTGGATTGAAGACAGCACCCCCTCCCTCCAAGTCTGACATTTCAGCGTCAACCCCTCACGCATTTACTCACTCAAATTCACTAACTTTGCTTACCCAAACTAGCATCGTCGTTTTCGGGTGTCGAGTTTTGCTTTTGTTACGTCACACATCGCGCGCATTGTTTGACTTGACTCGACTAAACTTTCTCGGGGAAGACTCCCTACGTCCCCCCCCCCCCCGCCCCGCGAAGGGAAACAAAATTCAGCGGAGCGTTAAGAGTACACAGAAACTCAAGCTCCTCCTCCCACTCCCCTCCAAAAACCAAACGCAAACAAAAGAGGATTACTAAATGTCTGATGTTGTGGCACCACTGCTTGCAATATTCATCAAGTCAGAGCAAGGATCGTCTTTTGGCTGCCGTTTGTCTGTGGTCTGTGACCCGACTCGACCCTAGCGAAAGGTAAATCATTCTAAATCGAGCTTTACACACCTCCTTGCCAACTTAACAACGTAGTATACTAGTAAAACTATTGGTAGCACTGCCTTAAACTCTTTATGTGCTACATTCGTCTTTTAGAAACCACTATTACAAACTATTTTACCTTCTCTACTTATAAAGTATTGCATTCCCCCTAAAAATTCGAGTCGCCCTCCGTGGTGTAATGGTTACCATGCTAACTTCAACTTTTTTCGGGCGTAAAAATCCTTAGCTCGTTGGTCCCGTGTCGTAGATTTACGAGATAAATATTAATAGAATTGGTTTTTGTTATATATTTGATTAACTGACAAGCAAGTTTTTCAAGACCTGGTCGTTATATGATGACTTTGAAATTCCCTTGTCTATGACTTAATTTGAGAAAACTGTAAGTATAGTAATATAGATACTACTAACTAGGAATATCTCGAAAGTGATTTATCCTATAGAAGAAATATGTACAATGTATAGTAAGCTATTCTCTATATTCTAGTGTTTATCAGTTATTCAAAATTCATCCAGAATGAGGTCTTGAAGGCTTTTCCTAGAAAATTCAAAATATACATTCAAACTCAAGCTTGATAGAGAGGCCTCTGAGCAAAATTAAGCGGTCTTTCACGCCCAATATAGAATGGGACGCTGAGAACCACAGTAGTTAAAGAGCGTCCATAAATAAAACGCTATTTCGTTTCCCAAAAATTCGTAACCGACATTTCACCGGAACTACATATTTTGAGGACTCTTGAATACCAAATGCATTTGTAGAAAAAGATCCATCTGTATGTGTCTATTAACAACGTGCCTCAAAAACAAAAAATTGTTAAATAACAAACTGATAGTTAAATTGCACATGTTGCAAGGATAGGACATGAAGATTTTCAAGGAAATCCCCCACCTTAAAACACACTTTACATAGAAAACATTTTGGAAAATGTTTAATTTCTCAAAATAGGTTCTATTTTTTATTAAAATACCGTGTATTTAAGGTACTTAAAGACAAATAAAATGTATATCTTGAATTTTCTGGGAAAAGCCTTGAAGACCTCATTCTGAATGAATTTTGCATAACTGGTAAACACTAGGATATAGAAAAAAGCTTACAACAAAACTTGTACTATTTCTTCTATGAGGTTAACTATTTCCGAGATATTCCTTGTTGGTAGTATCTACATTACTGTACTTAAAATTTTACTTCCTCTCCTGATCAAGCAAAGATAAGGGAATTTCAAAGTCATCATATAACGACCAGGTCTTGAAAGACTTCACTGTCGGTTAATCAAATATATAACAACAACAATTTCTACTAATATTTATCCCGATTGATACGACGTAGATTTTGTAATAAGAATCTTTTTTTAAAGAGTGCATTGAATAATCCTTAAAAAAGTAACATGGCAGAATAGGTTTCCTTGATTCAGAAAGTAACAAACGTGAATTTCCGATAATGTCTATATTAAAGCTTTGGGCGGATTTTAGTACTGCCTCTATTTATTATAAGTTAATTAGTACAGAAAATAAAAATTCTTTTAGCTCACCTGGGTAGTGAGATTGTAGCGTGTCTGCCTCACATTCAACAGGTTGCGAGTTCGAATCTCGTTTAGGGTGAGTTATCCGGATAATATTTTGGGAGGGTTCCCTTATCCTGAGAAGAATAACTGAGAAGAAGTTCCATGGACTCCGAGATCCTTTGAGCATCACTTCACCAATTTCATTCATCGTGGGATATGACCAACCAGGCAAAGGACGTTAAGAGCAAAAAAAAAAAAAAAGTAAAGGAAAAGAACAATACTTTTGGACTCCAAATTACCTTAAAATGAATATTCTCGTGAAGTCTCAATGTCGTAAGTATATTTGAAACACAATAGCTTCTTTTGGAGGATGGTGGATGGGGCAATTCTGTTCAGTCATGGACTGTTTAGGTTAATCTTCCAGTTCGTTTTAAATTCACAATATACACACAAACACTCACACTCTTTTACACGTCCAAACCATCTATAGGGAATGATTCAGTCAAACAGAAATTCCCAAATTCCAGCTAACAGAGCGAATGGCGCAAGATGCGATACGCATTCGGGAATTCCCAGATTCAAAGGTCCTTCCTCCCCCCCCCCCAAATAAAAATAAAAAAGAATTTTCGTCCAAAAGTTCAAACTTTTAAAAACAAATAACATTGGTTCTATTAACAAATTTCCGGTGACTACAGGGACCTCTTCGTGTGCTCAGTTGAATGGTGGAGTAGTTTCCCTCGTCCTCCAATTTGCTGCACTTCTACCTATATCTTGCCATTAATACTTTACTTCATCAGTTTGATTTGCTTCAGTATTTAAATAATTGGCGATGGTGTTTCGGTGCAACGTGGCAGTGGAGCTTTCTTCGTCCCTGCCTTTGGCTGCTTACCGGAATATACGGACTCATACCTCGGGGGGGGGGGGGTAGGGGCACTGAGTCCCCTAGATGGTTTGGGAGATCTCAGGTCAGCCCACTCAACGAGTCTCAATCTATAAACTGTAAGGTCCTGTCGGTATGGAGTTTTTGGGTGGAACACAATACCTACCTTCTCTACCATGTACGTACATTCATGTGTGTGTGCAAAGTAGGTAATATACATTTATTTCAAGTTATCAAAATTAAAACATTTGTAAAACATTTACGCTTTCATGTCAAACAGAAGCCGTAAAAGAATGTTTACAGTTTCAACGAAAAGAAATTAGGAATTATAGAACTTATAGTATTCTAAACTAAGGTACAAGCAAGAAATAGTCTGTTCTAACACCAAATAAAGCTAATATTGCATACACGCGCACACAGGAATAACAGTAAGTTGACACAAGTACCTCCAATATATCAATATTAAATGCTGACAGCGAAATATGTTTCTCTGCTTATAACTTAGTTATACCACAAGAACAACAACTATGAAAAATCAAAATCTGATGTGTTCCAGTCATATGACCTTCTCTAATGTAACTGCGTGCCACAAGGGTGCCACAACACCGGCTATTTTACTTGGGCCCTCCCCTTCCATTCCCAAATGTACATTTGACTGCAGTCGCTGGGACGTTCGGCTTTGAATGGATAGTCAGTCCACTTCGTATCGCACTAACGATCACGGCTATTCAAGCCGCTTCAGTTGTGGTGCCGGTGAAAGGGATATAAATACTGGAATTAAAGGAAGAACGGCACATGTAGCAAAATGATTCATGCAATACAGGGTTAAGTTAAGTTAACAGTAAATTGACATCATACCTTCAATGTTTTTTGGCTACCGACATAAATACTTACACCGAAACATTTTTCTTCACTAAAACTCGGCGGAGGACGATGGATTGTTTTCGGGGGTCAAAATCCTTAAGATGGCTTCCTTCGGAAGGAAGTAAAGCTGTTGTTCCCGTGTCGTAGATT
Organism: Hymenopus coronatus; assembly: GCA_030762935.1. Taxonomy (NCBI): domain Eukaryota; kingdom Metazoa; phylum Arthropoda; class Insecta; order Mantodea; family Hymenopodidae; genus Hymenopus; species Hymenopus coronatus. Next base: position 105,651,253 of record CM060886.1, on the reverse strand, counting down.
TACAGCACATAAAAGAACCTGAAGCCTGATAAAGCGGTCTTTCACGTCCAACATAGAATGGGATGCTGAGAACCACTGTAGTTAAAGAGAACCTCATTTTATTTCTCACACTCGGACCTCTTTTTCCAAAAATGCTTTTTTCGGACTCAGGGTACCTCAAAACATATATATTTCCGGTGAAATATCGACATCAAATTTTAGGTGGAATACAATACCTTCTGTGGTATGTATATTGGATGTACATCCGTGCTAGAGAAAGTAATAATAATATCAAAATATCAATTTTTTTAAAATGTTGCAAACTATGTAGCTTTTGCAATTTTTATGGTAATACTCCCCGTCTATCCCAGTGGGAAATATAAGGCATTTAAAATCTGAAACAAACCCTATTATCAGAGTAGAAAAACTAGAAGCCAAGATGCTATCCTCACGACTTGAAATAACCCGCCATATCCGCCCTGTTAAAACCTTTTTAAGTACTAAAACTACGAAAATGTGTGTGGTATTGAATATCAAGCCATTTTGTAGCTTGTGGAAGACATGAAAATTAGTTATTTATACACGCGTTAAATTAGACTTAACAAGCGCACGCGAGTGAAGCGTTGGCGGCTTTGCAGCTGTAATTCGCATAGCGCAACAAAAGATGTCGAAACAAGCGAAATAATTCTGGTGTATTTAAATATAAATTGCTAGTTTCAGTAAACCTTAGGCAAAAAATAAACCTGAACAGTTTTAAATGTTTTAGTATAACATGATGTTGCGTACAAGTCTAGAAATAATACATTTATAGATTTACAGGTAATTTTACTAGAGAATCTGTTGTAGGGTAACAATTTTCCATTAAACTAACGTATTTTGTAATTCTGACATAGTTAAAAATACTAAACAGACCTTTTCGCTAAATTATTACATAAGCCTTACAATTGACTCATTATTGCTCTCTCAAAATGCGCTAGCACACACACCATTATTTTTCACTAGATTTTAAATATGGTTTGGTTAAATTATATCAGGACTTAAAACAACCTTCGTGTCATTGCAATCAAAATCATAGAAGAACCAATAGCATTTTAAATACGTAAGATATTTCAGAAACTTCTTCTTTATTTTCTAAAATACGCATTAATTTATACAAAACAAAGCTTATCTTACCTTTACATAGCCAAATTAGTTCGTAAACTACGTTCTTCAGCATGAAATGAATCCAGTCGTCACCGATGTTGTTTAACATATCGATTGCAACAACTGAAGATCACCTGTAAAATAAAATAGCAACGAAATGACTTAACAGTTGGCAGCAGTGCTTCGTCTGTTTTGATTTTATATTAATAATGTTTTTAAGAACGGAGCTTAACTTTCGGTTGAAATATTTGCGTAATAAGGTAGCTAACAGTTTGAAGAACAGAAAACGTTCAACTCAATGAATTTGAATATCGAAATTAACAAAATGGAAACCGCAAAAACGAAGAATTGGACAATAGTCTGAAAAGTCATTTTTAAGGATGGTATGGTGAAACGCTGAAAGGAAATCGTCTTTCCTGAAAATTGAAAAGAAGACTAAAACATTCAAGTTTCAAGTTAGTTAATACCAATGAAAATTGCCAACAAAAGTGAATTTAAAATGCTAATATTAAAACTGAATCATTTATCAAAGTTTAAGGTTATTCACGACAAAGTAATATATACATGGCATGATAAACCTTATTAAGTCAAAGAACGCAAATGTCAGTAGTATGAAAGATGGAATCTGTTTATGAGAAGAACAAAACCTAGTTATAAGTAGATGAAAATTGGGTAAATAAATAAGGAAGAAATCAATAGTATTTTAATAGAAATAATGAAAATAATGAAAATAGTGATTTAAGTGTTATAAAATAGTTCTATATGGAAGAATAACTAGCAAAATATGATGTGTTCCATTTACGTGAATTTCTCTACTTGTTCTGCAAACAAACTATTCTTACTAGACATTATTATTTTATCTACGTCATGCCAATCGAGTTAAACATTGGGTCTTATTATCTGCTTCCTTGTAAGTAAAAGGGAAAGTCAAATCTTTTAAAAGCTGGTCGCTATGTGAGCAATTATTAAATTTCTTTTCGCTTTGCATGTTCAGCAGTAAAACAAAAAAGATATGTAAGGGAAGGTGAATTCCCGTTTAAAAAAAGATTACGTAGTTTAATATTGTAACCAATAAAAAGGAATATCTTGGAAACAGCCAACTCTACAAAAAAAAAAGTACATGCCATAACTTGTATATTTTAACGAGATCTACATTTTTCGTGTAATAAATTTTTGTCAATCTCTTACTGTTTACCATTTATTCAAAATTCATTTAATATGAAAAGGTTTTCAGAGACTTCCGCACCGTCTGCCCATACACCACGAACCTTGAAGCGTATTTGAAGGATGAGAGGGAAACTGAAAGAAGGGGAAATGATAGAAACGAAATCAAAGGTAGTTAAAAGCCACCCCAAAATTCGCCTGGTAACCAGAGCTAGCTAACTATGAAAATCCCATGAGTCAGAATGGGCGCTCACCGGGGATCGAACCCTGGATCGTGAGATTTCAAGTGGCATAGGGTGCCGTGGCAACACCTTGCTCTATTATTCTGCCCCGCAGATATTCCTTCATGAGTAAAGACACCAGAAGGTGCACTGCCATACTCAAGTAATGGGAAAGCTTCACATTTTTACTTTCTCTATACGTACTATGTACATAGTGTATAGAGAAGGTATTGCATTGTACCCAAAAATTCGATACCGAGATTCCACCGGATATGCATGTTTTGAGACCACCTGAATCCACAAAAAAGTATTTTTAGAAAAATGTCCGTGTGTGTGTGTGTGTGTGTATGTTTGCTGTCTGTCTGTGTGTATGTGTGTGTGTGGCTATGGGCAGCATAGCTCAAAAACGAAAAGACCGTTAAATACCAAACTTGGTATTTAAGTTTGGTACCATGCAAGAATGCCACACGAAGATTTTAAAAAAATTACTCCATCCCAAACTGCCCTTTATATGGAATACATTTTGGAAATTTTGATTTTCTCAAAAATGGCTTTAACGATTTTGATTAAAGTATCGTATATCAAAAATATTTACCTGACAAATAAAATGTATATCTTCAATTTTCTGGGAGTAGCATCTGAAGACTACTTTATTCTGGATGAATTGTACGGAATTTTGCAATAATGCTAAACCGTAAGAGATGGACGAAAACTTAAAATACACAAAATTTAGAGTACGTTAAAACACACAATTTATATTATATACTTTTTTTTTTTTTGGTGTTGATCATTTTCGAGATATTCCTCGTTTTTGGCTTCAGCTTTGAAAAACATACTTTTCTCAAACAGGAATTTGTCAACTCCTGTTCATACAAACAAAGGAACTTCAGTCACATAGTAACCAGCTTTTGGCTTTCACTTTAACCTATAGTACTCCCTTATTTCGCTTCTACTAACAAGGAAGCAAGTAATAGAACTATTTCTGCTAGTTTTTTCTCGATTAGATGAAGTAAATAGAATACTTTGTTGCAGAGATGTAAAAAGTCATGTGAATGGAACACATCAGATTTTGTTACCCAAATTGTATGGTTAAAATGAAGTTTACAGGCTTTAGATACGAGATGTTTCTGAATTTAATAAATATACAACATTAAGGGTCAATTCAGAAGATTTTATGGAAAAGTGGCATAAGCCATACCATGCTGCCTGACAAAAACATTGGTAACAAACTTTTGATGCACTTTTCTCCTGAAGGTTTGAATACAGAGTCAATATTTTATGTGGTACTAACAGTTAATTTGCGACTGAATACAATTAAAAGTTATTAACAAAAAGCGCTGATATTCTCCATTCACATTATTTTCTCTCGCCGTTCCACCAACAATCTTTCCTTACAAAAGCTTATTCTTCTGTCTACTTCATGATAATCGAGATAAATATTAGCAGAAATTGTCTTATTACTTTAATCCTTGTAAATATAAGACAAATAAAGGAATATGCAAGGCTAAAGTGATAGTCAAATCTGTTAAAAGCTGGTTCTATGTGAAACAATTCCAGTTCGGTTCGTTTTGCATTACCTGCAGTAAAACAAAAGAGGAAACGAAAGGTTTGAGTAAAGTTACGTAGTTTAAAATTTAAACAAATAACAAAGAATAACCCAAAAACTCTACATAAGAAGCTTATATGACATAAATTATGTGTTATAATGAGATATAAATCTTTCTGCAATACGTTTCTGTCTATGTCTTACGGTTTACTAGTTATGCAAAATTCAGCAAAATTCATACAGAATAAAAGGGTCTTCATAGGCTATTCCCAGAAAAGTCAAGATATACATTTTATTTGTCCTGTAAATTTCCTTACTGTACTGCATTTTAATCAAAATCATTTAGCTATTTTTTTAAAAAAAAACACTGTATTGTTCCATTAAAGGGCAGCTTGGGATGGGGAGATTTTCTTGAAAATCTTTGCATGGCATCCAAGGATATTACTAAAGATAAATACCAATTTGCTACTTAACAGTTTTTCGTTTTTGAGCTATACTACTCACAGACACACATACACTGACTTTTTCTAAAAATGCTTTTTCGACTCTGAGGATCTCAAAAACTCAACTCACATTTCCTGTGAAATCTTGGTATCGATTGGGAGGAATACAATTCCTTTGCTACTTACAATGTACCTACATTGCATGTACATACGTGCTAGAGAAAGTAAAATTGGGAACGGGAAATAATTGCATAACTGATGACCCAACTGACATACTTTTTATTAGATATTGTTTCTTTTACCATTTTTGAGTAACAAACTTTAACTGTGTTCACAGCTCTAAATTATCTGTTATGGCACAGAAATAACTGGTGACTGTGCAATCAAATCTTTGGGAGAAAACTGCACCATAAGTTAAGATTTACGAAATTTTTGTTAAGAAATAGTATATGGCTTATGCCAGTTTCCCCCAAAATCTTCCAAATTTACCCTAAATGTTGCACATTTATTAAATTCAGAAACACTTGGTCTCTAAAACTTCCAGATTTCATTTTAATGAAGTAAATTTTGGTAACAAAAATTCAACAGAAGTTTTAGATTACTTGGGTATGGCAGATATACATTCAGGTCCTGGTGCCCTTAAGAGTTGCAGAACTCAGCGGGGATATTTCATGTTAAAATCCGGCAGTGAGGAACTGGCCTGAGTGAACTTCATTTTACCATTCTTGCTTATTAGTGGAGACGTGAGTGAGTTGCGGTCACTATTACTGGTCTCCCAGAAAGGGGAACATAGAAGTGTCCAATTTTTGCAATTTATTTAGCAAACGATTTTTTGTGGTGAACTTTTTTTTCAGACAAACTACAAAATATATGATCATAAAAATGTAAATAATCATACATGTATATATCCAGACTATACATTTTTTTTTTACATTGATCTATAAATTATAGCCAGAGAAATTCACATATTTTGGGTTAGCTGTATATCCATATAATGCTCACACTACCGCTCCGCTTAAGAGTTGCAGAACTCAGCGGGTATATACCATGTTAAAATCCGGTAGGGAGGAACTGGCCTGAGCAACCTTCGTTTTACCCCTCTTGTTTATCGGCGGAGATTGAGCGGGTTGCGGTCACAGAGAAGTAAAACGAAAGGAAAACCCTCACTGGCGGGTTATATCATGAAATAGTGTCATTGAGTTCTGCAACACTTTTGACGCATGAAGGAATATCTGAACACGTCATACACGTGGCAGCTGCTCTACCTGGTACGTAAACAGTAGAGAAAGTAATAAAAAATCCAGGAGAAACAGTAGCTAACTGGGTAAAAAATCTAATGTGTTCCATTCATATTACACCTCTGTAACAAATTATTGTTGATAAGCTGTTGAATCTACTTATTGCTAATCGAGTTAAACATAGCAGAAACGGTCTTATTACTTAGTTCCCTATAAGTGGAAGGGAAATAAGGGTATACACTAGGTTAAACCAACAGTGAAATATTTTAAAATATTTTTGTTATGGAATTCAAATCAGTTTCTTTGTATGGCCAGGAGTTGACAAGTTGCTGTATGAAAAAATCTGATGTGTACCATTTGCATGACTTTCTCTATATCCCTGCAACAAACTATTCTTAAAAAGCATATACTTCTATTTACTTTATGCTACTCAAAAAAAAAAAAATAGCAGAAATAGACTTATTACTTGCTTCCTTGTAAGTAGAAGCGAAATAAGAGACTACCATAGGTTAAAGTGATAGTCAAAAGATGGTTGCTATGTCAATGAAGTTCCTTTGTTTATATGGATCGGAGTTGACAAGTTCCTGTATGAGAAAAATACAAGTTTTTCATAGCAGAAACCAAAAATAAGGAATGTCTAAAAAACGTCGAACTCCACGAAAAAAAATTATATAACATAAATTGTGTGCTTTAATGTGCTCTACATTTTTTGTTTAGTAAGTTTAGTAAGTTCCATCTCTTACAGTTTAGCAGTTATTCAAAATTCCGTAAAATTCATTCAAAATAAACTACTCTTCAGAGGCTATTCCTAGAAAATTGAATATGCACGTTTTATTTGTCAGGTAAATATGTTTAATATACGAAATTTTAATCAAAATCGTTAGCCATTTTTGAGAAAATAAAAATGTTCGAAAAAAAGTTCCATGTAAAGGGTAGTTGGGGGTGGGAGGATTTTTCTCAAAATCTTCGTGTCGCATCCCTGAAAAATAGCAAAACTTAAATACGAAGTTTGGTATTTTACCGACTTTTCGTTTTTGAGTTATCATGTTCACAGACACACGGACACACACACACACACACACACACACACACACGGACCTTTTTGTGAAAATGCTTTTTTTGGATATTGGGGACTCTAAAATATATACTTCCGGTGAAATCTCGGTAACGAATTTTTGGGTGGAGTGCAATACCTTCTCTATACACTATGTACAGTGTGCGTATAGAGAAAGTAAAAATTATTTTAAAACTGAAACCAATAAAAATATATGTGACATAAATTGTGTGTTTTAAGGAAATCTACATTTTTTATATAATAAGTTTTTTTTTTCCATTTCTTACGTTGAACAGATATGTAAAATTAAGAAAAATTCATCAAGAATAAAAAGGTCTTCTGAGGGTACTACCAGAAAGTTCAAGATAGGTATACATTGTATTAGCCACGAAAATAAATTAAGTATAAGAGATTTTAATCAAAATCATTAGAGCCATTTTTGAAAAAACTAAAATTGTGTATTTTTTCCATATAAAGGGTAGTTGCCGGTGGGAGTATTTTATTGAAAATCGTGTCACATCCGTGGAAGATACCCAACTTAAATATTAAGTTTGGTATTTAAGGGACTTTTAGTTTTTGAGCTATTCTGTCTACAGCCACACACAGAGACAGACATACACTCGGATATTTTCTAACAATGCTAAAAATTCACGAATCTGAAAACGTGTATTTCTGGAAAAATATTGGTATCGAATTTTGGGTGCAATACAATATCTTTTCTATACACTATATACAAGGGTCATCCAAAAAGTGACAGATGATTTGGCATAACTAAATAATAACGAAAATAATCAACACAAACCTTTATTTACAAAGTTACAGTACCTTACTCTATTTGCCAATGCAATATTCATTCTGTCAAGATAGTTATCGTCACGTGGTACCAATTTTTCAATGCCGATATTATACTTTTCTACTGCCAAAGAACTTATTCGTTTTTTTGAATGCAAAATGTTCGGCCTATCGAATTTTATAAGCAAATAACGCAAGCGTATTGTGATAATGCAATGCACGACTCCAGTGTGGAAATGACGCATAATTTACGAGTAATCCAGGATGAACCAGTGTGTATCAAGAAGACCGAAATGGAAGTTCATCAATTGTTATGGAGGATTTGAAAGCAAATGTTGATAAAAGAATTCAGGAAAAAAAAGTGTTTCAATTTGGACACCGTACATGACTTTTTGGATGGAAAAGATTTCGCAACCGATGAAGACCTCAAAGATCTTTAGCGGTTGAAAAGTCGGTACCATGGAACAATAAATACCTTGATTACGTTGCAAAATAGAATAAGGTACCGTAAGTTTTGCTCCAAAATTAAAGTGCCAATGCAATGACCGAGATTAGGCAATTTCAACTGAATTGCGGTCATCTGACTGGAGCGAAATTGTCAAAAAATTTTACTGTAGCTGATGTTCTCTTTTTTTAAAACCATGTCGCACCTTCATGTGTTTATAATATCCTAACTTGGTTATTGGTAACAAGGTGACAATCCAGGCAGTCAAACTTCACTTTTAATTCAACAATTGTACTTTCAATTAATTCAGTTACAATGTTTATTGAAAGCTTTATTCATTTCATAATGTATTTAGTTAAAAAAAGGTGTGAAAATGATCATTTGTATTTCTTATGTATGAGATGAGTGCAATAACCTCAAATAAAATGTTTGTTTCCATTTCATGTATAGGTTATTAAAAGCTGAAATAAAGTAACTGTGGACTGCCTCCGTGGCGCCGGGTTCAATTCCCGGCTGGGGCGGGGAATTTTATTTTAACAAGAATTATTCCCTATCCCCCACAGAGTGTTAATGTGTGTGTGTGTGTGTGTGTGTGTGTATGAGGAAAATAAAACGATATAAACCCAACGTAAAGAACCTACAGACGAGTTGTTTCTAATGCAAAGCCCCCGATATGATCTTGGATGTTAAAGGGGCCTATATAAATGAAATAAAAATATTAATAATAATAATTATAAAAACTATTATGATAATAATAAAAATTGTTCCCTAATTCTGTTATTGCTATTGATATTCGTACATTTGGTGTAGATACGGTCGGTCATATCCTAATTCAGGAGGCAGTGAAGAAAGAAAAAAAAAATCGGTAAATAAACATGGTCGAATGTACCATCAATCATTTGAGAACTAATTCAAATATTACAATCATAACCTGATAAAATATCCCTTCCTATATACTATAAATTATTAATAATCTGTTTCGTTGAATTGTCTTATCAAATACAACGCGTGCTTTCATCTCTTAGGACAATTATCAACAAGATGAGAACAATTGTGGTATTACTTAAGATACTTTCGTTATTATTTAGTAATTCCAAATCGTCTGTCACTTTCTGGTTGGCCCTCGTGTGCATGAGATTTAAAATCCATTGTGATTGCGTATGTTTACCACCCAAACTTTCCTCCCCTATTATTTAAACTGTTTATAATCCCCGGCCCTGACAGGTGTATAACCTTAATATGGCTGAGTTTCCCCCAGGCGTGCGTGCGTACGTACGTGGTTTTACATCACGCCTACGCAGAACAATGTGTATCTCCTCTTCCATGAATTAAAAGCAAGCAACAAAAGAATATGGAAAGAAAAGAGAGGGGTGAGTGCTTTGAAACAGCTCCGTGAATACCTCGGGAAGCACATGGCACAAAACTCAAAGCTGCTTCTTGTTTTCTCTGGGCCAATGAATGGTAATTATACAACTGTGAAGGGCAACAGCCAATAAGGCTTTAGGACTTAGCAGACTGTGAATAATGTGTTACATGGGGTCCGGGGTTCTTTTCCATTCCCTGGCGGCACAAAAAAACGAAACAAAGAAACCACGCACAAGTGTTGTATACGTCATATGGTATTGTTTTTTAAAAGTCTTTTATGTTTATTAAAATGTATTGGAATTTTCCTGTAGAACTACTTTCAAAAGCCTTCTGAATTTAACTCCTAAAAGGATTGATGCATTGCATTCACATGGCTTTCTCTCCATATGCGTATACAAACTATTCTTACAGAAAGTGTGACACATGATAACTTAGTGGTTAGAGAACATGTCCAAATTAAAGGAGAAAAGGGGAAGGTGAAGTAACCCATTCCACACTGTATGAAGCATTGGGGTATGCTACTATGCGACGTAATGAAACGCTATACACCTTCCTCATCTGTATAGTATATGCAATTTTAATTTCTCTAAACGTACCATGTACAGAGAAGGTATTTTAATGCACCCAAAATTTCGGGATTTCACCGGAAATACATGTTTTAGAACCCCCTGAATACAAAAAAAAAGCATTTTTAGAAAAATGTCCGTGTGTGTGTGTCTGTGGGCAGCATAGCTCAAAATCGAAAAGTTCGTTAAATACCGAACCTAGTATTTCAGTTCACTATCTTCCAAGGCTGCGACACGAAGATTTTCAAGGAAATCCCACACCCCCAACAGCCCTTTACACTGAAAAAACTTCGAAAATTTTGATTTTCTCAAAAATGACTAACGATTTTGATTAAAATATCGTGTTTTAAAGATATTTACGTAACAAATAGTACGTATATTTTGAATTTTCTGTGAATAGCTTCTGAAGACTACTTTATTCTGGATGAATTTTACGAAATTTTGCATAACTGCTAAACAGTAAGAGATGGACAAAAACTTATTACACAAAAAATGTAGAGCACATTAAAACATACAATTTATGTTCTATACATTTTTTCGTGGAGTTGATTGTTTTTTAGATATTCATTGTTTTTGGTTTCAGCTTTTACATAGCAACCAGCTTTTGACTATCACTTTAACCTATGGTAATCCTTTATTTCTCTTCTACTTACAAGGAAGCAAGAAATAAGCTATTTCTGTTAATTTTTTCTCGATTAGCATGAAGTAAATAGAATCATTAGCTTTCTAACAATAATTTGTTGCAGAGATGTAGAGAAAGTCATGTGAATGGCACACATCAGCTTTTTTTAGTGTTTAACGCCCGCTTTTATCAGCATGGCACCGCAGGCAATGATGCTGATGATATGTGGAATGAACATGGAGCACCGGTGAAATGCGATGGTTGTTCACAATATATCCCACATGCGGTCGCCTGGGATCGGACCCGGGCTGCTTCGATGAGAGGCGAGTGGTCTAAATACTCGGCCACGGCACGGCCTTGCACGAATGCACAATATACATAGTAGATAGAGAAGGTATTGCAATCCACCCAAATATTCTATACCGCAATTTTACCGAAAATACTGTTTCGAGATCCCCTTGGTCCAAAAAAAAAAAAAAAAACATTTTTAGAAATATATCCATGTGTGTCTGTATGTGGGGGTGAGGGTGCGTGAGCAGCATAGCTCAAAATTCAAACTCGGTTAAATACAAAATTTCTAAGGATCTTTCAAGGATACGACAAGAAGATTTTTCAAGATTTTCCATTTACTCTATGCACAGGGCATTTTTATGAATATATGGAACTTTCTCAAAAATTGTCTAATGATTTTGATTAAAACCCCATATGTTTAAGATATTTTCATGACAAATGGTGTAAATCTTGAATTTTCTGGGAATAGTCTCTAAAGATCTATTCATTCTGGTTGACTTTTGTGTAATTTGTAAACCATGGGAGGTAGAAAACAACTTACTACACAAAAATGTAGATCTCATTGAAATAAAGAATTTATGTCATGTAACTTTTTGTAGATTTAACGCTTTCCAAGATATTCCTTGTTATTGGTTTTAAATTTAAACTGTTTAAACTTTTCTAAAGCGGAAATCAACTTACGTTTCATTTCTTTTGTTTTACTCACAGACATGCAAAAGGGAACCGAATTTCAATTGTTTCACATATCGACAGCTTCCAAAATACTTGACTATCACTTTAGTCTATCGTAGGTATTTCCTTATTTCTGGAATAGCCCCTGAAAACCACTTCATTCTGGATAACTTCTGTATAACGTTTTTATAACTGTAAACTTTAAGAGATAGACAAAAATTTCATACACATAAACTGCATATATTGTTAAAACACACAATTTATGCCAAATACATTTTTTCTAATGTTAACTGTTTTCGAGAAGTTCCGACTTATTAGTTTCAATGTTAAGCTACTTAAACTTTGCTCAAATTGGAGTAATTTTCTTTTCGTCTCTCTTTTCTTTACTCTTTTGTTTACTCCAAAGATGGAATTTCAATTGTTTCACATAGCAGCCGACTTTTAACGGACATGCCTGTCGCTATAGCCTAACGTATTCCATTATTTCCCTTCTACTTACAAAGAAGAAAGTAATAATACCAGTTCTGGTAATGTTTATCTCGATTAGCATGGTGTAAATAAAAGAATAATTTTAATAAGAAATGTTTGCCTGCGGAGCAGCTAGAGAACGTTATATAAATAGAACACATTAGATTTTGAGTGTATCTCTTCTCTTTTGTTCCTGTTTTGTAAACATGTATTGCACACGCATTCGTTAGCTTCATACTTAAAATTATTTTGGTTATATAAATAATCGTTACGTTTTGCAGTTTCAGTAATCTATAATATTTTATAAATGGTAGCCATGCATTTTGTCGTAGATGTTTTACTTTCTCTACACGTACTATGTAGATAGTGTACAGAGGAAAGGTTTGTATTCCAACCAAAAATTCTATACCCAGATTTCACCGGAAATATTTTCTTTATGTGCCCCTGAATCCAAAAATAAACATTTTCAGAAGAAGGTTTGTGTGTATGTCCGTGGACAGCATAGCTCAAAAATGAAAAGACCGTTAAATACCACACTTGGTATTAAAGTTCAGTATTTTCCAAAGATGCGACACGAAAATTTTCAAAAAAAAATACCCCCACCCCCAACTACCCTTTACATAGAAAACAATTAGAAAAATTTGACTTTCTCAAAAATGACTCCAGTGATTTTGATTAAAATCTGTTATATTAAAGATATTTACATGTAAAATAATATGTATATCTTGAATTTTCTAGAAATAGCCTCTAAAGACATGTTTATTCTGGGAGAATTTTGCGAAATTTTGCATATCTGGTAAACCATAAGAGATTGACAAAAACTTATTGCACAAAAATTGCAGGTCACGATAAAACACACAATTTATGTCATATACATCTTTTTCGTGGGGTTGAGCATTTTAGAGATATTGTTTGTTATTTATTTCAGCTTTAAAATACTTAAAACTTTCCAGATGCGGGAATCTGTCAACTCCTGTCCACGCAAAGAAACGGATTTCAATCCCTTAGCAACCACCTTTTAAAACATTTGATTGTCGGTTTAGCCTAGTGTATTCTCTTATTTACCTTCTACTTATAAAGTGCTTAAGCATTAAATAGATAAAAGAATAAGCTCATTTGTTACAGAGATGTACAGAGAGTCATGTGAATGGAGTACATCAGATTTTTTTTCACAGAAGTCTTTTATAAAATAACGACTCTTTTACCGCTAAATATTTTATAAAATAGGTTTTATAAAAGTTACTTTAGATATATTTTAGACAGATGTCGACCTAAGAAAAGTTACTAACGTCAGCCCTATGTAGTATTGGCGGTCTTTAATCTTTGTTTCCCAGTTGAAGATGAAGATCGATGAAGGGAACATGTTGCAGGCGGGGGAGCGACATCTAGCGGCGCTTTTTGAAGCAAGTGCTGCATTATCATATTGTTGCTAAAGGGGAAAACGGCATCATCAAGAGAGTCGGCCTCGAACCAAGTACCTCCCTCCACTTGAGTGAAGACAATGTGAGGCCTGACGCAGTCTCCAAGGAGAGCTAATCTTGTTTAACCTCCGCAAGGAACGTTGGAACGCACAGCTAATATTTCTCGCACTAGCTGACATGCCCAGCGTGAAAGGGTGTTTTCCTGAGTTAGAAAAGCGAACACATAGAGTTTTTAAAAATTCACTTCAAACTTTAAACCGCTATAAATAATATGATATTTGAGATAGGATAAAATAATCTTATGTGTTCCATTCACATGACTTTATATCTCTGCAACAAATTGTTAAAAACCTTATGCTTCTAATTACTTCATGCTAATTCAGAAAAATTAGCGGAATTAGTCTTAATACTTGCTTCCTTGCAAGTAGAAGCGAAATAAGAGAACTAAAATAACTAACTTTTAACTAATAGATAAAAACTGGCTGCTATGTGACAAGTTCCTTTGTTTATATGCACCGCAGTTGACAAATTTCTGTACCAGAAAAGTATGTTTTTCAAAGCTGAAATGAAAAACCAGGAATATCTTAAACACGATCAACTCCACGAAAAAAATGTATATAACATAAATTGTGTGTTTTAATGTGCTCTACATTTTCTGTGCAATAAGCTTGCGTCCATCTCTTACGGTTTTGCAGTTATGCAAAATTCCGTAAAATTCATCCAGAATAAAGCAGTCTTCAGAGGCTATTCCCCAAAAATGCAAGATATACATTTTATTTGTGAAAAAAGGCGTGTTATTTGTGGACGCTCTTTAACTGCTGTGCTTCTCAGCGTCCCGTTCTATACTGGGCGTGAAAGACGGCTTAATTTTGCCTCCCTATCAGGCTTGAGGTTCTTTTACATGTCGTAACGGCTTTACTTCCCTTCCGAAGGAAGCCATGCTAAAGATTCTTACGCACGAAAAAATCCATCGTCCTCCGCCGGGTTTGAACCCGCGACCTTGGGTATATGATGCTAGCTTAAATATCTTTAATATACCATATTTTAATCAAAATCGTTAGAGCCATTTTCGAAAAACGTTGCACGTTAAGGGTAGTTGGGGTAGAGGGATTTTCTTGAAAATCGTGTCGCACCCTTGGAAGATACCAAACTTAAATACCAAGTTTGGTATTTAACGGTATTTTCGTTTTTTAAATATGCTGTCCACAGGCACACACACTCGCATACACACGGATTTTTTTTTCCAAATTTTTTTTTAGGGGATTCAGCGGAACCCAAAACATGTATATCTGGTGAAATCTCGGTATCGAATTTTTTGGGAGCATTACAATACCTTCTCTATACACTATGTACATAGTACATGTAGAGAAAGTAAAAATGTAATATGTTCCATCACTTTACTTTCCTACATCTCTGCAACATTGTTTAAAAGCTTCTATCGACTTCATGCTAATCGAGATAAAATTAGCAGAATGGTCTTAGTTACTTCTTGTAAGTTGAAGGGAATTAGGCCGTATACTAGGTTAAAGTGATAGTTACATATTTAAAAAGTTATGTGGCATAAATTATGTTTTAACAAAATCTACATTTTTTGTGTAGAAAGTATTCGTCTATGTCTTACAGTTTATCAGCATTCAGTAAAATTCATCCAGATTTTAGGATAAAAATAAAAAAGATCTGATATATTCAATTCACATGACTTTCTCTATTATTTAACAAGCAGTTTTTAGTAAAGCTAATTCTTCTGCCTACTTTTTGCTAATCAAGATAAACAGCAAAAATCGTCTTATTACGTACTCCCTTATAAGTAGAAGAGAAATCAGAAAATGCATTATACTAATGCGATAGCCAACTGATTTAATGGCTGTCACTGTGCGATTGAGTTTTGCATCTTTGCATGATCAGGAGTAAAATGGAAGAAAAAAGGTGATTTCCTGTTTGAGAAAAGTATAGGTATTTTAAAACTGAAACCAATAATAAGGAATATCTCGGAAGTAGTTTGCTCCACAACCAAAATGAAAATAGACATACATTGACTGTCTTGACGAGAACTACATTTCTTGTTTTGTAAGTATCTGTCTTTTTCTTACGAACTATCAGTTTGAGGAAAGCTTTAAGTTATTTAAAATTGAAACCAATATCAGGAATTGATTACCTCCACAAAGACTATATATCAGAAAGCTGAAGCTACTCCAGGACGATTAAATCAAGCAACTTTTTGATTTAATCGTCGTGGAGTACTTCATGGACAAGGCTCAGATATTTGTGGTGCTAATAATAGATATATACCTATTGTAATTAATCTACTACTGCTAATGATTTTATTAACTGAATCACTAATTTAACGAGATCGATATGTTTTCTGTAATACGCTTTTGTGTGTATCTTAAGGTTTACCAGCTCTCCAAAAGTCATGTAAAACGAACATTGTCCCAGAAGATTCAAGATATACATTTTATTTGTCATGTAAATATTTTAATATACGTATTTTAATCAAAATGTCTAATGACTTTGATTAAAGTGTCATATGTTGAAGAGACTTTCGTAACAAATAAAATGTATATTCTGAATTTTCTGAGAATATTCTCCAAAGTCAATTTATTCTCAATGAATTTTGAATATCTGGTAAATCACAACACATAGACAAAGTCTGACCACGCAAGTAGTATTACATACGGATTAGCAAGATGGATTAACGATAATCCTGCCACCAGGGGGGATTAAGCGCTAGTGTCGCGTTAATCCGCCGGATTAAGAAAATGGCGGGAAATTTGAAAAAATCCAAGGGGTGGTTCATCGGATTATCTCTTGATCCTTTGAAGAAGGGGCCAATGGATTATGTGAAAATCCGCTGATCCATACCTTTTCAATTTTCAAATTTCCCACCATTTTCTTAATCCGGTGGATTAACGCAACCGCACGTGATGAAAAAAAAAGTGGCAGCATTATGGATAATCCTACTTGCCAATCCGTATGCAAAACCAAATAAACAACAAGAAGTTCATATTACATATATACTTATTACATAATCATATGCAATACAATATTGAATACATGCAAAAAACTGATATATTTTTATGAAGAAACCACATGCACAATTGTTTATATATTTTTGTCTTTAACTTGTTTTTAATATCACACGCTCACTGGTCTTCAGCACACGATAAAAATAATGTTTATGAAAGTTTTCGATGTAGGGGAATTAGTTTCACAAGGAGACGATTTGTATAGGCATTACAGGCTAGATGAATGTGACGAAAACTGGGGTCGACATCTGCGTTGACGGCAAGAACATATACAGGTGCAATAATTGAATTGCGAATAATATCACCAGCTGGTAGAAGGCTCGAAGAGGTGACGATATTGTCAATGGCTGGAACTTTGTTGGGCCCCATAAAGACGGTGCATCGAACATCAGGATCCCACGGCAAAGCCTTCCATGCCGAGAATCTTACGTTGACGATGTCGGCATCGGACGAGGATAACTTAGTGGTACAAATTTTCTGGTCACCAAAGGCGGAGATTTCTTGTGAGATAATACGGCACTCCCTGGGATATATGCCGGCAGCATTAACGGTCTCATCGACGTCAAATAAAATCCTGGCCATTAGGTTGGGATGGACATCGACAGGCTCAGATTTGCAGGACATGGTACAGGATAATGAAAAGGAAATATTATTCAAAATCTGAGTACTGGTTGGAACGGTGTTGATAGTCACGAGGAGAAGAGAATGCGTCTCTCGAATCCTGATTGCTGTAGCACCTCCCCGACGTAAGTCAGGCACATCGGGACGGTGTACATTTCGTAGATGACGGCTAGCGACATGGAGTCGAAGTTTGAAGGAAGAAATACTTCTCGTTTGTTGATGGTAACGGTGACCATGCGACCATACTTGGTTGAGAGTGCTCTAGCACCCTGGCGTAAGGGTGCCCTTTCTGTAGGTCGCCCCCTCTTCAACGGATTAAGAGATAATACGATGAACCACACCTAGGATTTTTTTCAAATGTCCCGCCATTTTCTTAATCCGGCGGATTAACGCGACACTAGCGCTTAATCCCCATGGCGGCAGGATTATCGTTAATCCATCTTGCTAATCCGTATGTAATACTACTTACATACTGTATAGGGAAGGTATTGCACTCCACCAAAAAATTCGATACCGAGATTTCACCGAAAATATATGTTTTAGGTTCCCCAATAACCAAAAAAAGCATTTACACAAAAATGTGTGTGTTTGTGTGTGTGTTTGTGTGTGTGTCCGTGTGTCGTTGTGTCCGTGTGTCAGTGTGTCCGTGTGTCGGTGTGTCAGTGTGTCCGTGTGTCGGTGTGTCTGTAAACACGATAACTCAAAAACTAAAAGTCGGTAAAATACCAAAGTTGGTATTTCAGTTTAGTGTCTCTCAGGGATGCGCGGCGAAGATTTTGAGAAAAATCTCCCTGCACCCAACTACCTTTTACGTGGAACTTTTTTCGTATATTTCGATTTTCTCAAAAATGGCTCTAACGATTTTGATTTAAAATATCGTATATTAAAGGCATTTAGCTGACAAATAAAATGCATATCTCTAATTTTCTGGGAATAGGCTCTGAAGAGTACTTTGTTCTGGATGAATTTTATGGAATTTTGAATGACTGCTAAACCGTAAGAGATGGACAAAAACTTACAACACGAAAAACATAGAGCACGTTAAAACACACAATTTATGTTAGATACGTTTCTTTTCGTGGAATTCATCGTTTTTGAGACATTCCTTGTTTTAGGTTTCTGCTTTGAAAAACTAATACTTTTCTCATACTGTCAACTCCTGTTCATACAAAGAAAGGTACTTCAGTGACATGGCAATCATCTTTTGACTATCACTTTAACCTATGGTAGTCCCTTATTTCGCTCCTACTTACAAGGAAGCAAGTAATCAGACTATTTCTGCTATTTTTTTCTGATTAGAATAAAGTAAATAGAAGTATAAGCTTTTTAAGTATATTTTGTTGCAGGGATATAGAGAACGTCATGTGAATGGTACACATCAAATGTTTAAGATATTCTTCCCTAACCGCCATCTAACGTCACGCCAAGAGCAATGGTCAAATATACAGGCTTCTTGATTTTAAATAAGCTTTTCTATTAAGAAATTAACAGAACATCGTGAAAAACATAAAACAGAAAAATCTGATGTGTTACATTTACATGACTTTCTCTATATCTCTGCAACAAATTATTTTTAAAAAGCTTATTTACTCTCTGCTAATCGAGAAAAAATTAGCAAAAATAGACCTATTACTTGCCTCCTTGTAAGCAGAAGCGAAATAAGGAAGTACCATATGTTAAAAAGTTTGTCAAAGGCTGATTGCTATGTGACTGAAGTTCCTTTGTTTATATGTATGGACAGGAATTGTTAAATTCCTGTATGTGAAAGGTATGTTTTTGAAAGCTAAAACAAAAACAAGGTATATCTAAAAAACAATCAACTCCACGAAAAAATGTATATAACATAAATTGTGTGATTTAAACTGCTCTACATTTGTTGTGTGGTAAGTTTTTGCCCGTCTCTTCAGTTTAGCAGTTATGCAAAATTCTGTAAAGTGGACCCAGAATAAAGTAGTCTTCAGAGTCTATTCCCAGAAAATTCAAAATACACATTTTGTTTGTCAGGTAAATATCTTTAATATACGAAATTTTAATCAAAATCGTTACAGTCATTTTTGAGAAAATCAAAATTTTCGAAAAAGGTTCTATGTAAAGGGTAGCTTGGAGTGGGGGATTTTTCTCAAAATCTTCGTGTCGCATCCCTGGAAGATACTAAACTTAAGTACCAAGTTTGGTCTTTTACCGACTTTTCGTTTTTTGAGTTATCGTGTTCACATACACACGGACACACTGGCACACGGACACACACACGGACCTTTTTCTGAAAATACTTTTTTTTGGATTCAGGGGACCCTAAAACGTATATTTCCGGTGAAATCTCGGTATCGAATTTTTTGGTGGAGTGCAATACCTTCTCTATACACTATGTACATAGTACGTATAGAGATGATGAAATTGGCCTGAATTATGCAATCGAATTTTAAAATACCGTTAACCACAATCTCAACATATCATAACAGTATTTTGGTATCCATTACAGCTTATGGCGCTAGTGTTTGGGCCACTCGGATGCAGGACGTTCATATAAGGAGCTTATTAAGGAGAACTCAAAGAAAAATTTTGCTACGATTTACTGGAGCAGTTAAATCCACTCCGACTATGGCCCTCCTAGTTACGACAGGAATTTGGCTAATAGATTTTTTTAATTAAACTTAAGGGAGCAAAATTTTGGTTGAAGAAGAATGAATTTGAAATGGTAACACAAATAATTGAAAGAAGATGTGAAAATGTAGCTGAAATTAAGAGGTTTTTGAAAATAAGCTGGCAACAAGAATGGGACATAACGGAAGCGGGAAGGAGAGTGCATAATTTATTTAATGACATTAACGAAAGACTTAGACTTAAACATATTGAGCCTACTAGAGGACATTACATCACCGAACATGGACCTTACAAAACATATTGGAAAAAGATTAACAAAACCTTAAATGATAATTGTGTAATTTGTAACAAACAAGATACACCCGAACACGTCCTGTTTGAATGTCCGCGATATGGTGAACTAATAACTCAATTACGAACTGAACTAACTGGGCACAAAATAACGGACATATTAAGAAATGAAGACTTATATATCCACCTAAAGAAGTTAGCGAATATAATTAGTAATATATCCTGGGAAGAGAGAATTGAACAAAAGGAAATATCAACCCGTGCGCTAGCCAGAGACGAATTAAGAAGATCGGACAGAATTCGAAATCAGTAAACTTAAACTTATAACTGACACTCTGATAAAAACTTAAACACAGAAATATAAGCAAATACTATTGCAACTTAAATAACTATAAACCCAAAGGAGAAAGTTCATAGGAAGAAGAGGAAGAACAAATAATGCAAACTAATTCTAAATAGAGACTAATGGAATATGAAGGAGAGCCGAGCCGAGAGAGTAGAAGGAGGCGAAGAAGAAGGAGCCGGTGTAGACCAGAGTGATAAGAGGGATGCAGAGGGCGTGTGAGAGCAGGAATGGTGGATTATGGGCTTCTGGCGGTGGACAGTACGAGGCAAGGGGAGATGATGTTGAGCAGGAAATGTTAGTGAAGTGCTAAATAGTGTTAAAAAGTTAAATACAGCGAGTTTAGTGTAATGATGATGTAAAAGATTAGGTATAATTAGTAACAGATATTAGCCAAAGGAAGTAAAAGACAATATACTATAGTTTACTACAATGTAAAGAAATTATTGTATAATATAATCATTTAGTTGTGCTGGTTACCAGTGCACATTCTGCTGGATACCAGTAGTATAGAAGTACCTTTTCATTTATCTTAATAATCTAGAGCATAGGTTTATGGGTAAATAGCTGGTTACCAGTTATTTGTGTTACTGGATTCCAGTAATTAATAATAGATGATTTAGTGTTAGTGAAAGCTGTTTTATGGTTGGAATCTATTTTATTTCAGTTTATATTAATTTGTTTTTGTTTTAAATTAAATTTTGAGTTATTAGTATATAAGTATTATATTTAAAATTATGCTGTATAACAATAATTTAAAAGTGGGAAATAAATTATAAAGTTTGCTGCTATATGGAACAAGATGCCAGGATGTTGTATTACAGATTTTATTTAATTTATTTTATTTTATTTTATATTTTTATTTTTAGTACGTATAGAGAAAGTAAAAATTATCCTTTTTATCGGTGTAGCAGATTTGGTGAATGAAATTCTTCCAATGATCTTATTCAGCTTGGAAAGATTTTTAAGAAATTACACTCATCAAGAAACAATATAAAATGTGAGCTGTTTGAATTTTTCACTTGGTTATACATAGCTCAATGACCGTCACGTATTTTTTACACAGAGAAATACATTTATAGCTCTGTGGTTTTATAAACAAACGCCAACATCTATTGTCACGTTATTAAACGATATATTTTGTGAAGTTCTTCCCAATGGCTTTTGCTTCAGATGGATGCTGATTGGACACTTCTCGTAACACTTTCATTTAAATCTTAATTCATAATTTAATATCTGTTTTCAAGCGTTTCTTCTTTTGGTTTGTGTTCTTTGCTCTTCGTTGTTTATATTGCAATTTTCATAATACCTAGTAAGAAACAAATCAGCTTTAATTCTAAAGTTAAGAAGCCTGTTTTCGTTAAACTGACCAAAGTGACTGCTGGTTTGCTTAGCAAAAAAAATGTGATGTGTTCCATTGACATGACTTTCTCTATATCTCTATAACAACTTATTGTTAATAAGCTTATTATTTTATTTATTTCATGCTAATCGAGAAAAATAAGCAGAAATAGTCTTATTTCTTGCTTTTTGGTAAGTAAAAGCGAAATAAGGGTGTACCATAGGTTAAAGTGAAAGCCAAAAGCTGGTTGCTGTGTGACTGAAGTTTGTTTGTTAGTATAGACACGAGTTGGCAAATTTCTGTATGAGAAAAGTAAGTTTTTCAAAGAAGAAACAAAAAACAAAGGATATCTCAAAAACGATAAACTCCACGAAAAAAATGTATGTAATATAAATCGTGTGTTTTAACGTGCTCTACATTTTTTGTGCGTTAAGTTTTTGTCCATCTCTTACGGTTTAGTAGCTATGCAAAATTCATCCAGAATAAAGTAGTCTTTAAAGGCTATTCCCAGAAAATTCCAGATATACATTTTATTTGTCAGGTAAATATCTTTAATATACGATATTTTAATCAAAATCGTTAGAGCCATTTTTTAAAAAATTAAAATTTTCGAAAAAAGTTCCATGTAAAGGGTGGTTGAGAGTGGGGGGATTTTCTTGAAAATCCTTGGATGGTACAAAACCTAAATACCAAGTTTTGTTCTTAACGGGCTTTTCGTTTTTCAGCTATGCTGCCCACAGTCACACACACATACACACAGACACATACACACAGACAGACAGACAGGCACACGGACATTTTTCTAAAAATGCTTTTTTTGAATTCAGGAGGTCTCAAAACATGTTTTTCCGGTGAAATCTCGGTATCGAGTTTTGGGTGCATTACAATACCTTCTTTATACACTATGTACATAGCACGTACAGAGAAAGTAATAATGGTACTTTTGGAGATAGTAAAATAAGTTTTTGTAAAAATACATTGCAAGTGAATAGCTGGCGACTCATATGAATGGAACACCGCTTTTTTAAAATATTTTACTATCGTTTTATCCAATGTATTCCCTTATTTGACTTCCATTTACAAGGAAGCAAGAAAATAGACAATTTCTTGCTAAGGTTTACCTCGAATAGCATGATGTAAATAAAAGAATAATTTTTTGTAAGAATAGTCTGTTTTTAGAACAGATAGAGAAAGTAATGTGAATGGTACAACTAATATATTTTTAATAGAGTTTTAATATTTTCGTTCAAAGTTTGCAATAGAGTATTTAAATTCACATTTTATTTCTGCTTTCAGGTTCTCCATTCTATGGTTTCGTGCCGTTGGCTCCCCGACAGACTTTTGACCCCTAGGCACCCGTTTGTAAGCCATAAGTAGTTGTGTCATTCATATGGGGAGGGTAAGCTGACTACGAAAAACGACAGTAATTTATGTTTGCAATAATCCAGATAAACATCATTTGACGGTTTGTCCTTCCCAGATAAATTCTCTCGCTCCATTCGAGAATTTATCAATTAGGTCAGACGTGACGTATTACTTGTGACAATTTAGCTCACCTATTAAAGCGCCAATGGAATGACCAAGATCAGACAATTTACACCAATTGCGGTCATATGACTGGAGTGATATTATCGACACAACTTATCGCAGCTGAAGTTCATTTCTTTGAAATCTTGTCGCACCTGACGTTCGTTTGTTTAATCTCCTGCCTTTGTTATTGGTAACAGGGTGATAATCCAGTCAGCCAACTTTCACTTTTAATAACTGTCAGTTTCACAATTGTAGTTTCAATTAATTAAGTTACAGTGTGTATTTAAAGTTTTATCTAGTTCATAATGTATTTAGTTAAAAAAAGAAGTGAAAATAATATTTTTTTTGGATTTGTTATGTATGAATTGAGTGCAATAACCTGAAATAAAATAATTATTGTTTCCATTTGATTGTGTTTGATTTTTTTTTTTCTTAACTTCTTTTAACCTGGTGGTTGGTAATATCGGACGATGGTGGAATGATGCTCAAATGATCTCGGGGTCCATGGAACTTAAAGTTGCTCGACATTTGTCTTCTCAGAATAAGGGAAACCCCCTTAAAAACCCTATCCGGGTAACTCACCCTAAGCGAGATTCAAACACACAACCTGTTGAATGTGAAGCAGACACGCTACTACCACCACACTACCCTGGCGGGCATTTCATATATTAGTTATTAAAAGCTGTAACAAAATAATTGTTCCCTATTTCTATTGTTGCTATCAATATTCGTACACTGGTTGTAGGCACAGTCGGCAATATAATTCAGGAGGCAATGAAGAAAGAAAGTTAAAAACATTCGGTCGAATGCGTCATCTAACATTTAGGAAATAATGTATTACAATCATAATCTGATAAAATTTCCCTTTTTGTATATTATAACTTATTAAAAGTCTAGTTCCTGAATTGTTTTATCAAATACAACTTGTGTTTCCATCTCTTAGAGCAATTTACTCCCGTCGCTTCGACCCGGTCATGAATTATCAACAAGATCAAAACACGCTTCGTATTACTTATGACAATCGCATAGCAACAGTTTTAAAAATAAATGACTATCGCTTTAGCCTGCGTGTTCTCTTATTTCCCTTCTACTTACAAGGAAGCAAAAAATAGGATCGTTTCTGCTAAGGTTTATCTCAAATAGCATGATATAAACAAAATAACAATCTTTTATAACAATAGTTTGTTTGCAGAAAGCGTGGAGAAACTCATGTGAATGGAACACATCATATGTTTTTACTTTCTCTACACGTACTATGTACATAGTGTATAGAGAAGGTATTGCATTCCACCCACAAATTCAATACCGAGATTTCACCGGAAATACATGTTTTGTGTCCCCCTGAATCCAAAAAAGAAAAAGCGTTTTTACAAAAAACTCCGTGTGTGTATGTGCGTGCGTGTGTGTGTCACTGTGTACAGCATAGCTCAAAAGCGAAAAGATCGTTAAATACCAAACTTGGTATTTAAGTTTGGTATCTTCCAAGGATGCGACACGAAGATTTTCAAGAAAATTCCCCCACACCCAACTACCCTTTACATGGAACTTTTTTCGAAAATTTTGATTTTCTCAAAAATGACTCTAACGATTTTGATTAA
The DNA here is from genome assembly GCA_030762935.1 of Hymenopus coronatus. Taxonomy (NCBI): domain Eukaryota; kingdom Metazoa; phylum Arthropoda; class Insecta; order Mantodea; family Hymenopodidae; genus Hymenopus; species Hymenopus coronatus. Next base: position 105,626,471 of record CM060886.1, on the reverse strand, counting down.
AACATCGTATATTAAAGATATTTACCTGACAAACTAAATGTATATCTTGAATTTTCTGGGAATAGCCTCTGAAGACTACTTTATTCTGGATGTATTTTACGGAATTTTGCATAACTGCTAAACCGTAAGGGGTAGACAAAAACTTAACACACAAAACAGTAGAAGCACATTAAAACACGCAATTTATGTCATATACATTTTTTTCGTGGAGTTGATCCTTTTTGACATTTTCCTTGTTTTTGATTTCAGCTTTGAAAAACTTAATACTTTTCTCAAACAGGAATTTGTCAACTTCTGTCCATAAAAGCAAAGGAACTTCAGTCGCATAGCAACCTGCTTTTGATTATCAGTTTAGCCTATAGTACTCCCTTATTTCACTTCTGCTTACAATAAAGCAAGGAATGGTGTTATTGCTATTTTTTCTCGATTAGCTTTTTAACAATAATTTGTTGCAGAGATGTAGAGAAAGTCATGTGAATGGAACACATCACATGTTTTTCTACTTGTGTGTAGTGAACTATATTTAATGAAAGTGCATCACCTGTCTAGTATTCTAGCTGCTGGTACCACTTTCACCGAATTTCCTTTCCACTGTCTGCTTCCTCTATCTCTCCGGTACGTGGTAAAATTAAATGCAGGCATTTCAGTCAGTAGACACTGACAAATACCTTGTAACGTGCAACTGAATAGAGGTACCTCGGTCTCCTTTTTGTTCTCATTAAATGCCAGTTCTTCAGCAGATTCACTTTAGAACATATAATCTAGTTTTGCTGGCAGTCCGTCTGTCTACTTGGCTGTTTGCCTGAAACATCCCACCGTCCCTTTTTGACGTGTCATCATTTACAAACAGCCCCAACTCGGAGAAGCCCGCAAGTAGCAGGAATTTAAAATTAGAGCGTTCATTCTTCAGCATTATTTTAATCATTATTTTTGTAAAAGAGAGAGAATTATCCTGTTTATGTTCATCACTAGTTCTCTATACCGACTCTGGTGGCTCAGGATGTAACTGTTATTTGGGAGGTCATGGGATCGAATTCCCACGACCGACCTCTCAGACCCATGGGTTTTTCGGGGGGTTTAATGGGTCACTAGACAAATGCTGCGGTGGTTTCTTTATTCCCCCGAACTTCCTGTCCCTTCCTTTCATCTCTATTTATTCAAACCGGTTTCTTTCAGGGTTGTAAGTGTCGGCGAGAATTGCGGCGGTGACGCCCTTCCATGGTGGTGAGTGCGGTTTTTGGAGGTGGGATGGCGTGTGAAGTCGCCTGTAGACTCGGGGAGTTTGGTCAGATCTGAGGCTCGAGTTCCCAGCGCCTCAGAGCTGCTTGTAATGACTCTCATCTCATCCTATTCTCTTGGGATCTGACTACAATAAGCTGCAGTGCGGAATTCCCTCCGACATTACTGGCATGCACACACAGGCCGCGCAATGGCCGAGAGGCTAGACCACTCTCCTCTCACCAAGGAGGGCAGGGTTCGATCCCAGGCGATCACATGTGTAATCTGAGGTGGGCAAAGCGGCGTAGAAGCGGGTTTTCTCCGGGTTCTACAGTTACCCTCACTATAGAATGCCATTGGTGTTCCATCTTCATTCCATAGACCATCAATGTCATTGCCTGCGGTGCCTTACTACTAAAAGCGAGCGCTAAACACTATAAAAAACACAGGCACACACAGCACTTCCCTACACTAAGACATATAAACTATTATACCCAGTGCCCCAACTGCCCCGAATTTTACAGTGCAACTATCCCGTATGCGTTAAAAGAATTGGAGAACTCAGCGGAATTATTTCATGTTAATGCCCGTCAGAGGGCAACTGGCGTGAGCGCCTTCGTTTTAGCCGTCATTCTTACTTATCAGCGGAGACGGCGAGCGGGGTAAAACGAAAGTCCTCACGCTAGTTTCTCACTGATGGTTTCAGGTTGAAATAGCCCCTTTGAGTTCTGCAAAACTTTTTACGCACGAAGGCATATCTGCACACGTTTACTGCGGAGTAGTTGAATCACCAGGTGTTCCACCAAATATTAAATTAAGATTTTAACAAAAATATATATTTTTAGATCATCTGGGTACAAAAATGTGCCTGTATCTTTGTGTCTCTAAGCAGCATGACTCAAAAAGAAACGTAAGTTTATTTCCAAACGTAGTATTAATATTCACTGCCTTTCAAATGTAGATCGCAAGAAAATTCACTCCTACATACTACCTTTACATATAAAAATGGTCCTTATTCTTTCCTTTCTCAATAATACCGTAAAAAAATTATTAAAATGCTATATTCTTTATTTACTTAAAATATATAATTAATGGCTTGAAGTTTTGTGTAATTACCTCTGAAGTCGTCTTCATTCGGAAGGAAGTTTTCAAAAACTTGTGTAGCCACTTTCACAGTGCGATACAAGCGCAGGCGTAACGTAACATAAGCCAAGCGCCGTTAAGAACATTCACAATGGTCTAGTGGTAAGGGTAACGCAAGAAGTTGGCACAGGTTTCTATATCTGTAAATTGCATACATTCGAATATCTTCCAAGTGTACCGCAAATTTCAAATTGAATAAAGCCACTAATGTCATAAGAATATTCGCTAAATCTTTTATAAATGAATCAATAGGTTATAAAAATTATATACACATAACTAACGCTAGCGGCAATGACGTCACAATAATTGTTTCACCAATTGTTTGAGGCTGCACAAAGTGATAAAGCTGCACAGTTAACCAATTGTCAAATACCTATTTGCGCCTTACGATTTGTGAGAGCCAAGAAATCTAGTCGCAGATGGTGGAAACATCCATTAAATCAAAGAAGGATTCGCAAGCAGATTGCTATAACCTCTTGAGGAAAATATGAAACGGCACGCCACGACCAAATAGATCATGTATATGCAGTAGGCGCTGTAAAATCTCGCATTGCGATTGTCTGCTGTTGATCAGCAGGCAATGCATACAGAACGGAATGCAGAATTCTTTCTCTGTGTACGCAAAACAAGGATAAACCTCGGAGTTTGTAAACTCTTGCGTTGCATTGCATTGCGTAGTTGTGTGTCTATGTGAATGCTTACATTAAATAACATGGGTGCAAGATCTTGCGCTTACTTTGCGTCTGCGCTTACATCTAATTGTGAATGGGACATTACACTTTAAGAGATAGATGCAACGTATTTCATAAACAGTCAAGAACTCATTCCAGACAAGCTTTTTTGTCTCATAACCCATATCCCCGAGATGCATCATTGAGTGCTGGAAATGTTAAATATTTTGTCATTTTTTTAAAGTAGTGACGATTTTCATTTGTTTTTGCCAGTAAAAGGAAGGAGGGGTTTATAGTGTTTAATGGAAGGAAAGTGTTAAAAGTGCAATCGGAAGTAGTGTTTTAAAACAGTTGAAATGGAAGTAAGCGATAGTGTTAGGAAGTGAAAGAGAGAGAGAGAGAGAGAGAGAGAGAGAGAGAGAGAGAGAAACTATGTATCAATAAGCAAATAATATGGTTACTATTGTGTATTGATTGTTAAATGTGTTATGTTTAGAGTAAATAAGTATTAGTGAGAAATTAATTTATAGTAGCATTAATGTTGTTTTTAGTTATTAGATCCGTTAAAAAAGCTATGTATATTGCATTTTAAATATAAGGCTTTTAAAATGTGTTTAAATAATATAGATAAAGTACATAATAATCTACATAGTAGAAAATAAATAATGCTTTATTAAATTATGAAGAATTATTAAATAAATATACAAAAAATAGTTACAGGAAATAGATTGGTTATTATAAAAGTATATAAGTGAAAATTAATATAGTTAAATAAACCTTACTATTAGTATGTGTATATAAAAGTGTGTTTAATTAGAATAAATGTATTGTAATTAAGGTATAGTTAGTGCTGGATACTAGTGATGCAGCTATTGGAAGCAAAATGTCTGGCTTTCTAGTAATATTTCCGTTTAGAATAGTTTGTTTTATCTTTATTTTATTTTAACTCATTTACACCTTAATTCCTTTTTTTTATATTCCAAATCTTTACTCACTGATTTTAGTTTGAACATTTTAGTAAGTAGTTTAATTTACTAACTGAAAAAATTAAATAATGGATACAAATGTATAGTGTTTGTTTTTGGAAATAACTTTAAGTTTGAATTTATGCCCTGGTATATTTATCTAGGTGCCGGGATACTACAATCAGATTTTATGAAATCTTAAAGGTAATATATAGCATGCAGTTCTTATACGTTTGACAGCCACTATAGCCTTTGTATGTGAAACGAAATTTGTAACGAGCTATTTCTCCAAATAGAGAAAAAATCTGATGTAGTCCATTCACATGAATTGTTCAACCTAATGAAATTTTTTATACCACATTACTTTCTCTACAATCAGCAATGTATGTATTAGGTAGAGAAAGTAATACACTTTGTAAGAAGCGTTTCTAAATGTATGTCTTTTTATATCTCCTGTATACCTTGAAGCATGAGATCCTTTTCGTGTTCGCACTAAATTTGAAAAATATGGTGTAACCCATTCACAAGCTTTCTCTATATCTCTGCAACAAAATTTTGTTAAAAAGGTAATGCTTCTAATTACTTCATGCTAAGTTAGAAAAAATTAGCAGAAATAGTCTTATTACTTGCTTCCCTGTAAGCAGAAGCGAAATAAGGGAGTAACATAGGTTAAAGTAATAACAAAAGATGTTTGCTATGTGACTGATGTTCCTTTGTTTGTATGGGCAGGAGTTGACAAATTCCTGTATGAGAAAAGTATGTTTTTTAAGGCTGAAACGTAAAACAAGGAATATCCAAAAACGATCAACTCAACGAAATAAATGTATATAACAAATTGTGTGTTTTAATGTGCCCTACATTTTTTGTGAGGTAAGTTTTTGTCCGTCTCTTACGGTTTACCAGTTACACAAAATTCCTATGGTACTCCCTTATTTCGCTTCTACTTACAAGGAAGCAAGTAGTAAGAATAATTCTGCTAATTTTTTCTCGATTATCTTAAAGTTAATTGAAACATTAATTTGTTGCAGAGATGTAGAGAAAGTCATGTGAAAGGAACACATCCGTTTTTTTATAATAACTGGCTTCACAACCAAGAAAATGCACGTAACTATGATACATATTGCTGGAAAAGAAAACCGCATAGAGAAAATAAATACACAACGATTTCAACTTCGGAATGCAACAGAACAAAAACATTTGAGCATCATATAGACATGAAATTCACAAAATGTCGGAAAATTTTGTGGTTAGGATATAAATATTGCCTCAACCTATACAGTACACATTGTAATAACAGTCATTTATTGACATATTTTTATTTTGTGAATTTCAAAAGAAATATTTAGGATGAAATGATAATTTTCCCAGTAGGAAGATGAAGTGATTGCGTGCTATAAACGGAAAGGGGCTCTGGTTAAGAGCTGGAATGCCCAGTTGAAGATGACATGGAGGGACCGAAGGATAAAGTTATGCAGGCCATGTAAACGGGACGGCCATGTAGTAGCCAAGGTGAGTAAACACACCGAGAAGCCTATCGGTCCATTCATTCAGAAAGATGAAGTTATTGGAGCAGTGGCGTGCAAACGTGAACCGCATACACACACAGGGGTGAGCATAACCGCCTTCTACAATGTATCCAGCGTTCCTATGAGTAGGATAGTAAGGAGATCTGCCACCAAAATAATCTGATATGTTCTAATCACATTACTTTCTCTTCAAAATACGAGGGTCGGTACCTAGAAGTTCCTTTGTTTTAAGCGTAACTATACAAATAGGGTTGTACTCTAGCATTAATTTTATGATATACTAACCTTCAACCATAAACGACAAGTAATCAAGACTGTTTTATATTGTAATATATATAACTTTTATCCTAAAATTGCTCTGATTTTCTTAAATAAATACAAGAGGAAACTAACATCACTACAGCCAATGTGGCACCATTAACTTCCACGCCTATTATTTTACTTGGGCTCTCCCCATCATTTATCACAATCACTGGGATTTGAATTTGCAACATTTGGCTTTGAATGGATGGCCAGTCCATTACCTATCACCTAACACTCCTGGCCATTTGAACTACTGTTTTAGTAGTGCCTTTGGCAGCACTATGAAAACTGGTTTAGCAGAATTTAAACTTTTAATGGGGAAGAAAGGATCTACATTTATTTTCATTTCTATTTTCTCTATTATTTTATATAGGTAATAATTTTATAGGTATATTCCAAAATAATTTTAGTAGAACTCCACATTTAAACTTAAATTAAAGGAAAAACGGCATATGTAGTATACAGTATACTAGTGCAGGCAACTAAGGGTTAAGAATTTTTATTTTCCAAGCAGGCAACTAAGGGTTAAGAATTTTTATTTTCCAAGCAGGTGCCGACTTTGAGACAGTACATGCCTTGTCACGGGGCAAAGAGTTATTCAGAAGGGAAATATAAATCATAGCTAATAATATAAATTATACCAAAAAGGGAAATATAAATGTACATTGAAAATGTGAAGTGAAGAAAGATTTCAAACACGTCTAAGTAGCCGAGTTGTCATGAGCTGGTAGCACATATTATTTGTCAGGTAAATATCTTTAACAAACGATATTTTAATCAAAATCATTAAAGCCATTTTTAAGAAAATCAAAATTTTCGAAAAAAAGTTCCATGTAAAGGGTAGTTAGGGGAGGGGGGATTTTCTTGAAAATCTTCGAGTCGCATCCTTGAAAGATACTAAATTTAAATACCAAGTTTGGTTTTTAACGGTCTATTCAGGGACAGACGGACACACAGACACACACGGACATTTTTCTAAAAATGCTGTTTTTGAATTCAGGGAGTGTCAAACATATATTTCAGGTGAAATCTCGATATCGAATTTTTGGGTACTTTACAATACCTTCTCAATACATTATGTACATAGCACGAGTAGAGAAAGTAACAATAGTTGCCATGACTTCTTAATCGACCCTCGTATTTTCAGAAAAGATTATTATTATTATTATTATTATTATTATTATTATTATTATTATTATTATTATTTCCACATCATTCTAATCGAGATAAACATTAACAGAAGTGACTGAGGTAATACAGTACGCTTAGCAATAGATTCATGGGAAAATGTTACAGCGGTAGTGTTTGTTATACAGCAGTTGGTATGACTATAGTTTCTTTCCACTGTTGGCTTACCTGTCGTTGGCGGTAAAGTTGCCCCGCTCCGTCTGCTTCAACAATCAATTGTTTTTTTCTCAGTAGATTTTACAGTTGAGTTCATTGTGGTTATGCCTCGGCTAGTTGTATGAAGATTACTAAATTTATTTGTTTTTATTTGTACAACGAAGCTTTCTCAAAAGGGTGTGGAGTAAAGGGATAGCCAATCTACTGAAGTTATAAAGTAAGATTTCTTTTCAAATGTATTTATTTCGTTTCAGTTTAATGCGAACGCAAAATGGCTTTAACACAGTTTAAATCAATTCAAAATCTTCTCGAGCTTCTAGCCAGGTAAAAACTCTGAAGACGAGGAAGATGCACTTCTTCGAAACGTTGGTGTCAAGCCAAGTTTTTACCTGGCTAGAAGCTCGAGAAGATTTTGAATTAACACGTCGCCAGGAAAGCTTCAGTTCTTATTTTAGTTTAAATCAAGTTTGATTTTACTCCACTACTCACGTGAAGATCATTATATATGTTGTAGAATTACAATATACACATAGTAATTGTATATTCATGTTGTTATATTATTTTATTTATTTTATTATTATTTTATTTTTTTTTTTAGCGATGTAAATCAATATAGCGTCGGTTTTAAAACACTCATTCAACGATAGCTTCCTCTTATCCAGGCTTCTTTATAAATTCAATAAATCTGAATAACTTGTTATGTTACTATGGTAAAAAATCTAATGTGTTACATTCACATGTCTTTCTCTGATATTTGGCTCAAATTATTTTTAAATGCCTCTATTTATTTCATGCTACTCCAGAAACAATTAGCGGAAATAGTCTTATTCCTTGCTTCCTTGTAAGTAGAAGCGAAATAAAGGAGTGCTATAGGTTAAAGTGATAGTAAAAAGTCGGTTGCTATGTGACTGAAGTTCCTTTGTTTGTATGTATGGATAGGAGTTGACAAATTCCCGTATGAGAAAAGTATCAAGTTTTTTAAAGGTGAAACCAAAAACAGGGAATATCTAAAAAAATCTGATGTGTTCCATTCACATGACTTTCTCTATATCTCTGTAACAAATTATTGTTAATAAGCTTATCTTTTATTTATTTCATGATAATCGATAAAATTAGCAGAAATAGTCTTATTTCTTGCCTTATTGTAAGTAGAAGCGAAATAAGGGAGTACCATATGTTGAAATTAAAGCCAAAAGCTGGTTGCTATGTGACTGATATTCCTTTGTTTGTATGGACAGGAGTTGACAAATTCCTGTATGAGAAAAGTATGTTTTTCAAAGATGAAACTAAGAAAAAGGAATATCTCGAAAACGATCAACTCCACGAAAAAAATGTATATAACATAAATCGTGTGTTTTAACGTGCTCTACATTTTTTGTGTGCTAAGTTTTCATCCATCTCTTACGGTTTAGTAGTTATGCAAATTTCATCCAGAATAAAGTAGTCTTCAGAGGCTATTCCCAGAAAATTCAAGGTATACATTTTATTTTTCAGGTAAATATCTTTGATATACGAAATTTTAATCAAAATCGTTAGACCCATTTTTGAGAAAATCAAAATTTTCGAAAAAAGTTCCATGTAAAGGGTAGTTGGGGGTGGGGGGATTTTTCTCAAAATCTTCGTGTCGTATCTCTGGAAGATACTAAACTTAAATACCAAGTTTGGTATTTTACCGGCTTTTCGTTTTTTGAGTTATCGTGTTCACAGACACACGGACACACACTCACACACACACGGACCTTTTTGTGAAAATGCTTTTTTTGGATATTGGGGACCCTAAAACATATATTTCCGGTGAAATCTCGGTATCGAATTTTTGGGTGGAGTGCAATACATTCTCTATACACTACGTACATAGTGCGTTTAGAGAAAGTAAAAACGATCGGCTCTAGGAAAAAAACTGTATATAACATAAATTGTGTGTTTTAACTAGCTCTGTTTCTGTTAAGTAAGTTTTTGTATATCTCTTACGGTTTGCCAGCTATGCATAATTGCATAAAATTCACCCAGAATAAAGTAGTCTTCCAAGGCTATTCCTAGAAAATTCAATATATACATTTTACTTGTTGATCTTCGTACTTTACGACGTTTACGGAGAGCTATTCAAAACAAAAGAAGAAGAATGCTGACTTCAGGAATTGTGTTGATCCGTGACAACGCTCGTCCAAACACTGCTGGCACAACCCATCGACTCCTTGAACAATTTCAATGGGACATTTTCGATCATCCGCCGTACAGTGCTGACCTGGCACCCAGCGACTTTCACCTTTTCCCTAAACTGAAGACGTGGCCAGGAGAGCAGCCCTTTCAAACCAACGAAGATCTTGTAAACAATGCCAATGTTCATTTGAAATCATTGGCGGCAACATTTCTTGAAGCGGGTATTGCAAAGCTTATGCACAGTTATGATAAATGTCTCAATCTTTTCGGTGATTCTGTTGAAAAGTAGCCATAAGTGTACAAAAGTTTTAGTAATAAAATAATTGTTTTCTATGAACTTGTCTTTCATTTATAGGCTATCGAAGGTTGAAAAAACTTTAAGCGTTCCATTCACATGACTTTCTCTATATCTCTGTTACAAACTATTGTTAAAAAGTTTATGCTTCTACTTACTTCATTCTAATCGAGAACAATTCAGCAGAAATAGTCCAATTACTGTTTCCTTGTAAGTATAAGTACTATTGGTTAAAGTGACAGTCAAATGTTGTTCACCATGTGACTGAAGTTTCTGTTTGCATGGATTGGAATTGTTAAATTTCTGTATGAGAAAAGTATATTTCTTAAAACTGAAACCAAAAAACAAGGAGTGTCTCAAAAACGATCAACTCCACGAAAAAAAAAGATAAATAGTGTGTTTTAAAGTGCTCTACATTTTTTGTGTTGTAAGTTTTTTTCCGTCTCTTACGGTTTAGCAGATATGCAAAAATCCGTAAAATTCATCCAGAATAAAGTAGTCTTTATAAATATACATTTTATTTGTCGTGTAAATATCTTTAACATACGAAATTTCAATCAATATCGTTAGAGCCATTTATGAAAAATTCAAAATTTTTAAAAAAGTTCCATGTAAAGGGTATTTTTGGGTGGGGGATTTTTGTCAAAATCTTTGTGTCGTATCCCTGGAAGATACCAAACTTAAATACCAAATTTGGTATTTTACCGACTTTTGGTTTTTGAGTTATCGTGTTCACAGATACATGGATACACACACGGACCTTTTTCTGAAAATGTTTTTTTTTTTTTTTTTGTATATTGGGGACCCTAAAATATATATTTCCGGTGAAATCTCGGTATCGAATTTTTGAGGTGCACATAGTGGATGGCGTATTGCAGATTTTATTTATTTATTTAGTACGCGTAGAGAAAGTTAAAATACAAGTCAGGTGTTACAGAGAGTAAAAGTATCAGTTATTTTGCTACACCCGCAGTGAGGGCTAGAGTAGAGCAGAAGTTTCCCTCTCTCGCAAGAGATACGGTAGGTTGGCGGGGCTCCAGCCCTGAGTTGGGTAGACAACCCTTCTCATTACTATGTATAACTTGGTACCTTCTCTTTCACTAATACACGCTTTTATTGTCTTTTCTCCGCCGCACCGCACCATCGTAAATTACACCTTTCGTCTTCTTCTTCTCTTACACACACGAGTAGTTAAGAAAACCGAGTCTTAGTGGTATTAGACACACGCACTCACTTGTCTTCGGATAAACCACTCGCTCCTAATTCGTCTTTTGTTCCAAAGGGAAAAACCACAGCGTTTAATTAAAGTGAGAACCCGACCTGTTTAAGTAATAACTTTAGAGGCGGTTTTGTGAACTATTAACCCAGGCTTTCAACCTTAATGACTCTGCCTCAGTGGTGATTTCCTCATGTATCAGCTTTCGCTTGGGATTAGGCAGTGTGCAATCTTATCGTATTTGAAAATTGTTCTTTAGCTACTTCGTAGTCAGCTTACCATCTCCATATTTAGGACTGACACCCCCCTTGGACTTACAAATGTATGCCCAGGGGTCAGAAGCCTGTCGGGGAGCCAAGGGCTCGAAACCACAGAATGGAGAACCTGGAACGAGTGGTTGGCCTATAGCCATGCATGAGCCATGCACCACGAATCCAACATGTGGGCACTTGGGATCGAACCCGGGCAACGTAGGTGGGAGGTGAGTGGTCTAACCACGGCGCCGCCCCTATTTTGCTATTCACAACATTAATAATTATAAATTCTGAAGTTATTTGTGCTATTTTAATCCAACTAAAAATAGTTGTCCAAATACAATTATATTCTCATATATTCTACTTTAAGGAATATTAGTCTGTACACTAATTTTATTAATATCCTTAATATATTAAAGATTTTAGGTTATATAAACTAATGTCCTACAAAGTTAGAAATAAACAAGTTTTTTTTTTTTTTACTTCCTTAACTTCAATTGTCATATTGGGAGTTTTGACTTTTGAAACATCTGTATTACTGTAAGTTTAGACCATTAGGTTAATACATTTTTACTTTCTCTACCCGTACTATGGACTTAGTTTATGGAGAAGGTATTGTACTCCTCCCAAAAATTCGACGTATTTCACCGGAAATATATGTTTTAGGGTCTCCTGTATCCAAAAAGATTTATTTTCAGAAACAGCTCCATGTATGTGTGACTGTGAACACGATAACTCAAAAACGAAAAGTCGGTAAAATGCCAAACTAGGGATTTAAGTTTAGTATCTTCCAAGGTGCGACACGAAGATTTTGAGAGAAATCCGCCACCCCAAACTACCTTTTACATGACAAAATTCCGAAAAAGTTTGATTTTCTCTAAAATAGCTGTAACGATTTTGATTAAAATACGATATTTTAAAGATATTTACATGTTAAATATTTTATATATATATATATAATTTTCTAGAGATAGCCTCTGAAGATCTCTTTACTCTGAATGAATTTTGTTTCATTTTGAATAGTTGGTAAACCGTAAAAGATACACAAAACTTGCTGCACAAAAAATGTAGATCTCTCTAAAGCACACAGTTTATGCCATGCTTTTTTTCGTGGAGTTGAGATATATTATTGGTGTCAGTTTTAAAATACTTACATTTCTCATACGGGAACTTTCAAACCTTGGCGATACAAAGAAACGGATTTCAACCACGTGGCAAACAGTTTTCATAAGCGTTTACTATAGCTTTAGTCTAGTGTATCCCCATTTTCCCCTTCTATTTACAAGGCAGTAAGTAATAAAGGCATTTTCTGCTAAAGTTTATCTCGATTAGCAGGAAGTAGATAAAAGAATAAGCTTTTGAACAATAATTTGTTATAGATATGTAGAGAAAATCGTGTGAATGGAACACATAAGATTTTACTATTTCTTATGGCTTAACAAGTATACAAAACTTGTTAAGATTGAAGAGGGTTTAACAGCTGTTTGCTGAAGACTCCAAATATATATATTATTCTGTATATGACGAATACATACATAATACTCGTTAACGTGTGTTAGAAGTCAGGCTACTGTTAGGATAATATTTTTTATCCTGCATATAGTTTTGTTTTCATTGGAGAGATCCAACACTGCGAAAAATAAATACAAGTAATGTACGTTTATTTACATAAACACGCGTAATGTAAATTATGAAAGATTCAAAAGCGATTGGAAGCGTGAAGTTTGAAACAGATATTTTTTGTTTATGTGTTTACATAAAGCTGCACAAATAATTGATTAAATTAAGTGAAATCGTTGATTAAAAAGCTTAAGGTAAATTAGTTTTAATTAACGAACCGCTTGTGTTTAAAAAGAGCATTGCTAATATAATCAATAAATATTTATTACTATAACGAACCAAGTCCTTTTATAGAATTTACTAAGTGCTGGAAACTAGAAACGCAGTTAATGTCTGCATTGGAACAGCTGTATAAATTCCAGGGAGTTATCGTGTTTGGATTATAGACGAATCATCCAGGATGTTGCCGCAATTTATATGTATTTCTTTTTACTTTCACTATACGTACTATGTACATAATGTAGAGAGATGATATTCCATTCCACCCAAAATTCGATACCGAGATTTCACCGGAAATAAACGTTTTAAGATCTGTATAAAAAAATCTGATGTGCACAATTCACATGACTTTCTCCATATCCCTACAACAAATAATTCTTAAAAAGCTTATACTTCTATTTACTTTATGCTAATCAGAAAAAAATAGTAGAAATAGTCTAATTACTCGCTTCCTTGTAAGTAGAAGCGAAATAAGGGACAACCATAGGTTAAAGTGATAGTCAAAAGCTGTTTGCTATGTCAATGAAGTTCCTTTGTTTATATGGATAGGAGTTGACAAGTTAAAATATGAGGAAGGTATACGTTTTTCATAGCAGAAACCAAAAATAAGGAATGTCACAAAAACGACGAGCTCCACGAAAAAAATGTATACAACATAAATTGTGCGATTTAACATGTTCTACATTTTTTGTGTAGTAAGTTTTTGTCCATCTCTTACGGTTTAGCAGTTATTCAAAATTTAGTAAAATTCATTCAGAATAAACTACTCTTCAGAGGCTATTCCCAGAAAATTCAAGATATACATTTTATTTGTCAGATAAATATCTTTAATATACAAAATTGTAATCAAAATCGTTAGAGCCATTTTTGAGAAAATCAAAATTTTCGAAAAAAGTTCCATGTAAAGGGTAGTTGGGGGTGGGGATATTTTTCTCAAAATCTTCTTGTCGCGTCCCTGGAAGATACTAAACTTAAATACCAAGTTTGGTATTTTACCTACTTTTCGTTTTTGAGTTATCGTGTTCACGGACACACACACACACACACACACACACACACACACACACACACACACACGGACCTTTTTGTGAAAATGCTTTTTTTGGATATTGGGGACCCTAAAACATATATTTCCGGTGAAATCTCGGTATCGAATTTTTGGGTGGAGTGCAATACTTTCTCTATACACTATGTACATAGTGCGTATGGAGAAAGTAGAAAGCATTTGCAGAAAAAGGTCTGTGAGTGTGTGTCCGTAAACACGATAACTCAAAAACGAAAAGTCGGTAAAATACCAAACTTGGTATTTAAGTTTAGTATCTTCCATGTATGCGATACCAATATTTTGAGAAAAATCCCCTCACCCCAAACTAACGTTTACATAGAAAGAATTTCGAAAATTTTGATTTTCTCAATAATGTCTTTATAGATATTGATTAAAGATATTTATATTGCAAATAAAATGTATTTCTTGAATTTTTTGGGAATAGCCTCTAAAGATCTCTTTATTGTGATGAATTTTGCGTGGTTGGTAAACCGTAAGAGATAGCTAAAGCTTACTTCACAAAAAATGTAAATCACGTTAAAACACACAGTTTATGTCTTATAGACTTTTTTCTTTGAATTAACCATTTCTGTGTTATTACTTGTTGTTTTTTTTTTCAGATTTAAAATATCTAAACTTTTCACACACAGGAATTTGTCAGCTCCTCACAATAGCAAGAAACGGATTTCTTCCACATGCCAACAAACTTTTAAAAGATTTGTCTGATGTTTTAGTTTAGTGTATCCCCTTATATCCTTTCTACTTACGTGAAACATTTCTGCTTATGTCTAATTCGATTAGCTTGAAGTAGATAGAAGAATATGTATTTTAGCAATAATTTGTTACAGAGATGTAGAGAAAATAATGTGAAAGGTACACATCAGATTTTTCTTTTTAATGCACCAGGAAAATAAAAATCTTATTCTTCAATTCACACGACAAGTCACATATTTTTCAATTATATAATAGGACTGTAACACTTAATCGATTGATTTTTACTTTCTCTATACATACTATGTACATAGTGTCTGTATTGCACCCAAAAATTCAATACCGAGATTTCACCGGAAATATATGTTTTGAGGCTCCCTGAATCAAAAAAAAAAATTATAAAAATGTCCGTGTGTATGTGTGTGTGCCTGTGTGCAGCATAGCTCAAAAACGAAAAGTCCGTTAAGAACCAAACTTGGTGTTTAGGTTAGGTATCTTCCAAGGATGCGACAAAAAGATTTTTAGCAAAATCCCCCCACCCCAACTACCCTTTACATGGAACTTTTTTCGAAAATTTTAATTTTTTAGAACATGGCTAACGATGTTGTTTAAAATATCGTATATTAAAGATATTTCCCCGACAAATAAAATGCATATCTTGAATTTTCTGGGAATAGCCTCTGATAACTACTTTATTCTGGATAAATTTTGCGAAATTTTGCATAACTGCTAAACCGTAAGAGATATAAAAATATAAAGCACATTAACACACGCAATTTATGTTAAATTTTTTCGTGGAGTTGGTTCATTTTTGAGATATTCCTTGTTTTTGGTTTCAGCTTTAAAAAGCTTAACTTTTCTCGTACAGGAATTTGTCAACTCCTGTCCATACAAACAAAGGAACTTCAGTCACATAGAAACCAGCTTTTGACCATCACTTTAACCTATGGTACTCCCCTATTTCGCTTAAGTACAAGCATGTTCTAAAACTATTTCTACTAATTTTTTCTCGATTAGCGTGAAGTAAATAGAAGTGTAAGCTTTTTAACAATAATTTGTTGCAGAGAGAAAGTCAGATTCTTTTTTTAGTTTAAATATTAATTTTGTCAATAATGATTTATTTTTAAATTATTAAAACATTCAAGATTAATATTTTAGGAAGAATTATACTCAAGTTTAAATTATAATTTTAATTTATTTAAGTATGTTTCTCCGCCTATTCTAAAACAAAAAAATCGTACATAATCTCACTCTTCTATCTTATTCATGCTAATGAAGCTAAAGATTAGCATAATATCAATATTATACATTTTCTTATAGCATACAGCAGAGTTTTGAACACACTAGATCAGTCACCATCACTAACTTGCGCTGTGACGTAATCACGGCAGATATTTGACCGTAAACAAGGACAACTTGCACACGGGCACTGTTTATTCAGCACGACTGATGATAGGGCAAGCAGAGCATGCCCATCTGTCTAAGCGATTTATTTTCTATTACAAATTATGTGCTATGAATACCCAACTATTGGTAATAGCTATAGAATACTCAATATTATTAATTTGACATAAAACAACTGTAAAATATACTTTATTGCACAGGAAACAAAATATATTACTTATCGCGTACCGAAATTGCCCATACAGAACATTTGTTTTCAGAATAATATTCTTTACTAGGTCTTTAAAGCGTTATTAAAACCTGATGTCGATATTTAAACAAAGTATTCCTTTGTCCTTGTGAAAATAGGTTGCTTCTTTCACGATGCATACACTGTTAATGTAACCAGAGTATAAAATTACTGTGAGCTTTCGTCGAGATGCTTTAATTCTTTTGTCTTATAATAGGTTGTCAATATTAGGCTCTATGCTTTGATTTCCACACAGATGAAGAATGCATTTTAAGTTATGATCTGATGGATAGCTTCTGTGACTTAGTTTAGAAGTATTAATCAGTGAAAACAATTGATCACCTAAATATGTAGATGAGAACATACTAAGACACCAGGCAGCAAAACAGTGAAAAAAGCATGATTGAGGAAGTTTCTGTTGAATCCATTCAAATTCTATCTATTCTGAAATTTGTCTTTGAGTTGTATGTCATTCCGCAAATCTATCACTGCTAGTTACAGTATTAAATACAACAGAGGATATAGACCTATAAAATTATTATATAAAATGATAGAAAAAATGGCAATAAAATCTGATGTGTTCCATTCACATGACTTTCTCTGCATCTCTGCAACAAATTATTGTTAAAAAGACTATGCTTCTATTTACTTCATGCTAAGTGAGAAAACATTAGCAGAAATAGACTTATTATTTGCTTCCTTGTAAGTAGAAGCGAAAAAAGGGAGTGGCATAGGTTAAAATGATAGTCAAAAGCTGGTTACTATGTAACTGAAGTTCCTTTGTTTGTATGGACGGTTGTTGACAAATTCCTGTATCACAAAAGTATAAGTTTTTCAAGGCTGAAACCAAAAACAAGGAATATATAAAAAACGATCAATTCCACGAAAAAAACTCTGATGTGTACTATTCACATGACTTTCTCCATATCCTTGCAACAAATAATTCTTAAAAAGCTTATACTTCTATTTACTTTATGCTAATCAGAAAAAATAGCAGAAATAGTCTAATTACTCGCTTCCTTGTAAGTAGAAGCGAAATAAGGGATAACCGTAGGTTAAAGTGATAGTCAAAAGCTGGTTGCTATGTCAATGAAGTTCCTTTGTTTATATGGATTGGAGTTGACAAGTCCCTGTATGAGAAAAGTATAAGTTTTTCATAGCAGAAACTAAAAATAAGGAATGTCACAAAAACGACGAACTCCACGAAAAAAATGTATATAACATAAACTGTGTGTTTTAATGTGCTCTACATTTGTTGTGTAGTAAGTTTTTGTCCACCTCTTACGGTTTAGCAGTTATTCAAAATTTAGTAAAATTCATCCAGAATAAGCTACTCTTCAGAGACTATTCCCAGAAAATTCAAGATATACATTTTATTTGTCAGGTAAATATGTTTAATATACGAATGCTTTATCAAAATCGTTAGAGCCATTTTAGAGAAAATTAAAATTTTCGAAAAAAGTTCCATGTAAAGGGTAGTTGGGGGTGGGGGGATTTTTCTCAAAATCTTCGTGTCGCATTCCTGGAAGATACCAAACTTAAATACCAAGTTTGGTATTTTACCGACTTTTCGATTTTGAGTTATCGTGTTCACAGACACACGGACACACACACACACACACACACACACACACACACACACACACGCGGACCTTTTAGTGAAAATGCTTTTTTTGGATATTGGGGACCCTAAAACATATATTTCCGGTGAAATCTCGGTATCGAATTTTTGGGTGGAGTGCAATACTTTCTCTATACACTATGTACATAGTGCGTATGGAGAAAGTAAAAATGTATAAATTAAATATTGTGTGTTTAAATGTGCTTTACATTTTTTGCTAGGTAAGGTTTTTCTATCTCTTACGGTTTACCAGTGACACAAAATTCCGTAAAATTCATCCAGAATGAAGTAGTCTTCAGAAGCTATTCCCAGAAAGTTTAAGATATACATATTATTTGTCAGGTATATATCTCTAATATACAATATTTTAATCAAAATCGTTAGCAATTTTTTAGAAAATCAAAATTTTTGAAAACTTTTCCATGTAAAGGGTAGTTGGGGTGTGAGGATTTTCTTGAAAATCTTCATGTCCCATCCTTGGAAGATGCTGAACTTAAATACCAAGTCTGGTACGTGTAGAGAAAGTAAAAATGAATGTGCATCCTTTATTAATTTTTTTCAATTAAAAGTTTAAATTCTTCCACACATAAACCACCACTGAACAAATGACAACTGCACCTGTGTTATCGCCACTACAGTACACGTACCGAGAGGTACTGGCCTCCGTTCTGCCCTGTCCATGTTGCCCGCACAGTCAGTACCTGCCCTAACATCATTCTGCTTCGTTTTGACGGCCGCTGCACTGGATTAAAGCACTTAGGTTTTGAACACTAAGGACGGGATAGATAGATTAACACGGCTTCTGAATTACTATTTGGAAAATAATGCGTGAGTATGTTGATAGAGGTCTCACAAGTACACAAGAGAGCTGAACGTCACACGATGTAAATATAGGGAGACTATAGTGCCTAATAGGTCTGATGCCGCAACACGGAGCAGTTGAAGAAATAGGTCAAGGCCGTGCGTGGCAAATAGCGAGCTGTTAAGATGCATTGTAGTGGTGTTGTTCTTTACAACATGGCCTGTAGATAGTATCAGAATTGGATCAACGGCCAATGGGGTCACATGCTCATTTCTGATGAGAGCAAATACAGCGTGATTCTCGACGTATCCTCATTTGTCAAGAGGTGGGAACATGTAATGCATCCAGGAACATTCTTGAAAATTATTGTTTTGGTGGTCCGGGTGTTACGGTGTGGAGAGCCATAATATTACATGGGCGTACCAACCTTCAAATCTTTGAACTCTGTATGCTCACTGGTCAACTTGTGATACTGTACTCCTTCCCCATGTGCGTCTTTACAGGAGTGCAGTCAGCATTGACTTAATTATTATAGATGACAATGCGCGTCCGCACCAAACAGCGCAACTGGAGGATCTCTTGGAATGAAAGGATATTCGGCGAATGGACTGGACTGCCCATTCCCTCAATTTAATCCCATTGAACACGTGTGGGATGCTTCGAGGAGACGCGTTTCAAAACGTCCACATGCACCAACGACCATCCGACAGTTGTCAACAGCGCTGGTGGAAGAATAGAACGCCCTATCACATGATCTCCTAACCAAACTTGCGACCAGCTTAAGAGCACCATGTAGACCATGCATTACTGCCCACGGTTATCATAATATACTCTTTCAAAGCACTACGTCTCTATTTGTGTAAATCTAGAGAATCATCATATGGCATAGTAACTTTAGCCTATTTTCTATGAATAAAAATCTGATATGTTACCTCACCTGACTTTCTCTAGTTACTCTACAAACAAACGTCTTACACAAGATAATTCTTCTTTCAACACCACACTAATCGAGATAAACAGCAGAATTATGTTACTTAGTTCCTTATAAGTAGACTGGAAGTAAGGGAATGCACTAGGCTAAACTGATAGTCAAATGTTTTAAAAGCTGTCGTTATACGATTGTCATTGCAAATCGCCTCTTTGCTTGGCCAGGTGTAGAACAAAACTAACAGTCCCGTCTGTGAAAAGTATAAGCACTTCCTTCACAACTGAAACTAATAACAAGGAATACCTCTAAAACGGCAAGTTTCACGAAAATAATGTATATGACATAACTTGTGTATTTTAACGAGATTTACATTTTTTATACAGTAAGTTTTTTTTCTATCTCTTATGGTTTACTAGTTATTCTAAATTAAGCAAAATTCATCCAAAATAAACGGGTCTTTAGAAGCTATTCCCAGAAAATTCAAGATATACATTTTATTAGTGATATAAATGGCTTTAATATGTGATATTTTAATCAAAACCATTTGAGCCATTTTTAAGAAAAACAAAATTTTCGAAAATTTTTCCATACACAGGGCAGTTACGGGTGGGGGGATTTTCTTGAAAATCTTCGTGTCGCATCCTTGGAAAATACCAAGTTTGGTATTCAACGGTGTTTTCGTTTTTGAGCTATGCAGTCCACAGACCCACAGAGGCACACACACACACGGACCTTTTTCTGAAAATGCTTTTTTTGGGTTCAGGGGGACTCAAAACATGTATTTCCGGTGAAATCTCGGTATCGAATTTTTGGGTGGAATACAACACCTCTATACACCATGTACATAGTACGTGTAGAGAAAGTAAAACGTTTTAAGTAAATGGTAGTTTGGAGTGAGAGATTTTTTTTTTTTTGTGCATATCAGTTTTTGTTTTTAACGGAGATTTCCTTTTCGAGTTAATGCTACACACACACACACACACACACACACACACACACACACACACACATATGCGCACACGTTTTTCTAATTTTTATTTTATTTAGGGGACATGAAAATATATTTCCGGTGTAAATTTCTACATTGAATTTTTGAATGGAATTCAATATTTCCGCTACATACTCTCCGAAGAACAGGGAGAAGCATGATTCATATCCATCCTTAAGAATATGTAAAAATTATGAATAAAAGTTCATTTAGGCAGACAGCTCTATGTTATTCGGATTCAAACACGGAACCATTCGTTTAACACATCTTTTCAACACGTGTTTTAAATTTTATTTCATCCGCTTTCTCTTTGTTCATTTGTTCCATTTATTTTCGACAGGGAAGATATAAATAGATAAAGGAACCGCCCAGTGATTCCCAGCACTAATGCGTTCATACGGACAGAGAGGTTGTGATAGAAGTCATTCTCTTCTACATTGTTGCATTAGGCGGCCGATATCCGGAAGCATGGCGACGTTCCCAGCCGCTAATGAGCCAGCGAGGCTGGTCCGCACCGTTCCAAATCTGCTCTCGTTAATCGTTCGCTAAGCCGACATAACGACTTTGCTAATTGCGAGCACAGTCTCTAAGTCCCCGGCTCTTTCTTAGGGGGACTCAAGTCGACCTGCGAGGAAAAACCGCAGCTAACGGGCTAAAAGCTCATTCAGGACAACCCCGTCTCTCAAAAGTACAGGGTGTTCAAAACCTTTCTCAGCTGGCAACACAAGGTAATACCTCACAGGTGTATTCCGTATTCCAAGTGTCTCTATACGCGGTTCTCTAGATATTCGTCTTACACCACAGATATAGAATAGATAGGACATGAATTATGAATTGTGGTTGATGAAGTACGTTTCTGTCAAGTCACCATATTTTTGGGTTAAATGTGCTCATAGACATAAGCTTTTGTGATGTTAAATATCAATTAAGCAGTACACTTGGACTGTAGGTTTTAAAGAGTATAATGTAGAATGCGTGTGTGATTTTAGGTTGTAGTTTCTCGAATAGCAGAAGCAAAACAAGGAAAGAGAAATGTGTTACAATACATAGGTTAGGGTACTTATTTAAAGCATTTTGTTAAATGTTAAATTAAGCAGCACATTTAGAGAGTAAGTTTTAACCAGTATAATGGTCAATACGTGTGTGGTGTTCTCAAATAGAAGTAAAAAAAATCTGATGTGTTCCATTCACATGACTTTCTCTACATCTCTGCAACAAATTGCTGTCAAAAAGATTGTGCCTCTATTTACTTCATGCTAATCGAGATAAAATTAGTAGAAATAGTCTTATTACTTGCTTTATTGTAAGTAGAAGCGAAATAAGGGAGTACCATAGGTTAAAGTGAAAGCCAAAAGCTGGTTGCTATGTGACTGATGTTCCTTTGTTTGTATGGACAGGAGTTGACAAATTCCTGTATGAGAAAAGTATGTTTTTCAAAGCTGAAACCAAGAAAAAGGAATATCTCAAAAATGATCAACTCCACGAAAAAAATGTATATAACATAAAGTGTGTGTTTTAACGTGCTTTACATTTTTTGTGGGTTAAGCTTTTGTCCATCTCTTACGGTTTAGTAGTTATGCAAAATTCATCCAGAATAAAGTAGTCTTCAGAGGCTATTCCCAGAAAATTCAAAATAAACATTTTATTTGTCAGGTAAATATATTTAATATGCGATATTTTAATTAAAATCGTTAGAGCCATTTTTTACAAAATCAAAATTTTCGAAAGGGTTCCATGTAAAGGGTAGCTTGGGGTGGGGGGATTTTTCTCAAAATCTTCGAGTCGCATCCCTGGAAGATACTAAACTTAAATAACATACGCGTTTTAGGGTCCACTGCATCCAAAAAAAAAAATATATATATTTTTAGAAAAAAACTCCGTATATGTGTCCGTGTGTCGGTAAAATACCAAACTTGCTATTTAAGTTACGTATCTTCCAAGGATGCGACATGATGATTTTGAGGAAATCCCCCATCCCGAACTATTCTTTACATGGAAAAAAAATCGAAAATTTTGATTTTCTCAAAAATGATTTGGAATAAGGTACCGTATATTAAAGATATTTATGTGGCAAGTAAAATTTATACCTTGCGTTTCCTGGGAATAGCCTCCAAAGATCTCTTTATTGTGAATGAATGTTGCTGAATGTTACGTAACCAAACCAAACCGTAGGAGATAGGCAAAAACTTACTCACAAAAAATGTAGATAACGTTAAAACACACAATTTAGGTCATATGCGTTTTTTTCGTGGAATTGACCGCTTCAGAGGTATTCTTTATTTGTTTCAGATTTAAAATACTTAAACATTTCTCAAATGAAAAATTATACACTCTACGCCCTATATAGAAACGGATTTCATCCACATAATAACGGCTTTTAAAAGAATTGACTATCGTTTTAGCCTACTGTATTCCCTTATTCTCCTTCTACTTACAAAGAAGGAAGTAATTATGAAAATTTATGCTGATGTTTATCTCAATTATTATACATTATGTAGAAGAATATGTTTTTTAACAATAATTTGTTACAGCCATGTAGAGAAATACATGTGAATGGCACACCTCGGAGTTTTAAATTCATTTTTTGTAAAAATTGTAATTTTTATATCAATGATTTTAAAACTGTATCACATGGCTCATTTTATTAGAGCACGGTATTAATTTATTATTTACATAGCCAAGGAACCTAGGAGTTTTATATATGGTAAAAATATAATTGTCACTGTGTGAAATAACGGTATAAATTTAAATATAATGTCTTACATATTGTCGATTTTCCAAATTTCACAGACGTATTAACTTAATGTAAATAATCGTGTCAAATAAGGAAATACTTTGTAACGCACAACAAAGAGAAAGAAAGCCGAGTCACATGACATTTAAAGGGATAAAATAGTCTGAAAATATGGAAATTACACCTTTAGTGTGTTGAATTACCAAGTATTCAATCGTTTTTCCAGAAATGTTTATGAATTATTCTATAGGTCATGCAAATTACCAAATGGTGTTTGCATTAATAGGTTATGTCGTTGAGTCTATAAGAAGTATTTCATTCAACAGAAAAGTAATGAAACAGTTTTAAAACATGTGAATTCCTATAGCTTTTTCCTGATACTCTTGCAATACGGTGGTAGCGTAGCTGTTTACCAAGCGGGAGACCTGGGTTCGATCCCCAGTACCGCCTTGGGATTTTTCCCCCGCTGGGAGACCTGGATCGGGGTGCACTCAGCCTCGTAAGGTCCCTGGGGGGCCAATTGAGGAGCTACTTGATGGAGAAGTAACGGCTCCAGGTCATGAGGAACGCATTAACCGGCCGGGGGGCTCGAGGCGCTGACTACGTCTCACCCCCCAATACTGCACCCCATCCATGACGTCTGTAGTGGACCGAGATGTGGGACGCAGCGGCCGGGCGGTAGGCCAAGGTTCCCCGTGAGCTGTCGTGCCATGGAGTAAAAAATACTCTTGCAATACATAATCACACTTTTTAAATTCTTGTTCTCAATATAATCAGCTATCTTCTGAACATCAATTATTTAGCTATGATACAATTTCAATATAAATTAAAAAAGAAGTATATTTGCAAATTCAAAAAAGTAAAAATGTGGAAAATTTGCAATGTTGCACTTTCTTAATATGATCTATGTATACATTACAATATATATATATATATATATATATATATATATATATATATATATATATATATATATATATATATATATTTTATAACATCATGATTGTGGTTCAGAAAGTTTAGCTATGCTTGTAAATATGTGCTGAAAATTTCAGCTTTCCAACTCTCATACTTTCTGAGAAAAAGATACATAAGTATTCAAAAATGCTATTTCGAGAAAAGTGAATTTAAAGATACAAAAGTTCTAAAAAGGGGCATTGTACAATAACTTTAAAGAAATACAAACTAGCATTTTAGTTATATTTAAGTTGATTAAAATCCTCTTAACTCCCCAAAAGTATACATTTTCTGAAATAGCAATAATAGAGGTTTTATTGGTGTCTAAAACAAAAAATCTTATGTGTTCCATTCACATGACTTTCTCTACATCTCTGTAAAAATATTTAAAAAAGCTTTATCCTCTGTCTACTTTATGATAACCAAGATAAACATTAACAGATATTGCCTAAATTACTTGCTTCCTTGTAAGTAGAAAGAAAATAAGGGAATACACTAGGCTAAAATGAGAGTCAAATCTTTTAAAAGTTGGTTGCCATGTGGTGGAAAATCGTGCAGAGCAACGAGTTTATAACTTTCATAAGTATTTTAAATCTGAAATAAATAACAAGGAATGTCTCAGAAATGGTCAATTCTGCAAAAACAACGTATATGACATAAATTGTGTGTTTTATCGTGATCTACTTTTTTTATGTAACAAGTTTTTGCCTATCTCCTACGGCTCACCAGTTACAAAATTTTCAGAAAATATTATTCAGAATAAAGAGGTCTTTAGAGGCTATTCCCAGAAATTTCAAGACATACATTTTATTTGCCATACATCTTTAATGTACGGTATTTTAATCAAAATCGTGTCATTTTTGAGAAAATATAAATTTTCGATGAGTGAGTGTTTATCAAAATCTTTGTGTCGCATCCCTGAAAGATACTAAACTTAAATACCAAGTTTGGTATTTTACCAACTTTTCGTTTTTGAGTTATCGTGTTCGCAGACACAATGACACACGTCACACATACACCTTTTTCTGAAAATACTTTTTTGGATACAGGGGACCCTAAAACGTCTATTTCCGATAAAACTCGGAAGCACTGAAAGTAATGGTATTACTTTCTCTGCACTTACCATGTACATAGTGTATAGAGAAGGTATTACATTCCACCCAAAAATTCGATACTGAGATTTCATCAGAATTACATTTTTAGGGTCCTCTGTATCCAAAAAGAGTATTTTCAGAAAAAGGTCCGTGTGTGTCTCTGAACACGATAACTCAAAAACGAAAAGTAGGTAAAATAGTTAACTTAGTTTTTAAGTTAAGTATTTTACAGGAATGCGACACAAAGATTTTGAGAAAAATACCCCCACCCCAAACTAACCTTTACATAGAACAAATTTCGAAAATGTTGATATGGCATATAAAATGTATATCTTGAATGTTCTAGTAATAGCCTCTAAAGAGCTCTTTATTCTGTGTGAATTTTGTTGCATTTTGCATAACTAGTAAACCGTAAGAGAAAAACAAAAAACTTATTTCACATAAAATGTGGATCATGTTAAAACACACGATTTATGTCATATACATTCTTTTTCGTAGAATTTAACATTCCTGAGATATTCCTTGTTATTTTTTTCTGATGTAAAGTACACACGGATAGTTGCAAACTCTGGTCCTGCAAAGAAATGAATTTGGCAACCGGCTTTTAAAAGACTTGACTACTGTTTTAGCCTAGTATATTCCCTTATTTTCCTTCTACTTACAAGGAAGCAAGTAATTACAAGTCTGCTAATGTTTCTCTCGAATATTATTAAATAAGTACAAGAATATGCTTTTTAACAATAATTTGTTGCAGTGATGTAGAGAAAGTCATGTCAAATAAAATGTATATCTTGAATGTTCTGGGAATAGCCTCTGAAGACTACTTCATTCTGGATGAATTTTACGGAATTTTGCATTACTGCTAAACCGTAAGAGATGGACAAACACTTACCACGCAAAAAATGTACACAATTTAAGTTATATGCATTTTTTTCGTGGAGTAGATCGTTTTTGAGATATTCCTTGTTTTTTGTTTCAGCTTTGAAAAACACTTTTCTCGTACAGCAATTAGTCAACTCCTGTCTGTACAAACAAAGGAAATTCAATCACATAGCAACCAGCTTTTGACTATGACTTTAACCTATGGTACTCCCTTATTTCGCTTCTACTAACAAGGAAGCAAGTAATAAGACTATTTCTGCTAATTTTTTCTCGAATACATGAAGTAAATAGAATTATTTGTTGCAGAGATATAGAGAAAACCATGTGAATGGAACACATAAGATTTTTTACCATTTCAGAGTACCTTGTCCCTTAAGAGACACTGAGGAATGTTACATGAAACAGACCTTAGGTTCATCCTAACCTTCACTGACAAGCGAGCCAGACCAGTTTTAAAACACACGTACACCCATCACACATTCATAAACACACAGACGCACACAATCTTGTTTTATTTTATCAACACCCGCTAGCACTAAAGTTAATGAAACATAAAACTTGGTCCGCGAAAACGACAACTTTACGGCTTCCCAGGGGATTTCGATGACACAAGGACCGACATTTTGTGTCAAGGATGTAACAAAATGGTAACTCCGCGCAACACTGTGGGCAGATGTTTGTTAACTTTGTTGCGAAACATGCCTCCTGGTCTTCAAATTTATTTTGTGCCTACCTAGTTATGAGAACAGAGGTCTCCTGTGCAGTGATTAAACTTTTTATGTAACACGGTGTAGTTGTTACAGATTTCAGTTTTACTTCCCTGCTGCATGCTAGGTAGAGGAAATAATATGCTGCACTCAAAATTCTAAATCGTGATAGCAGAAAACACAAATTCAGAATTTCAGTGAAACGAACAAAATAATTACTTCTTCTAAGTGCACTATGCACTTAGTCGCTGGACAAGATATCATATTCCACCCATAAATTTGATTTCGAGATTTCACCGAAAGTAGGGCTATGTTTTGGGGTCCTATAAATCAAAAAAAAAAAAAAATTATTTTCTCTACGTAATACAGGGTTACTACAAAAGAAATAGACAACTTCAACTGCCTGTAAAACAAAAACTATTAAAGATAGCAACCTAATTATTTTGGAGGTATGTTGAGAAACTCTCAAAGTTTCGTTTGTTACTATTGGTAACGCTGTAGTGTTTTGTTTATTGTTGCAGAAGCTGAAATGGCGGAAAATCCTGTGGAAATGGCATATTGCGTGTTGGACTTTGCTAGAACGCAATCAGCAACTGTTGTCCAACGACATTTTAGAACACGTTACCACAAAACGCCACCGACTAGACAGTCAATCTACGACTGGTATAGAAAATTTGAGACAGCGGGATGTTTGTGCAAAGGGAAGAGCTCGGGAAGACCAAGAGTTTCGGAAGAAAACGTTGAACGTGTTCGTTCTGCCTACATAAGAAGCCCACAGAAATCGACATCTAGGGCAAGCATGCGATTACAAATTCCACAGCAAACTGTATGGAAAATCTTGCGGAAGCGACTGCACATGATGCTTTACAGATTACAGATGTTGCAGTTTCTGAGTGAAGAAGATAAGGTCATACGGCGGCGTGACTTTTGCATCGACATGTTGCGACATGATGAAGACGATGCTAGTTTTTGTGAGCGCATCATTTCATTTTTGTGGTAACGTGTTCTAAAATGTCGTTGGACAACAGTTGCTGATTGCGTTCTAGCAAATTCCAACACGCAATATGCCTTTTCCACAAGATTTTCCGCCATTTCAGCTTCTGCAACAACAAACAAAACACTACAGCCTTACCAATAGTAACAAACAAAACTTTAAGAGTTTCTCAACATACCTCCAAAATAATTAGGTTGCTATCTTTAATAGTTTTTGTTTTACAGGCAGTTGAAGTTGTCTATTTCTTTTGTAGTAACCCTTATATTGTACGTAAATACCTGATTCGCCACAGAAACAAGTTTAAGGGTCCTCTGTATACTGAAATAGCAGTTTTAGAGAAAGGTCATCCATGTGACTGTGAACAATAATTCCAAAACGTAACTTACTGAAATACCAAAATTAGTATTTAAGTTTAGTAGAGGAAGCTACACAA